>BSBN01001740.1:1380000-1932653 GCA_027924645.1 Cunninghamia lanceolata
AACCAAAACCCACAAAATTTCCAAACAACAAGACAAAACCCATAAACACATTCAAATCTCATTTCGAAATCAATCACATAATTTTTACAAAGATTGTAAGAAATTTTAGAATAATACCTCAGCTCCCCAAGTTAGGGTGAGTCCAAATTTGAAAACCATAATAGATTTACAACTCTTTTGATCATGAATCCAAAGCCTTCAAAATCTGATTTCTCCAAATTCCAGCCAAAATCTCTTTCTCTTCACAATTTTCCCTTTCTCAAAATCCATGCATAGCAAAAGTATCCAAAACCCTCTCCAAAATTTCCATAAATAAAACTAAAAAACTTTCAAAAAAGAAAGAAAGCATAAAAGAAAGCAATTTTCTTTATTCTTCGCCAAAAAAATTCTCCTTTTTTTCAGATTAAAACAAAGAGATAAAATCCTCTCATAAAAATAAAATATTAAACTATTAATTTTAAAATATTTATCCACATCCCACAAAAGAAATATTTTAAAATAAAATAATTTTCTCCCCAAAAATGCAATTAAATAAAATTAATAAAAATAATAAGATACCACAACCACACACACAAATTTAAATAAAAATCAAACAATAATATTACATCACATATTACCCTTAACCCATTCCACAGGTTTGGCTAGGCTTAACTGGTCTGACATAGGGTTTATGGAGTCTTTGAAAACCACTTAAGGAATCTTGACCACCCATGTGCACACTTAAATTTGAATATCAGTATGTCATGATAATATAGCCAAAGCAACATAATGCATAATAAAAATCATTTAAATAATCAACTTTCATCAAGATCACATGATTAAATAATTTTAAAAATAATTTATTAACTCACTAACATATAATCATCAATTTCTTTTAGCACCTTCTTTCCCACATAATATAAGTCTGAAAATCATCGACTCAATTTAATCACATCATTTAGTCCAACTACGTAAATCCTTAAAGTGTAATCATAATAAATGTTCAAAGTATCATCTATCATAATGTCTAAGGAAATAAAATAAATGTCTATCCAAATCAAGTATATAATTCCAACATAGTCAAATAGTCTAAATCATAACAACTAAAATGGTATAAAAAGATGGACCTCACATCCTCCCCCTCTTGTATTAGGCTTCCTCTTGGAAGCCCTCAAAGATGAGATAGCTACTTTTTACGAAAACAACCTTCATCAATTAGTTTCTAGCCTGAGTTAAAAGGAGTAACATTTATAATACTAACCGCTAAGACTCCCATCAACAGATCCACTCAATTGCTATTTCTATAGAAGAATTACTACCAAAAAAAACCTTTTCCGCCTATACACTGACCCTACCAAAAACAACACAAAAGGAACCAACAAATTAAGAAGGGAACATATGGGCATTTTGTACCTCCTACAAAATTGAAAGTGGTGTGTTGAAGAGAGAAGGAGAACTTTAAATCAACTCATCGGGAGATGTCCCCACTTCAACTACACAAAAATCATGACCCACACATACGAAAAACTTACAAACAAAAGAGTAATCTCAATCTAAAAAGTTATAAATCCACTAAAATGACTATGTTAGGGAAACTCTATTCCTATTGGCCCAAGAGTTACCGACTACCAAGCACATCAGTTTATATCTAACATGCCCATCAAAAACAAAGGATAAGATTCATAAGGGAATACCACTTCTTGTTTACACATACAAAATGATAGTTAATATTCACAATCTTAAAGAACTAAAACTTACTTCCAAAACCATTTCTTTTGAGTAATACAATATGTTTAATTTTTGTCTAAAAATCTTTTATATGACAAATTGGTTAATATAAGGGACACCTCCATCGATGAATCTAAATGGTCCTGCCTAAACTGATTACTTATTAACAAAAGATTGTTTTCCATTACTAGTTATGGAATACAATATTTTATTAAGGAGGAAATCAAAGGATAAAATTTCAACTTTAGATACATTAGCCTTCATTACTAACTAAGTTTAAGCTGATTTAGTTTTTCTTTAATTGATAATTGCACTATAAAATTTAGGTATTGTACTTCAACCAGACACAAAAATGCTGACATGATGATACAACAATCATTCCTATAGGACATTAGGTAAGGGTGCCTCTAATGGTGTCAACTTTCTCTTACCAACATGTAGTCTTCTCTAGGAGGCAAAGTAAAGCGTTATCAGATTTGACTAAATGTACTAACTTGTGATTAAATGTTATAGTGAAACTGGCTAATACTCAGGGCAAGGGCTACTTTAATTCACACAAAGCCCAAGAACACTACTGCCCTACAAGGAAACATTATGTGCCCCTTAGAGAGGGATAATTACATGAACTAGGACTAACACCAGTTTGTTACTAGCCTAAAATTTTCAAGACTTCCATGCCACCTTCTTCCTGCTCCCCAATTACATACATAGCCTTCCCTTCCATGAAAACAACATACACAAAAGTTTTTATAATAACCAACAGTATTAACAAAATACAGCCTCAAAATCAATACAATAAAAATTGTAAACACTTAAAAAAATAGAACTTCAAGCATAGCCACTCAGATAAAACAATCCAAACAAATCAAGATTCCTGAGGCCAAGGAATACATCAATCTAATCAGCTAAATAGCCAAATGAAAAAAAAAAAAAACCATCATACTGCTGGTTGTGAAATATTTATAAAAATTACAATGCACAAAGAAAGAAATTTCCAAACAATGTCAAAGGTAGAAACTTTCCCCACCTAAAATCTCACTATGTGGCTTTGAGAGCCACTTGAAGGGGAGTAGGAATGTCCGTGGTCTTATCTTAATACAAGTTGTTTAGTTTCCCTCAAAGTCAAACACGTGTATAAGGGTATTTATTCCTAGCTTAGGACAATCATTACTATGCTTCAAAGACATAACATACTCTTGAATCAAAGCTCACACAAAGGGTTCGATTGAGGTTGCTTATACTTTATTTGTGAAAGTCCTAATAATCCCAAAAAAGATCAAGTCAACCCTATCCCGTCAATTTTAGTCAAGCAATGCTTATTCTCCCTAGGTTATCTTAATTAAATGGCTTAATTCAATATTGTCTAGACTAAGTGATCATAATACTAACAACATTAGCATAGTTGGATCCATTATTTAAATATTGTTAAAGCCTTTTTACTAAAGTCAACCCAATAATAATTAAGGTAGCTAACATTATTACTTTACCATTTTAAAATTTGACTAAATTGTTAAATTGATAAAATACACTAATTAATCTAGTCTTCTTCTATATCACGTAGAATAAATAATCCTATTAATAAATTTCTTCAAATCTTTCCACCTTAAAAATAATACAATTAACAAGTATTCCTTAGTGATTAAAAATAATAATAATAATAATAAAATTCCCTAAACTTCCTAATTGTAGCCGGCCCTAAACCAAGATAAGAGGAAAGTACCTTGAGTGAACAATACAATTTAAAGTTTATCTACGGACCTTATTCACTCCTAATAATTCACCTTAGGAAAATAAGATAGTTACTTGCTAACATCTACAAGAAAAAAATTCCACCAAAGTTAAACTTATTTATATATAAGGTAAGAAGACATGTTTTCTTCATGAGCATAAAGCCATAATTCTAGGAAAGAAGAAAAGAATACACTTTACTCTATTTAAAAAGAATTGCGAACTCCATACTACATCACATATAAACAAGGATAATGATTGACTAAAAACATAAACTTCTATAGAGGTTACGAAGTCCTACAACAAAATACAAGATATCAATATCTAGGTGATTTCACAACTAATAAGAACGATTCTATTCCTACATATAACATTACCAACCAACTCATATCATTGAACATCCTTAGGTCAGACACCTTGGCCCCAAGAAATACACCATAGAGTAGTAAACCATATTTTAGAAGAAAAGAACATTCAACAATCCTCTAGTGTTTAAGGAGACAAATTTTCACTTGCTAACCTTTATTCAGTCAATAAAAAATAACAAGAGAACATCACATTAAGGTTACCAACCCATATAGAAAAACTGATACACATGACACATAATCTCCAAAGGTAAATTTCATAACTACTCAAGGAATTCATCATAATAAAAGTTTTCACTGATAATATTCAACCCACAAGTTTGGATTATTTAAAAAGTAATACTAAAGAGTACCCTAATCGAAAGTCACTAAAATGTTTCTTAACAATTAAGATAACTAATAATGCTCTAAAGATCTTATCCTACATGTATCACGACATTCTTCCTCTTCAAACTCCTCTTTGTTCAAGGTTTCTACCTCAGGTAGTTTGGGGAGATCTTACTTTAGCTTGGCGATTTCCTCACCAGAAAGCTCCAGCGCATTAGGCCCACAACCAAAGGGGAAGTCCCTTTTCATGGATGGCTTAGGTTTTCTAGTGGTGCCCTCTGGTATCATTGGGTTTACTATTGCAGAGGGGCACAAGACCTTCTTCCCTTTTCATATTTTGATACACCTTAGTGCCACGATGAGTGTTTCAGAATCGGAGGGTATGTCAGGTTTTGTTTCTAGTGTGACTACAATAGGTTCTTCCTCTACTTGAGTTCATTTGGAGTTCAAAGATCCTAGTGGTGCGGTTGTTTGGGCCCAAAGTCGATTAGAACTACACTTTGGTGCCAACCTAACCACACACAAATTTCAAGTTAGGTTCTAAACAATTTCCCTAGAGTTCCCAAAGTGTGGAAACTTGGCACTGATACCAAATGCCATGCCCGTGATAAGCCCACCTGTATATCAACCATAAAAGTGGGCTAAAAGGTAGTTTTTTTTTTAAGTCTTAGTGCGCAAAGGTTAAACTTGCAAGATTGGTTTACCTATGTGTTGTTGTCGACAAGATCCAAAAGGTTAGGTTGATGCTTGAATTTTGTTGCAATATCGTAATGATCGCAAGGTAAAGTTATGAATGATAAAATGGTTTGACAAATTCCTCTATTCTAAATTAGTATTTACAAGACATTATTACAATTGATAAACAAAATACCATTAATTAATAAACTTACTAAAACAATAGAACTATACTTTAAAACATTTACACTTTATAATTTATTTCCCCTTTGCATTTAAATTAAACCAACTAAATTAAATATGTAAATCAACTAAACTATTATTTTAATAATTTACCAGTCAACTTAATAAATTTCAATTAAACTAAATAAGCAAATTATTTCCTTATAATGAAATCTTGACTTTCAATAGATAGCTAAAATCAATTTAAGCAACATAATCCTATAAACTAAATAAAATAATTCTTTTTCCAAGTAAGGCAACCAAGGTATATCAACATAAACTAATATTTGTTTATTTTCCTCTAAAGGATTTTGAATTAAATGGCAACACTGCTTTTCTAACAAATCAAATGAAAAGGAAGTTGATATTATTTATTTATTTTTATTAAATTTAAATTTACCCTAATCTTAAAAATAATATAGCAATGTGATTAAAAGAAACTAAATTATAAAACTTGCTTTCTTTCTAACATTAAAATTTTTCTTCCATTAAAATAATGAAATAAATCTAATTCATACTAAAATTTCAGTCAATAAAGCAATTATTGACCAATCTTTCCCAAATAACTAAAACAAATCTTAAAACAATATTCCCAATATATATAAATCAATCAAATTGCTTTCTTTTCCAAATAAAATCTTAAACATAAGGCTTGTTTTTTTTCTTTCTATGACAAAACTCTTTTTCCATATAGTAATTTAATAAAACTAAATTTATTTCTAATATTTAAATTGATTTTTCCCTACATAATTTAAATGAAATAACATTACTACACTTTTCAAATCATTTAAATTTAAAATAAAGCAATCATAAACAATCTTTCCTTTTATGATAAACAATTCTCTAGAAATAAAATTAATATAAGAATTCTTCTAATAAATCGATAAACTACCAAATCACTTTCTTGCAAATAAAAATGGGAATAACTAAAATCATTTTTTTTTCAAATAAACTTGCTTTCTTGTTTAAAAATAAAATAAAATAATTCATAAAATAAAACATAATATATATCACTTTGTTTAAAATAAGGCAAAACATAAAATAATCTTTTCCTTTAAAATTTCCAAAAACAATTTTTTTTTTCAAATATATATAAAATAGAACAAATTCAAATTGCTTTTTTAATTGATACATAAAGCTTGCCTTTTAATTTTCTTTTCCAAAATTAAAATTCCTTTTCATTCCAAAAATAAAATCAAGTGAAAAGAATAACTATTTTTTTTTCTTTTTAAATTAATAAAATAAAAATAAATAAAAAAACTAATTCCTTCTTTCAACAGAAAAAGGAAACGAGTAACTCCAATTACTTTCTATTTAAAAACAGCTAGACAAACTTCATGTTTATATAGAAAAATAAAACTAATGCTTTAATCCTAAATCTGATTTCTATTATTAAATAGAACTAATGCTTTTAATCTTAAATCTAATTTCTATTATTAGATGGCTTTATTTATTTATTTCTATTTTTCTTCTTTTGCTTTCATACAACAAAGAACTTACTTTTCATTATTTATTTAAATACTTTCTTAAATAGCATCAACATTATATTGTTTATGCAGGTTCTATATACTTAAGTGAGTAGAGAGATAAAAGAAATAACACAGAATATATAAACATTTATGTCTCAATATACAAATTTTACTGTGTTTAGTTGTGGAGAGACATTGATTACAGAAACAAAGATAAACACAACCATATTTTATATATATATATATATATATATATATATATATATATATATATATTTATCAGTTGGCAGATTCAATAAGTTTACAATGAATCCAAATTTTGGTTTCTTATTGTATCTACTATTATAAATGTAAATATATATAAGTGTGTATATATATATATATATATATATATATATATATATATATATATATATATATATAATTAAAATTATATACCAAACTTCACAAAACACAAGTATTCAAATTTACTAACAACCAAACACAATCTTATATATCTATATATATAAATTAAAACCATAGAAATAAAACATTATAACGTATCTAGTTTTATGAAAAGTGTCACCGAAATAACTATCCTCTCTTCCAATAATCATGTTAAATAAAATTAAACAATACTTAATTTAATGAAAGAACATTTTCATATTTCTATAACAAAATAACATTAACAAGGAATTTATACAAAATTGACCCAACTGATACATTGAACAAATTGTTTCCTTACAAGAACAGTTTCAACAAAAACTCTTGTACACAATGGGAGAATCCCAATAGAAATCAAAGGCACTTGCCAACCTTTTACGACACATATTATTCTTTTCTTGAAACCCTCAATGGGTTCTTTCAACCAAACACTTGAAACAGAGCTTTTCTTTGACCTACACACATATAAAGGCCAAAATAGGTGGCCAATTCCTGCTCTCCACCCTACCATAGGGATTGCATAAGCACATCCCACCCCTGTGTAGGAGAACTCCATAAACTAGGATTACAAACACATGCACAACTTACAAATACACAACATCAACAAGAAACAACAAGTTCCCATGGATAAACTCATAAACGAGGATCTTTCTGGGATCTAATAAGGGGGAGAGAGGGGATAATCCTCCCTCTTGGGGAAAAAACAAATCATAATAAAAATCACCACATAGCACCATATGAAACTCCATACATCATAAATCACCAACTCTCTAGAATAATACATAACACCCATATCTCCAACACATCTCCATACTCCCATACTCAACAATAAAATCAAGTTTTCATCTCATCACATACCCCATACCTCCAACATACCATCAATTCACATACTTATCAAAAACATTATTTTCATTTTATGAATCCATGAACCAAAAACTTCCCCAAGAGAGTATCCATGTCTCTCTCTACCCCAACACTTGGGAAGCTCTCAACAGTTTGGAGGGCCGCTCCCATACAACCAAAACCCACAAAATTTCCAAACAACAAGACAAAACCCATAAACACATTCAAATCTCATTTCAAAATCAATCACATAATTTTTACAAAGATTGTAAGAAATTTTAGAATAATACCTCAACTCCCCAAGTTAGGGTGAGCCCAAATTTAAAAACCAGAATAGATTTACAACACTTTTGCTTGTGAATCCAAAGCCTTCAAAATCAGATTTCTCCAAATTCCAGCCAAAATCTCTTTCTCTTAACAATTTTCCCATTCTCAAAATCCATGCATAGCAAAAGTATCCAAAACCCTCTCCAAAATTTTCCATAAATAAAAATAAAAAACTTTCAAAAAAGAAAGAAAGCAACTTTCTTTATTCTTAGCCAAAAAAACTCTCCTTTTTCTTGGATTAAAACAAAGAGATACAATCCTCTCATAAAAATAAAATATTAAACTATTAATTTTGAAATATTTATCCACATCACACAAAAGAAATATTTTAAAATAAAATAATTTTCTCCCCAAAAATGCAATTAAATAAAATTAATAAAAATAATAAGATACCACAACCACACACAAAAATCAAAATAAAAATCAAACAATAATACTACATCACATATTAGCCTTAACCCCTTCCACGGGTTAGGCTAGGCTTAACTGGTCTGACATAGGGTTTATGGAGTCTCTGAAAACCACTTAAGGAATCTTGACCACCCACGTGCACACTTAAATTTAAATATAAGCATGTCATGATAATATAGCTGAAGCAACATAATGCATAACAAAAGTCATTTAAATAATCAACTTTCATCAAGCTCACATGATTAAATAATTTTAAAAATAATTTATTAACTCACTAACAGGTAAGCATCAATTTCTTTTAGCACCTTCTTTCCCACATAATATAAGTCTAAAAATCATCGACTCAATTTAATCACATCATTTAGTCCAACCATGTAAATCCTTAAAGTGTAATCATAATAAATGTTTAAAGTATCATGTATCATAATGTCTAAAGGAATAACATAAATGTCTATCCAAATCAAGTATATAATTCCAACAAACATAGCCAATAGTCAAAATCATAACAACTAAAATGATATAAAAAGATGGACCTCACACAACTCCCCTCCACAAAATTCTACACCTATAACCTGCAACCACAAGAGAGGGGTTGGGTGTTGTGGTGTTTAGGAGCTTTCCTCGGTCAAGCCTTGGAATGGAATTCAATCCTTCCAACACTGTTGTTAGATAGAGAGTGTGTGTCCTTGCAGGATAGAGGCAAAAGCAATGATATGATAAATGATTGAAAACACAAAGTAGATGTCACCTCGGAGGTGAGGCTCTCATAGGGAGATGAAGATATTTCATGCCATGAGGAGATGGATTGATGAAGACAAATCTACAACAAACATGAACAAATACAACGCAATACTACTTTGCAACACAATGAAAGCCTTGAATATCCTTAACACAAGATCACAAGTTCATAATATCCATCCAGTTTTAATGTGAAGTCCTAAACATGCTTATATATGCTTTCCCACTAAACTTTTGTAATTCAATCTTAATATGTCGACCGGAAACCTTTTAATGGTCACCAACTGACATTCAAATTTGGGACCCTGGCCAAATAGGGCAAGACAAGGGCATGGGCGCCCTTGTCCAGGGACCTATTTTAGGGCTAGATTAAGCTTACAAATGTACTAAGTCCCATTTGTCATGGGTTTCAGGGGATTTTGTTCTGAGATTCATTTCTAAGATGCATGATTAAATTAAAGGACTTGGGAGCTAAACTTAGGAGGCAAAAGTCCTAGGGGACATTTTATGACATAACATTTAGCCCCCACTTTAATGTATGTATGATCTTACGACTCATACATGCATTAAAGTATGGTCAAAAACACATCAGACAAGCCAGGCACTTGAAGCTAAGGCATACACAAAGATTGAGGAACTATTTCTAGCCCCTAATCTTAGGTAAGCATTAGAAGACACATCGCAAACACACAAAACACAATGAAGACATCAGAGCAGTCACACAAAACATGATGAATACACTAATATAACATTTTCATTTTCATATATATATATGCATGGAAATAAAAATTGCAACACACAAAACCCTAGAATATAGGAGGAGCTCATCGCTACACCCTTGAAACTACACTAGGGGGGAAAACATGCCATACAAAATCCCAGTGTGGGAGGAGCTAATCACTACACCCTTGAAACCACACATGAGGGAAGACATGCCATACAAAACTTGAGTGTGGGAGGAGCTCATCACTACACCCTTGAAACCACACATAGGGGAAAACATGCCAAACAAAGCCCGAGTGTGGGAGGAGCTCATCGCTACACCCTGTTAGGTCACAAAAATGTAGATTTTAAAACCTAAGAGGTTGCCAAGCTCTCTTGATGCTTTTGGCTAATGATACAACAAAAATATGGCTAAAACCCCCTTCACTTCAGGCTCTACCAAACCTAGGTGGGTATACCTTAATGATTAGTACAGACTCGATTGACCTTCACAATGGCAAATAGGTATGAAGTAGATGGAAGGTTTTAATGATTACTCTTATGGTTGGAAGTTTAAGAATGTGGATTGGGTTTCAAAATGTAGAAATTTGAGAATGATTAGGACCAGTGCTTTATCTATTGAGCAACAGAGTCAAATGGTGTTTAGATCTCTATGTTTGGTTAAACTCAAATTATTGGGCACTTATATGAATCTATACCTTGTATAGATGTGCAAAGATGTTAGGTTGAAGGGTTCTTATTAAATCCCAATGATATTTCCCTAATGGGAAGAAACCAACCAAGATGACTTGTTCAAAGGATTTTAACCCTGGGTAGAGACCAATAAACATAGACCACTTAGCAGGAATTAAATCTACTTCTCACAGAAACCAATCGAATAGATCACATAGAAATAACAAGTGTGCACTGATAAATTAATTATATCCTTGATATATTAATTTAAACAATTTAGGAAACCATTTTGGAGACAACCATGCAGCCCATAAAATGAAAATTAACACAGCGACTGAACACCAAATATTATGATCCACCAAATAAATATGTCCCTTTGTATTAATTCAGAGGTTCATGATATAATTGAAAGTATAAACTGACAGATATATAAAGCTGTGAGAATTGTATTGTCTTGGATATCTATTTATGAAAGTGATTCGAATGATCATCCTTTCTTCCTTTGATTTTGTCCTTCATATATATGCTGTGTAGTTTTAGGGTTGTGACCCTTCAAACATCCTTTCGGTGCAACCTTTCATTACATTTGATTTAATTTTTGTGTTCTTGCTTCACAAACATTTAATTTTCATCTCCCATTTGTCTTCACATACCATGAAAATTAATTTTAATGATTATTATTATTCTTCCTTTGCTGGCAATCTTCACGCTCTTATTTACTTGTGTGCTTTTTCACCTTCACTTGGCTAAAATAATCATTTATGTGAAAACAATTACCCCTTCTTGTTTTACTGGCCATCATATGCATTTTCATATAAAAACATTGGTTAGGTAAAATAATTACCTATTTGATCAATTTTTCGTAAAGTATTTCACTTCCGAATAAAAATACTCTCAATAATTTTCCACCTTATAACCCCTTCCATGATATTTATATTTTATTTTATCATAGTCTCACTTCATTTAACTTTTATTTGCACTTTCCCCTTTGATGACGTTCATGCTTTATTCACTGCTCAGTCAGGTTTTTGAGGAGATCCTTAACTCACTCACTCTGACATCCCAAAGCCTCTCCGATATAAGCCTTTTAGTAATAATCTTTATTGGTCATAGTTTCGGGGGCCCACTTTATATCTATTTTTGACCTTGGCTAATATACCATTTTTAGCTTTATTTTATTTTGCCAATATGATTTACCTTCTAGATGATTTCTTCAAATGTTTTAACTCCTCTCGGGATATCGGGGAGACAAGTTTTGGGGTCTTCCTGATATTCTGAAGTCTTATGGATATTAGGGTTTATTAATAGTGTTTTTATTTTGTCCTTCAAATTATTACAGATGACCATTAATTGTCTCAGCATTTTGTATCTTCTTTACTGATTCATCATCTTTACTCTTAAGTAAATCACCTTGGACAAATGATTCAAGCGATTTAAGCAAGTTCTTCTTGTTTTTCTATATTCGCACTAATTGTTGCATATACTTCTTCAGGCCGATAAATCCATTGCAGAATAACAAATATTTGGTGTCCTTTAGAAATCAAGAAACATCAGATACATATGCCACTATTAGTTTTACAAACTGAATCCTAAAATCATCTAATAGCTCCCTGCATCTTCTTCAAAACCAACATATGGAAAACACCCAAATTCATTTACAAATTTATCAAGCACTTGGAAAGCTAGATGTAGAAGTGGAGGATGATCAAATTTGGAAAAATCACTTAAAAAAAATTCATCAAGATATTTTAGTGCCTCTCCCAATCACTTAAAACTTAACACCTTTGGTTGCTTAACATGAGTGACAATGCCTCTGCCAGTATAAGCTCCAAAATTAGTTGTGTCTTTATTCAAATGTTTATTGAATGTCTTGAGTATCTCCTCATCCTTTTGGAGGATGAATGCTCAGAACATTTGCAAAAAGCTTAATGAAGTTATCATTTTTTAATGATTTTCTAGCTTTCAATCCCTCGATGATATGTTTTAGGGGTATTGGCAGTCGGGTAAGTCATCCAATATGGGGCAATACCATTGTAAATTTATCTCTATCTTTTGTCTCTATTTCTACCTTATTTTGTCCACAAATCATAACTACTGGTCTAGATATTTTCCCCTACCTTTTTCATAAACTCTTTTCATCTTGACTTTGGAACAACCCTTGCTAACCATTGTGAAAAATTAGGAAAATGACAAGATTGTTTCACGAAGGGCTTCCACAACAATAAAGCACTCTTCTGTCTCTGCATCTGAATCATGTTCAATGTCTTGAATGTTAACCAAGTACAATGAAGGTTTTTCAGCTTGCCCAGAACTCTTCTCTTCCTTTGAAGCATTCCATTTTGGGATTTCAACACTGCCAATTATAATGGCCACTTTATTGTTATTCACTTCACAAACCTTTCAATGTTGACCTGTACCCAAAGGCCTATTTTTTCCTGTATCACATTCATGCACTCCAATATGTTTTATATGATCACCTTTCTTGAAAGCATTTTTTGGTTTTTGTGATGATTCTGAATCATCAGATTCTTTGAAGAATGTTTTGTATCTTCACAATCTTCACCTGAAACTCTCTTTTCTAAGTCACTAAGCCCATGGGAAAGAATTTTTAGAGATGTTGCCACAACAAATTAGCACTCCTCTTCATTACTAGCATCATATTTTCCTTCACTACTTGTCCACTCTTTGTTACTTTTGATCACTTCTCTTTGATTTGGTTGAAAAGAATGATTGCCAAAGACTTTTCTATTATTTACCTTTATCTCTTGAGTCTAGCAAAAATCCTTTCTGATCCATTTTTATCACTAAACCCTTTTGTGTTTAAATATGGGAAGAACATATACAACATCCTTAGCTGCAAGACCAATTAAGTCATGGTTTGATAACTCAACCGATATGCAAGATTGAGGGCAACCCTGTGAGTGACCACAAAGCACCTATGCCATTGATCTCTAATGTACCATAGATATTAATGCAAACTTATATTTGCAACATCTTGTACCGCATTAAAACCTTTATGACTTCATGACAATGTGAAGCATGCTAGGTCCCCTTATGGGCTCGGCTAAAATTTTTCATTCTGAAGCAATTTTTTATCCACAATTGTCTTGAAACTACCTCAATGTACTTTTGAGGTGAAAAAATGAAATGGGTAGTCATTAAAATTTACTTTCTGACATATTTGTGTTGTGACCAAAACAGGCCAAGTAGCCTCTGGAATCGCTTTGTAAAACTAATCAAATCTTCTCCTGGAGTCATAAAAATGCACAGGGATGTAGAATTTTGACCTAATAATTTAGTGCAAAAAATAGTTTGGCCAAATGCATTGTGAGGTACAAGATATTATCATTCAAAGTAGCCCTTGCAGCCTTTTCTGAAACTACAACTATGAAAACCTAATTAGGGCTCACCAACTTGTCATTTTGAAAAAAATATTAAATCAGATTTTGGGAAGTTGCAACCTGGGAGATTAGCTCATCTAGGTATAATGAGTATGTGGGAAAATGGGCTTCTTTCCAATCCACTTTCTTCATGAAATATTAAAATCCAAAGTTGACCCTCCTGCAACTTTCTAGAAGTGCAGACATCAAAACTGCATAAAATCAATTTGCTTTTGATTTTGAAAAAATAGCAAACGAGGTGCTGGGGTCTTGAAAACTGACATGGAGCACATTATCATGGGGGGAATTTTGACACTAATTGGTTTTCCATGAATATCATCCAGTTGCTAGATCTTAGCCTCCAAAGTCGACCTCCCAGGCAGATTTCACACTATGCAAGCAACAAACTTTACCAGAACCCTCCAACTTGGTACTTCAAAATCCTATCAAATCTGATTGTGGTAGGCTGAAATCAAGCATGTACACTCACATATGATAGATGAGTATGCCTACCAAGTGGTTTAGCATGAAAATGAACATATTTCAAATTAGGACCCTTCAAAGTAGGTCATTGGAGAATATTGTACAAGTGCATATCTGAGTGTTGCAATTGATTTTTTATCATGGGAACCTAAAATTTTACAAAAAAATTGAAGGAAACTTTAGGTTCCAACATGCCCTTGAAACCACACATGGGGAAAAACACACGAAAGACACATGGTAAACATGAGTGTCGTATAACATGTCAAAGACATACTATACGTCTTAAACACAACAAACAAGGCGATGGAAGGAGCTTATTGCTAAGTCCCACCATCTCAAACACACTCCAAACACACCTAATGGTTGGGCTTATGCCACAACAACTGCCAAAGTCATGCTTAAGGGAGGATAGTCTCAAGATCCAACCTCACCTCCACAGAGGACTTTTGAAATAAAAGGATGTGCACTAGCTCAAGAGATACACCATCCTGCCTCTGTAGAGGGATTCTTTGAGTAAAAGGATACACACTAGTTCAAGAGATACATTATCCCACCTCCGTAGAGTGCTTCTTTACTTACAATGTAAATAAAGATGTGTACTCATGCCGGAGATACAACATCCCACCTCATAGAGGGCTTACAAACATGCTTCGTTAGTACAAAAATCATCAGACATATAACCTTATATATGCCCCCACCTTAAGGTGGTTGATGTCATGTACCAATATCAGGCATGTTAAGGTAGAGAGAAAACATACAAGGGAACAAGACCTTTCACAAAGACCATGCCCCCAAGGCGACATGTACTCACGATCGCCGAATGTTCCAATAAACACATCAATAAGATATGATAAGATAAGATAACAAGACGGTTAGAAAATTTTACTCTAAGATAACAACCATATCACATGATAAAAGCCTATGCATGAAAATAATCACATCAAGGACCAAGGCTATACTATGGGTTTAGAACTGAGTATAACCATTGGGTTATACTGCAGGTACCTCAGAACCGAGTGTAGCAACAAGGTGAGATACCAATCAATGTGTATAAGAGCATATTGAGTGGATTGTAAAATGTTAGTCACAAGAAATGCCACAAGATAAAGCATCAAACAGAGTGGTTCTACTAGTCAAGTGTCTAATTTTTATATATGTATCAACCCTGTCATCATGTATGTACTAGGTCCATTTTTTCTTTGCTTGTTGAAGGGACACATGGTCTGTATCAATATTTGTTTGTTTTTGTTATCTGTCGACTAAGTAGAATCACCAGAAGAAGGTAAACAATAAAAATAAGAGAGGAGAACTATTGATAACTGAGAGGGGGGTGAATCAGTTATCTTAATTATTTTAGCTTTATGAACTTTCTTAACAATTAATGTAGCATTAATTCAAATAAGCAAACATAACCATGAAATGGAAATACACATGACACAATATTTTTAATGTGGAAACCCTGTTAAGGGAGAAAACCACGGGGTGATTAACCCAAGATTGTATTCTCTATTAGAAGAATAAGATAGTACAAAAGTGGCACTTGCTAGTTAGGGCTCATTGCCCAGCACACTGCTCACAAGAGGCTCACTGCTTACAATAGTTTATACAATGAAACTAGATACTTGAACTGATGAGAAGCATCCACACATGCTGAGGTTCAGTTCCGGTTAGGCTCAATAAACTGATCTACTGCACTTCATTCTTCCTCTTCTTTAGTGCTGTTGTCCTGTCACATACCTGACCTGTAATATAGCTGTTACTCTTTTCCTCTACTTTTCTTCACACAACTCACCACACCTACACACCTTCACATCTAAATCCACCTGGTATATATATCCGCACAAGTGATTTCAACACCTTTCTAGTCGGCATCCGGAATAGTCAATATTTTCCCAAACTCTGATCTATCAGCTGAATCCTTACATACCAAGTGATGCAGATTTACAGAAGTCATCTACCATGTCAGCCAATCATGGATGATACCTTAAGAACCTTGATCACCATCAATATTTGATCTGGAATAACTCTGATACTCTGTTGATCAGTTCTTCCTCTGTCTACTCTGTCAAACTAGACCTCAATACTTAGATGCTCATATCTCTTCACTCTTTCATCACCGGAGGCTCAATCCCTGGAATCTATTAGTCAAGGTATTCCTCTTGACTTTCCCAAGTCCACACTTTGCAAAGATACTACTTCTAAGAGATCCGGACCTGACTGTTAGACCTTGCTGCATGCTCTATTCTTGCTTACTGGACCAAAGTATCCTTCAATCTGACTTCTGGTAGAGATACACTAAGTCCTACGGATGTGTGGGATGGTATTTGTTGCCATCAATGACAACACCAATGAAGCCACATAGTGTCTCTTGCCAACAATCTCCCCCTTTGGCATTGATGGCAACACTTAGTGAAAAATGACTAAGTGTTATACTACACTCCCCCTTTGTTGATGCTCTGTTCTATTGTACACTATACCAGTGCTCCCCCTTAGTTGGAGTCCACATTTTTCACTTCCCTCACTTCCCCTTTGACATCAATGGCAAAGGGTAGGGTCTGCACACCAAAATGTCCCAAAACAAAATCTATACTTAGCCGCATAGGTATATATACATGCTATACTTACATATACTGAAGTATGTCTGCAAAAGATGTCTTCAACTGGGCAAATTCTGTTGTCCAACTTTGCTTCATCCTGTCCAAAATTGAGATGTGACCACTCAATAGGAATTCAAAAGCTTATGCCCTCTCAAGATCTATCGGATCACTGGTTCGAGCTGTGGTCTGGGCATCAATTAGGGCCTCATGCATGGCCTCTAATTTAGGGATAATCATCCCTCTAAGTTCACCCATCCTGCTTAATATGTTTTTCTTCTCCTTCTCAAGCTTCTTAATCTCATTCACGACTATAATAGTTTGACATTCCTGGTTTATTATGGATATAGTGAGAGGATCAAACTTCTGAGAGAGGCTTGATAGTTTATCCTCTTGTTCTTTCACTTTCTTCTCAATATCCTTTGTTACTTTAGTCCAGGATATACAAAATTTATATACTTCACCTCCATCCTTAAGAGCATTTTCTAAGCTCTTTATCCCAATATCCATATTTCTCCTGTCATTGGTTATAAAGCCTTGTAACTTGGAGAATCTCTTATCCAAAAATTCTTTCCGGACCTTCACCTCAGCTGATTTCTCTAAAGATTCAAAATGAGTGCTGATAGAACCAATAAGAGATTTGAGGTTACCGAATGAAGAAGCTGAGGAATCCTTCTGAAAGGATGGCATGATCTTTTCAAGCACACTGGATGCAATTTCTAGCAGCTCACAGTCTTCCATGTGAGACTTTAGAAGTTTTTCTTTAGCCTTTGCATTGGCAAAGGATGCTATCTTCATTGTTTGAACCAGGGAGAGAGAATCAAAGTCAAATGGTCCTTGAAGTAACTCCAGTTCATCAATCTCCATCATTTCTTTAGTCAAGAAATCCTTGATAGTTTTTGGAGTGTCTCTTGCCGGAGACAAAGTTTTCTTTCCTTCTGCATTGTCACTTGTGTTCTTCTCAGCTTGACCTTCTTCTTTTCCCTTTATTTATTTTTCTTTCTCCTCTACTTTTTGATTGGTCTTTTCTTGTATTCTTTCTTTTTCAGGGAAAACTAGAGGAGAGATGTTTGCTTGATCATGAACCTCCTCTTCTGGAGCAAAGGAATCTAAGTCCTTACCTTTTTCTTCACCTGTCTCCTTTACCTCTTCTGCCACTTTCTCAGTAGCATCTGTAGCTGAGAGATCATCTCCTAAGTCCTCTACAATAGGAATATTGAATCTTTTAAAGGCATTCAGGAGGATTTCCTCTATTTCTTTTGCCACCTTATCAGTTTCTCCAAGTATGAGCTAATTCATTCTAGCCTTACTCTGGAACTCATCCTTGCAATCTTTAAAGATCATATCCATTTGTTTTGGAGTAACTGAGGGATAGAGATGGATAGCTATCTGATCTCTAATCTCTAAGTCCTTTGCCTTGGTATTTTCTTTTCTCATATCAAGTTCCTTCTCTAAACTTTTAGGAATTAAAGAAATTATTTCAATAAATGCTTTATTGTATATGTTCAAGTATTTGATTGTGGCTTCCTCTAAGATCTTCTTATCAGCATCATTATATGCGTCATAGAATTCTGTTATTGGTTGTAGGTTCCCATCCATAGTAACTACTTTAACCACACCATATAATGGTAGAGTGGGCTTTTCAACAAACTCTTCTATCTCTGCCTCCTTGGTTTCACTAGAAACTTTCTTCTTTTTCCTCATTTTCCTTACCTCCTCATCTGACTCAGTCTCTTCATCATCCTTTTGACTGATGTAAGACCTTGTGGCCTTTGTCTTAGTTCTTTTCTCTGCTTTACAGGATGATTTTGCTTCCGATTTTGATGTCTTTTAGCTTTTAGCAGTTGTAGGAGCAGAGGTCTTAGAGGATCTGGTTCGGGAGGGGACTTCCACCGGAGCACCTTCTTTCTCTGCTTTTTCTTTTTCTTTCTTTGCCCTTTCTATCTTTTCTCTATTTGTATCAAGTGCCTCGGATATCCCAAATTTCTTAGCGACTTCTTCAACTTCCCTTCTTACTTTCCTCTTTGTCTCTGGTTGTCTAAGTTCTACATGAATCTTTACACTCAACTCTTCAAAGGTTCCAAACCTTTCTGCCTTGGGGTCCTTGGGTTGACTAAGCAAGTGTTGAACATGTAGATCTACAATTTTCTCATCTACTTCATACCCCATTGGCATGATCCAGACTATCCTTGGCTCCACAACCTCCATTAGGCACTAACCAGTTTCTACCATAAAGCAAACTGTATCCTTATACTTTTCAACTAGAGATTTGGGAATTCTCTCTCTTGCTTGCATCCTACTTTGAAAATTCTTGAAATAACCCCACAGAGCTATACTTCTAGCCTTAGCATTCCCAAGCCCATGCAAGTAGTCTCTGATTTGAATGGCAATAGGTTTGTCATTCTGCCATACCCAACCACTAGATCTGGGTAGCTCATTCATAAAGTAGAAAAACAAACACAATATTAGTCCACCATACTTAAAAGAGTTACTCTTGTCCTTCTTGATCTTCTGTAAGTTTTCCATCAGTTGACTTAGAAGGAGTTCATAGAGATCATAATCTACATTCTTTCCCAACATTTCATATGCAATATACACATCAGTTCTAGGTACTAAATTCTCCCTGCTGGAGTGGTTTATCTTATAGCCAATTATCATAGATACAAACTTGATATCCGGATCAAAGATATCTTCTATGGTCATTCCTCTCTTATCAAATCTTGATCCGGTAGCCTCACACACAGTTTGGTTTTTGACAGATTTGAGAAATGGTATCCCACCGGAAGAGTGCAAACCGGTTACTGCCCTAATTGCATCCTTAGTGATCTTAAATAGTTTATCCAACCATAAGAAGTTATCATGCACTCTACTCAACACATACCGAACCCATTCATCTTCTTCAAAATAGGGGAAATGAATGCACTGACCAAAATGCTTGTCTCGGATGGCTTGGTACTATGGTTTAAGTTTAAAAGCATCATCTATTAACTGATTGTGATAGATATCTTCTAGCTTGGATTCCCCAAAATCTTCAATGTTCGCATGAATGTAAACCCTAACATCTTCTATATGCAAAATACCATGTGGAATGCTGGAAAATGCACCTGAGGGGTCCACTTCTAGAGATTTGTATGGATGCTTCTTAAACTTAGGGCATGGCCGATCAGAAATATTCACCACATTCAGAGTAGCCATCTTTCAAAGATTTTCAAAGAGATATTCAAGAATGGAAAATACCTTTTATGCTTGTAGGTTTCACGGAGAGAGTCGGATCGATTGCTAGATGAATCATCTTCTGTAGGTGATCTTTGATGGGCTTGAGGGAATTTGTTGCAGAGCTCCTTTTCGCTTCTTCTTGAATGCAGAATGAACAAGTGTTTAATGAGAAAACCCTTATATTACTCCACAAACCCTAATACCAAGTCGCAATAAATGCTCAAATTAAGTCATTCTGGTTTGCTTTGTTTTCCTTATTTGGATGACTTGATGAATCAGATCAATCTTGTTCTAAACATCTTATGGATCTTTCATATCTTAACCACAGTTTATTTAGATGTTTCTCTTATGAACCCTTTAATCTGCAACTCTCCTTGTGCCAGTTCTGGTACCAATTAACTGGCTGGGGGAAAAAGTTTTTCCTTGTGTCTCCCCCTGAGCCAGAGCTCACTTTTTAATTTCTGGAAGGAATATCAGCACTAGATTCCGGTGCGGATCCATCTCCTATATTTTCTATACTTCTCTTCACCCAAATCTTGTTCATCTCACTTTGAACTTCATCTGCATTCACTTTTCTTTTTCCCTTGTCTTGATTCTGATTATGATGTACCGGACCTCTTTTGTCCTGATTCTTGCTTCTACAGAATTTGGCAATATGACCAGATCTATTGCAATTGTGGTAAACAACATTTCTTTGCATATTTGAATGAAATCCTCTTGATCTGCATTAATTAGCCATATGTCCCATTCTATTGCATGCAAAGCATCTACCATTGAATGAATTGTTCATTTGTATATTTCTACATTCTTGAGATTTATGACCATACCTTTTACAGTTGAAACACTGTCTGGAGAAGGATGTATTAGTCTGATTTATTCTCTTTCTGCACTGATTAGCTTTATGACCAAAGTTATTACAGTTGTGGCAATATCCATTTGAAGGATGGATATCTTTGAGCATTAAGTTGCCTTACCGAAGGTCTTCTAGGCCTGTTCCTTGGATTTTTTGATCCAAAATTCTTCTGACCGGATCCAAAGCCTTCACCTTTCTCATATCCCAAGCCACGCTTGTCATCTACCCTCTTTTGGCTTTCAAGAAGAACTTCAAGTTGAGCAGAACTTATCTTGAATTTCTCTTTGTATTAATTTGTTGTTTGAAGATCCCTTTTAAGAGTGTTAATTTGATCCTCAAGTTTTTCTTCATTATCTCTAGCATCTTCAAGATCAGATTCTAGATGCCTGATTATTCTATCCATTTTATGGCAGTCTTCTGACTTCTCCTTGAGGGATTGTCTTAGATCATCTTTAGTTTTTCTTTTCTCTTCAATTTCTCGGGTGAATTTCATAACTCCTGATTCCATTTCATGTCTTACCATAATGACCTCTTTTGATAACTTTTCACATAACTTGGTTTTCTCCTTCAAATCTTCATTTGTACCATTGTCTTCACTTTGATTTCCCAATTGCTGAAGTAGATCTTTTCTCTTTTTCATAGAGATACTCAGTTTCCCTTTTAGCTCATTTATGAAATCATCAGCCTGTTTGAGTCTTTCCTTTAATTCTCTGACTTTAGAGTTAGATTGCTCAAGATCATCTAGGGTAGACTGAAGTTGCTCCCTCATACCATACACATCCATCTTAGTTCCCAAATCTTCCTCAAGCTGTTAGGCTCCTTTTGGAGGAACTTAGCTCTGATACCAATTGTTAATAATTGAGAGGGGGGGTGAATCAGTTATTTTAATTATTTCAGCTTTTTGAACTTTCTTAACAATTAATGCATCATTAATTCAAATAAGCAAACATAACCATGGAATGGAAATACACATGACACAATATTTTTGACGTGGAAACCTAGTTAAGCGAGAAAACCATGGGGTGATTAACCCAAGATTGTATTCTCTGTTAGAAGAATAAGATAGTACAAAAGTGGCACTTACCAGTTAGGGCTCATTGCCCGAGCACACTGCTCACAAGAGGCTCACTACCTACAATAGTTTATACAATGAAACTAGATACTTGAACTGATGAGAAGCATCCACACATGCTGAGGTTCATTTCCGGTTAGGCTCAATAAACTGATCTACTGCACTTCATTCTTCCTCTTCTTTAGTGCTGTTGTCCTATCACATACCTGACCTGTAATATAGCTATTACTCTTTTCCTCTCCTTTTCTTCGCACAACTCACCACACCTACACACCTTCACATCTAAATCCATCTGGTATATATATCTGCACAAGTGATTTCAACACCTTTCTAGTCGGCATCCGAAATAGTCAATATTTTCCCAAACTCTGATCTGTCGCCTGAATCCTTGCATACCAAGTGATGCGGATTTATAGAAGTCATCTAACATGTTAGACAATCATGGATGATACCTTAAGAACCTTGATCACCATCAATATCTGATCCGGAATAAATCTGATACTCTATTGATCAGTTCTTCCTCTATCTACTCTGTTAAACTGGACCTCAATACTTAGATGTTCATATCTCTTCACTCTTTCATCACCGGAGGCTCAATCCCTGGAATCTATCACTCAAGGTATTCCTCTTGACTTTCCTAAGTCTGTACTTTGCAAAAATACTACTTCTAAGAGATCTGGACCTAACTGTCAGACCTTGTTGCATGCTCTATTCTTTCTTATTAGACCAAAGTATCCTTCAATCTGACTTCTGGTAGAGATACACTAAGTCTTGCGGATGTGTGGGATGGTCTTTGTTACCATCAATGACAACACCAATGAAGCCACACAGTGTCTCTTGCCAACAATTGGGTTATACTGCAAGTACCTCAGAACCGAGTGTAGCAATAAGGTGAGATACCAATCAATGTGTACAAGAGCATATTGAGTGGATTGTAAAATCTTAGTCATAAGAAATGCCACAAGATAAAGCATCAAATGGAGTGGTTCTACTAGTCAAGTGTCTAATTTTTATATATGTATCAACCCTGTCATCATGTATGGACTAGGTCCATTTTTTCTTTTCTTGTTGAAGGGACACATGGTCTGTATCAATATTTGTTTTTTTTTTGTTATCCGTCGACTAAGTAGAATCACTAGAAGAAGGTAAAAAATAAAAATAAGAGAGGAGAACAAGTGCCTTAGGAATACCACATAGGAGGATGCCCCTAGGTCATCAATCACAACGCTATGCTTCTAAGGCACGACACACAACAATAAAATAGAGGAGAGGAACAATAGAAGAATGATGATACAAATAGAAGAAAGGTCACAACAGAGGCAGTCTCCCGGTATCGTTGGCCTTACAAGAGTATCAAGGGTCATCCAAGGAGACCTAAACAACACATAACACATCATAGGGGGGAGGGGAACAAAACACATAAGAGAAGGTCATGTAAGCGAGCATAGATATGCTATGACAAAGGTGACCAACTGGGTTAGAAATCCTTACTTGAAAACATAACCGAACTAGCGGTTGTCAACAAGCAAATCATCCTCCTCCCAATCTCAAATGCTAGAGGAAAGAGGTACATAAAGGAAAAGTGCCCATTTAGATTCCTTATCCTTTGTGTTATCAACCTTAGGCTCTTCTTTGTTTGTTTCAGTGTTAGGTTAAATATTTTCTTGTTGAGGTGATGAGTTGCTTCGAGCTAAGGCTAGTCTTCTCCTCCTTATTTCTCTAGCTTGTCAATTTCTTTTTGTTTTATTTCTTATATCTCTAAAAGGAATCTCATGTTTTCAATAGGTATTTGTATCTCAGAGGAGGAGGTAGATGCGTGATTAACTTGTGGTGATGCATGGTATTGTTTTCTATAGTTTTCTCCCGATCCTTGTAGGGATGACGGAGGAGGAACCTCAACATATACCCCTTTTCATTTAGGTCTAGGGGATCCTATAATATAGGTTGCTCTTTAGGTATCACTTGTTGAATAGTAGGGCCAACCAATCTAGATAGTAATTGTGCTTTGTAACGTCGATATCCCAAGAAGAGTTGATCTGTTCGTGGTTCAGGTTCTTCAGTAGGCTTGGGCCAAAAGTAATCAAGGATGACATTCTTTTGGGTAGCCATAGGTTGCCATTGACTATGGTGAATGGTATGAGTACTACCATGGTGAGTAAATTTTAAACATTTATGTATTGTTGAAGGAATATCATTCATAGCCTTGAGCCATGGATGGCCTAGTTTCACACGTACGAGGTCAAATATCGGGATAATGTCAAATGATTGTTCCGAGGATTTTTCAAACACCTGAACCACTAAGAAAATATTCCCTAAAGTTGGGATAAGAGCTCCATTATGTGTTTTTATCATCATGTCAGTGGGTTCATAAGTTTCTTGTATCAAATTGTTTGAATAGAGGAACTCTTCCATAGCGATGTTAGCTATGCAGTTTGGATCAACAAGGGCTCTTTTTACAAAGGTGTCCATTATGCTTACTTCAATGTAAATGGGACCATTGACATTCCCTATTATTCTATCATGTGGTGTGAATGTAATATCAGGTTTAGGGATCTTCCTTTTCCTATCAAGGCGAGGAGGGACCATAGCATTGTTTTTATGATGAAAAGCCATAGATGTGGGACTATTTCACACCTAAAACACTTGTTTGAGGGAAATGAGTAAGAATGCACACAAAGTCCACAAAACAAAAAGTGGATAGGAGGAAAGAGTACAACACAACAAGGCCCAATTGATGATTTTATAAGTTTTGATAAAGAAAGTGTAAACAAAGTGTATAACACCTAGTGTTGAAATACACAATGTGTTTTTTAAAAATATGTCACTTTTCGAAACATGCTTATGAATTGATGCAAAATTTTCAAATGAAAAATGGATGTATGCTTTAATATGAGTGAAAGATCTTAAATGCAAGATATATAAGATGAATGCAATGACACAACACTAATCTATGCTTGTTTATGCTTCTAAAATGCACAAATTTTCTCTTTTTCAATACAAATGCAAATGTAAATGCAAAAACACAATATGATGAAACACTACAGTAAAAAATCAGATTTTAATGAGAGTGAAAATGAGTAATAAAATCTGAAATAAGATTTTAATTACAAACCCTAGCTTTTAGAATTACTAGGTTATATGGAAAATGCAAAATTTCAAGCAAAACCCTAGCAAATGAGAGATGCAAATGCAATGTGAATGATAATGAAAGTATGGAATGCTGTAATTTATCTCAGATCTGATATAAATATCAAAGTTTTAAATGATTTAGATGAGATGCAATGAAAATAGTGCAATTTATAAGATTTTCATTTTTTTCAAGTTTTTCATTTTTTTGGTAAGATTTTCAAATGTATGATGATGAAAATGAAATGTATGAATAAAAATATGATGTACAACACTCAACAAGGCACAAAATTCAATTATAACACAGGTTCACCAAAATTTTATGTAGAAAAAGAGGGATTTGACAATGAGGTTGATTGATAATTTAATGAGATCCTCCTTTCACTACATACATTCAAGGACATTAAACTAAGTTGACTCACAAGTTTTGCAAGAGGACTCAACTATAGGTTTGGTGTCACTTGAAATGATAAGAAAATTTGGAATTTGATGATTAATGTGTTAACTTTAGATGGATTAAGATTAAAACCCTAATTATGCAAAATCATAAGCAAACAGATGAAACCCGACAAATGCTCACACATGAAGACACTAAATGAAGATTAGATACTTACCAGATTTTAGGTTTTGAAAGATGGAAAAGTTGGGGACAAAAGAGCGGGTGCCCTTATCCAATCACTAGTACAGAAATAGTAATATATGATTAAAAAACTACTAAAAATTGCATATAAATTACTAAACATGGTCACGTGACCATTAGTAGTTTATTGCCAATCATTTATAGTGTGACCAAATTGATGACTAAACCATTTTAAGTCATTTATTGGTTGTTTTGATTGATCAATTTGGTAGTATATTTAGTCATTAATTTAGGCAGTGATTGTTGTAAATTGGTCACTTATTTAGTTATTTTTTATTCACTGATATATTTAGTCATTGATTGTTGTTAACTGGTCACTTATTTAGTTATTTTTATTCACTAATTTCCATCCATTGGTAGTGTATTTAGTCATTAATTTTAATCATCATTTTGATCAATTTGGTAGTTTATTTAATTGTTTTTGTTCACTAATTTATGTCAAGTGGTAGTATATTGATACATTGTTTATTAATTGCATAATCATTATATTTAGTTATCTTTATTCATTGCTCTATCAACTAGTAGTATATTTAGTCAATTGGTAGTTTACTTAATTATTTTTGTTCACTGATTTCTACCTAAAAGTGTTGGAAATGAGACAATGCTTTTGAGGTTTAAACATAAAAAATAGAAAAACATAATCAATCATTCATTTGCACATAATGAAACAGCTATTAAGAAGGTAAAATACTAAATTTTTATTGAGAAAAGGTGTTCTTACAGTAGATACAAGAATTAAATATGTGTCTTTGCTTTGAAAAATGTGTTACAAAGTGTGTTTCTCAGTGTTGTGACTAAGAAAACTAAGTTACTATAATGTCAGAAAATGTCCCCTTGGGGGCTTTTCCCTCATAAGGTTTAGCTCCCAGGTCTTTTACATGCATTTAGGACATCTTACTTCATAATTTGGCATCCCGATGGAATGAGCCCTAGGTAACATGACAAATGGGACCTAGGAGGACCCCTTGAGCTTTACCCTGCCCAAAATAGGGGGGAGGACTTGGGCGCTTGCGCCCTAGTCCTACCCTATTTTGGGGCAGCCCTAATATTTGGGTGTTAGTTTATGACCGTTATTTGGGTCCTATGCAGACACGGTAAGTTTGAATTTATGAAATTCTTGGCGGGAGTGCTTGTAATTGCATATAAAAGCATGTTTAGGTATTCATTTGTAAACTAGATGATTACTAGCAAGCTATTATGTTCTCAAGGTGATTCAAGGCTTTCATTGTGTTGCAAAAGTAGATTTGTGTGGTCTATGTGTTTGTGTTTGCAGATTTGAGCATTCATTTCATCATGGAATGAAGAGCATCTTCCTCCCATGATATCTTCACTACAAGGTGACATTATATTGTGTTTTCATCATCATTTCCTTTAGTTTTTACCTCTGCCTCACAAGGGAATGCACTCTCTATCTGACAATAGTGTTCAGAGACTTAAGTGTCCTCTGGGGCTTGACTGAGGCAAGCCTCTAAACACCACAACCCCCTCCCAAAGTTTTCATGGTTGCAGGTTACAAGTTGCAGAGTTGGGAAAAAGTGAAGTTGCAGGAAGGCATCTTAAAGTGTTGGAATTGTAGAACAGAAGGAAAAATAGCCACCTAGACTTGGGTACCCGCTCATTAGTCCTCCAACTTTCGTGACAGGAAAATCTCCGAGACAACAGGGAAGAGTTGCAGACTAAGTTTCCAGATTCAGACAAAAAGTAGGGCATTGGACTTGGTCACCCGCTCTTTTGTCCATGACTTTTCTACCTCAGAATCCCAAAAATAGGTACTCTGTAATTTGATATTTTGGTTCTGTCTGCAAGATCTTTTTCTGTTATTCTTTGATTTACAGTCATATTTGTGAAATTAGGTTTTAATGGTCAATCAAGCATAAGAAAAGGAAATTTGATAATTAAACACCCTAATCCAAGCTTCCCTACATTTCATAGTGACCTAGGGTATGATAGTGAATTGCCACTCAACCCTAGATCCTTGAATATATAAGGTGAAAGGAGGATTCAAACATCTAAACACTTAAAAATTAAACAAATCTCAATTTTACCCTAAACATTTTGGTGAACCCATGTTTTTATACTTAATTGCAACTTGTTGAGTGTTGGTATTCAGATTTGGATTGATTTAATTCATTCATATAGTCATTCATTTTACTGCATTGAGAAAATTACAAAAAAATTGAAAAATTTGCAAAAATTTGAAAACCCTAGCTTGCATTTTCATGTAGATCACTAAATTGCATCAATTCTTTCTAAATTTACCTAATTCATAATTTTTGAATCAGATCTGATATAAACTATAGAAAAAAATAAAAATTAAATAATTTGCATTGCATTTTCATCATTAATTTGCTAGGCTTTTGTAGAAATTTTGACAATTTTCATATAACCTAGTAATTCCAAAATCTAGGGTTAGTAGGCAAAATATTCTTTCAGATTTTTATACTAATTTTAGAGGCACACTAAAATTATAATTTGGCTGTACTCTTGCATTTTAGTGTAAATTTGCATTTAGATTCAAAATATTTGCATTTTTGCATAGAAAATTTCAACAAAAAACTAGCAATTTTCATGCATTTTCATTAGATTTGCATTGGCATTTTGCATATTAGCGCTTGAAAATAATTTTCATATCTGATTTAAATTCATTTTCATCATAAATCATACTTCAAAACATTCACATAGCATTTTGTATCAACATCTTAAACCTAGGGCTTCATAAACAACGATTTTCACTAGATTTGGCCTTATTAACTCTATAAATTTGCACCATAGGCATGTTGTGAAGTTTATTTTTGAATTAATTGGATTTTATTAGGGTAATAATTTTCTTCCCCTCCTAAAAATCTTCACAAAACCCTTTTAACAGACTCTTGTGTTGAAAATTCGGTGAAAAACTACATATTTTTGCTACTTTTGCCCTAGGGTTTGGCCTAATTTGCACTCCAAGCATGTTGTGATCAATTTTATAGATTGAGGTGACTAATACCATTGATTTTATTTTTTGTACCTCCTTAAATTCATTACAACACCCCTTTTCTAGGTCTTGGAATTGAAAAACTGTGAAAAATAGCTTATTTTTGCTATATTTTCACTAGGGTTTTACCTTAAGTGGCACTAAAAGTGTGTTGTGTTGGAAATTTTGACATTAAGTAGCTGTTATTACTGATATATTTCACTTTCCATCATCATTTTCCTCACAACACCCTTTGTTATGATTTTTTGTATTGAGTCTTGGTGAAAAAAGTGCCTATTTTGACATATTTTCACTATATTTTGCTTAACATTATCGTAGATTCGCATCAAGAGTGTGTTGTGAAGTATAATATTTCTGTTTTGTCCTGATATCATACACATAATTTGTTTTCATTGACTAAAATCCTTACAACACCCTTTGTTTCAATTATTAGCATTGAAAAAGTACAAAAAATCAAGCATCTAGGTCATTTTTGCATATAGTTTTGCACTTGACTTTTGCATAAAATTTGAAAAGATTTTAAATACTGATTTTACATTGTAAAAAATGCATTGACACCTTCATGTCATTTTTCTATGGTATCTTTGCATGTATTTATTAAAGATCTTGATTTTGACAAACTTCTGTTCCTCATGAGTGAACATTCTTTGATATTGGAAGATTTAACCAAATTCATCTCTAGGAACACTCATGAGAAAGATGAGAGTGAAAAGCCTTTTTCCACCATAGAGTATGATGATGATGATGTACCTTCCTCTCATCCCATTACTCTCCTTGGCCAAGATGTAGCATTAGTGGATGAGAAAAGGTCTCTCACATTAAATACTTTAGGGATGGATGTTGGGTGCAATCAAGAGGGAAACAATGTTAATTTGATACTTATTAATAGACTTGGTAGCACTATTCCTAAGATGGTTGTGTGGGGGGCACCTAATGCACCTTCTTTCTTAAAGCTGATGATTACAGTTCAATGTGTTCAAAATGTGTCACAATAACCACACCACAATGTGATTGCTCACACATACAACACCCATAATAACAAACAAGGTAACCAAGCACCACATGTGCCTGTCTCTCTTCCATGTTCTCAACCTATGCTCCCTCCACCACCTTATCTTACTCATAAAAATGGTCAAGAGTATGATCTTTTTGAATACCTTCGCGCTACTAGGGCTGAGATCTCTCTTTGGGATTTGATACAAACATTTCCAACATATCATGGAATGCTCCAAGAAGCTTTACAAAAGGTGAGTGTCCCACCTACTACTAAGCCTAATCATGTAGCAGCCGTATTGGATAGTATGCATGTGACAAAAACATATATTCTCTTTCAACCATAGGAATTACCATCAATTGAAGTTCAAAACCAATATGATCCTCTTATAATCTTTGTCACAATAAACAAAATGTTGGTAAAACAAGTTTTGATTGACAATGGATCGGATCTTAATGTTTGTAGAATTGACCTACTACACAAAATCAAGGTTGACACATCACAAATCACACCAAATGGCATTAGCATTCATGGCTTTGATAATGTTGGATGACAATCCATGGGCACTATAACTCTACCTATACAAGTAGGATATTTGTTTGTGCCTACCCAATTCATGTCATGCCTTGTTCTTTATCTTACAACATGATTCTTGGTAGACCTTGGATTCATGCATTGGGGGCAGTTCCTTCCACTCCACATCATTTAATCAAATTTATATTCAAAGGTAAACTTCATACTATTCATGCTGATCCTGAACCAGATAACTATTTACATATTGAAACATAAAAACTAGTTTACAATCATATGAGTATAGACAATTTACAAGCTAATTCATCAAAGCCTCTAGCCACAAATGATGTTGTGAAAGATTCTATACCATCGAATGCACTTGTTGGTGATGATTAGGGTTCATTAGATTTTAATCCTTGCAGTACAGGGGAATACAAACTTAATAACCCTGGCACAACAAAAGTCGCATCGGTCTCATCTAAACAATCTTTTGAAACATCTTAGAAAAAAAAAGTTTCCTTCATTGAAAATAAAGACAATACACTCACTTATACTACAAATTATGATACCTATGAGGCTTCACCTTCTTCTAAAGAAATGGACTCTCTATATGGTCATGGATTTCAAATCTTGTACAAAGATAACGACTATGTAGGCAATGGTTGCAGTGTAAATCAATAAATTAGAGTACCTTTACAAGTCGCTAGAATTAACTACACAACCAACATAGGATACTGCTCTTTGAGACCCACCAAAGCATCTTATCATCCTAAACTTAATGTTAATACAATATTAAAACAACATGAGAGATATCTTAGATATGTACATTCTTAACGATGGTGCTAACAGGTAAGTATTTCTAACCCTGTATCTCTCTCTCATGATGTGTTTCCCCCATGATGTGTTATGTGTTGTTTAGGCCTCCTGGGATGACCCTTGATTCTCCCGTAAGGTTTGGAATACTAGGAGACTACCTCTATTGTGACTTTCTTCTATTTGTATCATCATTCTTCTATATTGCCTCTCTCTCTAACTTCATTGTTGTGTCTTACGAACATAGCGTTGCGGTTGGTGACACTAGGGGCACCCTCCTATGTGACTATCCCTAAGACACTTGTTTCTCCTCTCTTATTTATTGTTTCCCTTACTCTAGTGTTTTTATCTAGCGGGTGGATGACGAAAAACATTTATACTGATTCAAACCTAGTGTCCCTTTTGAGAGTAATAAAAAAATGGACTTAGTTCCTAATATGATGATGGGGTTGTATATTTTATCTGATGCTTGGCTAGTGGAAGCACTTGTGCTTTCCGTGTAGTGAATTTGATGATGTTTCTATCGCATTTACAAACCTCAACAATACTACTTCTCTATGCACCTTTGTTTGTCTTTGAATCTAGCCTTGGCGATACTCAATTCAGAGAGCTTCATGATATAGCCCAATGGTTATCCTCGAACTCTGAATTCGTAGTATAACCTTGGCTCTTTGTGTGTTTTCATATGCATTGATGTTGATTGTTTATCATGATTTTGTAGACACTAACATGTTTCTTGTAAGGATGTGTTTGTGAGAACATTTGGCGATCGTAAAGTACATGTCACCTCCGGGGGGCATGGGATTTTTGAAAGTTGATGTTCCCTTGTGTGTTTTCTTCCTACCTTAACGTGCTTGATATCGATACATGATATCAACTACCTTAAGGTGGGGGCATATATAAGGTAAGCTGTCTATTATAGATGTTAGCAATGTGCTTGTCATCAGGTGCAGACTAGTGTGATGAGTACTTCCTGCATCCTGAGTTTGTTTGCAATCAACCAATCTATCTTGAAAACTATGGCATATATCTCCTTTTCACTATAAGGAATCTCTGTGATGCGGGTGGGTTGAATACTTTTGAGCTCATACCTCCTTTTCACCATAAGGCATCTTCGTGATGCAGGTGGAGTTGTATGCCATGCTTCCTTTTCACTATAAGGTGTCTCTGTGACACAGGTGGGGTTGTATTTTCAAAACTCCTCTGCAGAGGTGGGGAGTGGTTCTGTGACTAACTCAACCCTTAAGTGTGTTTTCAATGATTGTTGTGGCAAAGCCCAATCATCAGTGTGTGCCTATAATGTGCCTGAGATGGTGATGAGCTTGGAAATAGGGAACACACCATCACTTGTTTTCCGTGTTTTCTCCGTGTCTGCAAGTGTGTGTGTTTGGCATGCTTGCTTTGTTTGGCATGTATGTTGCCCCATATGCAGTCTGCATTTTGGGAGGTTTTGTGTGTCTTACATGTGTGTTGCCCCATATATAAAAAGACCTGCGCAATGAGTGCATCATGTATTATGGGAGGTTTGTTTACTTTCCAGTACTTGCATCTGCATTTCATATATATGAGAAAAAAGAAAAGAAATCATGCATGCCTTGCATGCATTAATGTGCCTTCTATGCATTGACTATCTTCTCTGTGTTCTGCGTGACTGTAATTGTCTTATTCATGTTTTGTATGCTTGTTACTGTTTTCTATGTGATTGGCGTGTCTTCTCCATGCTTGGTGTGTTTGTTGTGTTTGTGACCTTACTTTAATGCATGTATTGGACTTGCATTTATACACACATTAAAGTGGGGGCTAAATGTAATGTCAGAAAATGTCCCTTTGGGGGCTTTTCCCTCATAAGGTTTAGCTCTCAAGTCTTTTGCATGCATTTAGGACATCTTACTTCATAATTTGGCATCCCAATGGAATGATCCCTAGATAACATGACAAATGGGACCTAGGAGGACCCCTTGAGCTTTACCCTACCCAAAATAGGGGGGAGGACTTGGGCGCCCACACCCTAGTCGTGCCCTATTTTGGGGCAGCCCTAATTTTTGGGTGTCGATTTATGACCATTACTTGGGTCCTATGCTGAGAGTTCTTGTAGTTGCATATAAAAGCATGTTTACACATTCATTTGTAAACTAGATGATTACTAGCAAGCTATTGTGTTCTCAAGGTGATTCAAGGCTTTCATTGTGTTGCAAGAGCAGATTTGTGTGGTCTATGTGTTTGTGTTTATAGATTTGAGCATCCATTTCATCATGGAATGAAGAGCATCTTCCTCCCATGATATCTTCACTACACGGTGAAATTATATTGTGTTTTCATCATCATTTCCTTTAGTTTTTGCCCCTGCCTCACAAGGACATGCACACTCTATTTGATAATAGTGTTCAAAGACTTAAGTGTCCTCTGCGGCTTGACTGAGGCAAGCCTCTAAACACCACAAGCCCCTCCCAAAGTTTTCATGGTTACAAGTTATAGGTTGTGGATTTGGGAAAAGTGAAGTTACAGGAAGGCATCTTGAAGTGTCAGAATTGCAGAACAAAAGGAAAAATAGCTACCTAGACTTGGGCGCCTGTTCATTAGTCCTCCAACTTCCATGACGGGAAAATCTCCAGGACAGCAGGGAAGAGTTGTAGACTAAGTTTCTAGATTTTGGACAAAATCAGGGCATTGGACTTGGGCACCCGCTCTTTTGTCCTTGAGTTTTCCACCTCGAAACCCAAAAAATAGGTGCTCTATGATTTGATATTTTGCTTCCATTTGCAAGAGTTTTTTCTGTTATTCTTTCATTTACAGTCATATTTGCAAAATTAGGGTTGTAATGGTCAATTAAGTATAAGAGAAGGAAATTTGATAATTAAACACCCTAATCCAAGCTTCCCTACATTTCACAATGACCTAGGGTATGATAGTGAATTGCCACTCGACCCTAGATCCTTGAATGTATAGGGTGAAAGGAGGATTCAAACATCTAAACACTTAAAAATTAAACAAATCCCAATTTTACCCTAAATAGTTACAATGCTCTATTTTTTCTTATACAACTCCAAAACATGAAATAACTACTTGAAAAATGAATCCTAAGGGTCCTATATCTCATCCCATACATGAAGTGTAAGGGTTCTATGTACATCCTAACTTCCTTCACTTACAAGATGCTCTAAAAATTGTGTCAACAATCAAAGTCAGTTCCTAGAATAAACAAAGACAAAACAAGAACTATTAGCTTAATATAAACCTTATGGAAATTGAAAATTAGCTTTGGAGATTTTATACATTACCCTTTTCTTGCATTCTTCAACAAGTGGTTTAACAGGAAGGAGAGAACAAATAGAAAGAATAAGACCTTTGGTGAAGTCCTCAAGACAATCATCATCAAGCAACTGACCAACAACTAAAGGACAATTATCAATTTAGTAAAAAAATCATCAATTTCCAAGATCATCAAACTTTATAATGTTAAGTACTAAGAACATAATATGCTCATATTTTAAGTGCACCTTTAGCAGCATCATAGCCATAATCAAGATTCTCTTGTTCCAGTAGTTTTCCCACTACAACAACACCCTTGACACCAGCATTGGAAGTAATTATATGTATAGGAGACTTCAAAAAATAGAAAAAATGAATGATTGAACACTGAGATAAAGTCTATTTCTAGACATAAACAAAAGAAAGTCTAGGTTAGTAATTTATACCTTCAATGTATTCTGAATTATCTGAACTCTAATCTTCTAGTCAAAGTTGGTTGTAGGAATTGTATCAAGCTCTTTTGTTGCATAGAGAAGAACAACACCACCACATGGAATGTATCTTCCAGTAAGCATCGAGCTATAACCTTCCTAACAAAAATATTACCATCTCTAATGCTTTAATGAAATTTACAAATTTGTTTACCCGGTAAAATGCCCTTCTCTACTACTGCCTTTATTGTATTCAATGCATCAATGACTCTCTTTTTTCTCTCCAACTTAAATCTCACTAGCTCCTCCAATCTAAATTAAATAAAAAAGACCATAAAAAAACTCTAGATACAATAAATCATCCTACTTTGAAAATATTGAAAATTATCTTTAAACAACTAATCACAGTTTGATTATAAGTTAAACCTTGAGAACAACAACTCCTCCTAATAGCTTTGCCAACCTCTGTTGGATCTTTTCTTTGTCATAATCAGATGTGCTTGATTCAATATTAGTACAAATTTGTGACCAAATATTTTGTTAGCCATGCCAAGCATACCAACACAAATCTCTTATTAGCTCTATTGTCACCAAGCATTATAGTCTTGCAAAAATATTGTCTCGCTTCACTCTAATAAAACTCACCTACTCACATCTCTCTTCAATTGGTTTTTTGTCACCACCTCCATCAAGAATTATAGTATCATCCTTAGAGATAGTCACCTAAAATAAAGAACAAGTAATCTTATCATACAACAAAATGTTAAAATGACAAAAAGAATTTGAGTAACAACACAAGAAAAACCTTGTCCATGGATGATAGCAACATTATACGCCTATATACAAGGATACTACTATGTTTACCAACCTTCTTAGCCGTTCCAAGTATGCCAAATTCTACTTTGTCAAGCTTCATACCAAGATCCTCTGATATGACTTGAAGATAACTACCAGCAATAAATACTTTTCCTTGAGAAGTGGAGAAAATAAAATGGCAAAATACATGCAAACTAACTCAATTGAGAAACAAATTTGATTCAATAGGTGTCACATGAAGAAGGTAAACTTGCATAACAAACAAGAAACTCCAAAGACAAATAAGAGATTAAATACATAGAAACATAAACCTAACCCATCCACCAGTAAGTGGAACATGATCTTGCAAGTTATTTTTCCTATTTTCACCAAAATAGCTAGGGGCCTTAATAGCACAAACCTGGTTCAGACACAAATATATTTTTAAATGCTAAGGATTTAGAATTTAAAGTTAAAAAATAATTTAAAAAGTAAACAAGATTTAAATAGAAAAATCCACCAATCTTCACCCCTACATGAAGCTTATTCAAGATCAAAGTAGCCAATGCTTCACTCTCTACATCCTCTACTACAATCAGAAGAGGCCTTTTGTTTTTGTGATAAATGCAACAAGAAATTATGTTATTTGTCCATAATCAAAATATTGACTAAACATAGAGAGATATCCTAAGAATATTCATAAATCAATCCCAAGACACCACAAGACCTCTGTCACATGAATATTGAAAAATTCACTCAACCTTCAAGTGTTAATGATCTCAGTTAGAGCATACTACTGTCCAAAGTAAAACACACTCCAAGAACATAGTAATACAATGGCATTATGTAGTACTATGATTCAATTCTCTTCTCTATGCACAAGTAAATGCAACACAATGATCTTCACACTTATGATGATCATAGACCCTTGGCAATACTAAACTCCATTCACATGAACATTTGCATAACTTGAGCACTGTTATAGGGGTTTACACAGTACATTCACACTCAAACAAACTTCTGTCACCTGGACATATTCAGTCTATTGTAAGGAAACCATGAATAATATAAAAATATAACCATTATATAACCTTCTCCTCTATCATTTGAATCTCTCTCTTAATGTATACACTTGGCAAGAGTATTAGAACACTGTCTTCCAAACCCTCACTATGAATTTGCTTGACAGAGGGATTGAACCATTGTTTTTCCTTGAATCCTCACTATGAATTGCAGGGTCATTCAGTCATTTTTTTCTGAACCTCTACCCCATGCTCAAGCCACACTTATATAATGATCAAAACTCTAATCAAGTTCATTAAACCCTTTCTCCAACATGGTTACCCAAAAACCTGTATGTGACTAAAAAGAATCTTTATCAACAGGTAGTAACTGTTTTCCATGCCGATGAAAGAATCTTCTTTTCTTCAATTGATGTTCCAATATTTCAATGGTTATTGTTATACCAAAATGAATGAAACCAAGAAAATTGTGCATTAAAGGAAGACAGGAAGCCAAATCAGTAAAGTAACCATGTCACTTGTACTGTGCACCATACATTAGCCCTTGTCAAACATTGCAAAACCACTAGCATAGCACATTAGTCACTGTAAGGCCACAAATTTTTTTGATATGAAATGATATGATTGCAGAATGTGCACAAAATGGATTTTGCAAGGAAGCTCTCAAAATCTTTAAATTAATGAAGCATTTGTTACAATTATGTGCCTAATCGGTGTTGTCATTGATGTCAACATATCGGTGTTGTCATTGATGTCAACATATCTGTGTTGTCATTGGTGTCAACTGTGCTCCTATCTTGTTGTTTTCTTGTAATGAGTAAGATGATTTGTATTTACTTAAGTAATATTTATGTTGAGGATATTGAGAAAATTAGCTTCTCTAGTAGAAACAGTGAGTTGCAGTGGAAATAGTGTATTGCATATAGAAGAATAGTCCAGAAGAATGCCCTGCATTTTCTGTAGAATAAATATTTTTGTCTATGGATTGGAAGTTATTTAGAAGTCCATCTAAAGATGCTATGTTATGAGTTTGAGCCTTTGGTATGAAGAATTGTGTGAGTTATGTTCACTAGAGTGAAAACAACTTTTTTTGTATGTTTGACAAAGAGAGGGAGAAAGTATTATGCTCCGCATTCCTCTACATTGAAGTATTTAGATTTGTGGTTCTAGAGTTAAGTTTGAGATGATGCTAAATGCCTTCAACTCCAATGGTTTGTGATTTGGCGGTCCACAAGCTATCCTTTCTTTATGACGGTAGCTGACAGTGTTGTTCTTGTGCTCTGGTTTGAAGAATCTTCTTGACAGAGTGGTTAGAGATCATGCAGATGTTCTTGGTGATTACAATGTGCTTGTGGATGTCTCCTGATCATGTTCCTACCTTTGGTTTGGTCTGCAAAGAAAACTTTGGATCATGATAGAAGAATGTTCTTAGAAGACCTAGTGTTAACTCTAGTCTTGGCCGACTTAGTTGATTTCACTATTTGTAGAGATGCATTGAAGATTGTAGAAGCATGTTGTGGCATGGAGGATTATGTTTGAGTCCTATCTAAGGCATGGTGTGTTCATCATACTTCTCTACATCTTTCCTTAGGTAATTTTTGAAATAGGTCTAGACCTATTTCTGTGTATGTTTTGTAATGCCAACCTTGGAGAATGTTCTAATGGTTGATGAATGTAATGCGGACCTTGATGTACATTCCAAGGTTGATGAATTGTATAAAAGCATGTAATAGAGTTGTGAAAAAGTGTATGTGTACGAATATGAAGAGATAAGTGCAAAGGTGTCAAAGAACAAGGCAGAGAAGTTATATTGTGCTTCAATGGAACTAAATCTTGGCATGGAGTAGATATATGGTACTTAATCACTTCACCACTTTGGCAGTGAGCAACCCTTTAGTAGTGAGCCGTTCTTTGCAGTGAGCAATTTGGGTAGTGAGCCTCTATTTTTTAGTATTGTTATAACTCATATATTTCTATGGGTTAACACCCATCATGGTTTTTCCTTTTAGGGTTTTCCATGTAAAAATCTAGTGTCTGTTGTGTTGAATGTGTGTTTGTGATGAAGTTTATGGTTTCATGCTTTCATGGTTAAATTTGATTATAAGCAATTAAGTTGTTGATGGTTTGATGTTCATATGAAGCTAAGTTTTTGTGACAACTGATTCATCCCCCCTCTCAATTGTCTGATGTATTTCAACAATACTCTAGAACACCAACATTGTAAGCTTTTCTTGTGTTCTAGATGCATGCAGTCATGCAAGTTTCGTGGATGAGGGCTGCACATACTTCACACATTAGTAACCCTTATTGCATTACATATATAGTTGATCATTAGGTGTGCATGGTTGACCTTCATGCTCATGTTGGCTATCTTGAGGACACCCTAAACATTATTACTAAGATGCCACTTAAACCTTTGGTGTTTGTGGATCATATATGAATATAGGCTGAGTATTCTAGCAACACTACTTTTTTAGTTGGATCCTAAAAATGTTGCAATTTATGTTCTCCTCTAAAACATTTGTGTAGAAGCAGGTAGGTGTGATGAGGTTCAAATAGTAAGGAGATTGATGAAAGATAGAGGAATTAAAAAGATACCTGCATGTAGTTGGATTGAAGGACATAAAATGGTACATGTTTTTTTATGTAGGAGACAGATCAAATCCACAAACATGGGAGAGCTATGCAAAATTGGAGAAATCAGCTTGGTCAATGAAGGCAGTAGGGTATTTCTAGATTCAAGACTTTTACTTAATGTTGTGGAATAGAAGAAAAAAGAATCATTTATCTGTCACCATAGTGAAAAGTTAGCAATTGTATTTGGTTTGTTAAACATGGCCCTTGGTGCAACTATTAGAGTTGTTAAGAACCTTCGAGTATGTTCTAATTTTCACAGTGCATCTAAATTCATCTCCAAGATTGTTGCAAGAGAAATTATTCTGAGAGATGTGAACCATTTCCATAATTTTAAACAAGGACAATGTTCTTGTGGAGAATATTGGTGATGCTAAATGAAACAATCTGAAAAATAGGCTTGCAATATAATAATGTGCACTACATCAGATATCTAGTAATAATGAAGGGACATCCGTCAAAGCATAACAACAAGGATTTTTTTGTCATATGTTGCAGTTACAAGTGCCCTACTAGACATACATGAAAATGTGGAAGCATAGATAAGGCAAACAAACTATTTCAAAAAATGCCTCAAAGAAATGTGATATCATGGAATGTCACGATTAAAGGATATGTTCAAAATGGGTTTTTCTAAAAAGTCCTTAGAAAATTTTAAGAAAATGCAACCAGTGGGTGTAAAGCCCAACTCCTCGACCTTTGAAAGTGTCCTTCCTGCTTGTGTGTGAATTGAAGCTTTGGATGAGGATATGAACATCCATCAAAAGCATATTTGGAAGTGGATTTTTATTAGATATTGTAGTTGCAAATTTCACTTCAAATCACTAAAGGCTTCACAAAAACTTCTACACAACCACCGCAACACCGCACGATTATTGTTGGGCCTTCATGGTGATGTGGGAAAAGCATGTTGAGTCACCTACTCTCCCACAAACTCTTCAAGTCATGCCTGCATGAGAGAGGGTGACTCAACATGCTTATGCCTTAATGAGAAATAATCATTCATATAACCAGTTAGTTGGAAGAAAACTAGGAGATAGCATGAGTGTTCAGTTAGCAATAACAATTTTGAAAGCACCTTCCTTGAATGTGAGTGCAATTTAGAAAGTTGGTTCAGACATAAACTTGTCTCAGTAAACAATACTTAAGCTTCCTTAGAAAAGTGGTGAGTGTGCAATATTTGCCTCCAAGAGAGTATCAAGGATGACGGGCTATCATGGAGCCATGTATCATCCATTTGTTTTCTCCTTGTTGGCTACTGCAACAGTTTATGTCTATGTATGTTTGCTATTCAAGGGACCCCCAAAAGTTTAGTTCAATTCCACCATTCATGTGGGAAAACATTGGTTATGGTGCATATTAAAGCTAAGTTGCTTTGGTTGGGATGTTGGTTCTGCATTTTGTGTTGCAAGAAGTTGGATTCTATGGATATCAAGTCTCAAATTCTGCTCTTAAATAGTGCCTTGTGACATTGAACATGCTACATCACGTTACACATTCAAGTAGAGTAGATGACAATTTATTCCATTAGCAAATGAGGGGAGCCTTCTCATTAGTGGTTAAGCTATTGTAAATAGCCCACAAATACTGATACGGGCTCTTGAGGAGTGACCTAGGAAGAATGAGAGCAAGGTTTCCAACCTTTCAAGGTTCTTGTTATGTGAATATTATCATAAATGTGTATTATGAAACTATGGCAAAAATGATGCTATCTATATAATCATAAAGATGCCAATGGAAAATCCAAGTCTCCCTTAATAGCTTGCTCTTGTGCTATATCATAACATTTTGAAGTAGCTTATGGTATTTTGCATAGGTGTAGACATTATTTGTAAGGATTAGTTTTGAGTGGGCACAAACATTTCATGACATACCTTCTTCCTAATTGTGGAAAACCATTAGAAAGACACATTTGGGCTGCAAAATATAGGGCATATATACTCTCAATCATTGCTTCTTTGGGTGGTATGGAACTAGGTGGATACTGTGGAATAGAGTACATTATACGCTATCTTATGTACCGGGGAAACTTGTGTTAAGATTTGAGTAGATACTAGATCTGTGTATTATAAGGTCTAGGATAGATGTATATGATTGAATACAAAGTTACTAATACATGATTAGATAATGATACATTATAGTCCAAATAATGAATTATAGCAAAATATTTAACATTCACATTATTTCATTTTATATTCTTTAAAGCTTATACATTTGAAGCTTTTCAAGATGGCTCGATCAAGTTGCTTAAGGATGATGTAGCAAGATACAAAGATGATGTAACAAGATGAAGGAAAACAACATTTTAGGAGTGGAAAAGTAATAATATTTTATAAATTTGTTAAATGCCTAATATTAATCCCTTCTCAATTTCTTTTACAGTTTGATTAAATGTTTTTTCTGTCAACTCTTGTAGGGTTTCCTTAGCACAAAATACTTTGTTAGATGGTGGACTCCCCAAGAGAAATTAGTAGATAAAATACATATTGCACTAAGAGTTTGAATATTCAAGATTTGAGGCTCAGTATCCAACAAATTACAAATGTTAAGCAATTTCAAGCTGTTATCTAGATACTCATCAATCCATCAAATAATGATTTATACTACTGTTGAAGCCATCTTATTCCAACATTAATGGACTGTCCTATAAACTTGTGACAATCACCATTTGCCAGCTAGTTGTCATATACCCCATTCACTCTCATCATACACTTGAAACCCCTTGCATTGAGCTAACTATTAGTTATCCTCGCCATGTTGACTATATTTAGTGTGACAGTCCTATAATAGCATCAATGAATGTCCTTAATTAATGATTTATAGTAGCTCTGTTTATAAACCTTGAGGATTGCTGCCTTTTGGTGACTGTACTTGAGGATCCTCTAATTGTCCATCTTCAAAGGTCTTTCTTTGTATTTTAAACTTTGAAGACCGCTTCCTTTTAATGGACTACCCTAATGAGTTTGATTATCTTCTAGTCTTGTCTTGTTTATAACTATCTTAATGGGCATGACCCCTTACTTAGCACAAACCTCTCTTGACTACCATTGCCTATTTGATATATGACTGTCCTGATTTCCATTATTGACTATCCTTTAAACTCAAACTTCTGACTATTATTGTTAAGGCCTTTTTATTCCCCTTTTGTATTATGGCTAACCATTATATTCTTTATTAGGACTATCATGCCTAAAGGACTATCTTGGACTGTCATTAACACAAATCACTAGCACTTTATGCATTGTACTATGATCTGTTGCACAGTCATTGGTTTCCAATAAAGGGTCTCAATAAAAGGTCTTCATAAAACAACAATCAATGTCTTCTTTGTAAGATGATTGTCCTCTAAATTCTCATATCTGTCTCATCATTATTCCTGTCTATTGAAACCCTCATAAAATCAGACCTGTCGCACATCATGTTATCTATTCTCTTCATTAGCACTGTCCTATATGCATGATGAATGTCATGTGGTCTTTGAGGATGATTATCCTTTCTCCTAGATTTTTGACTATGTTTGTGCCCTTGTCTTGACACTACCGTTAAAACCCTACTGCCTAGGCTTTGAAAACATCTTTGTCTTTCATCTTTTAATTGGCCCAAACCATATGATCCTCAAGTTGCTACCTAGGTTTTGGTTTAGGTTGTAATAGTCATGGGTGTGAAGAGTGAACTAGGTTCAAATCCTAAGAACATGGCACATTCTTGGCCCACAGTAGAATATCATTTACACAGAGAAGTATAAGAAGAAGTAGCTTTTTATGAAGGAGATGCTGGTCTACTTGTTTGCTTTAAGCATTGTAAAAGTCTATCATGGTCCTTCCTGCTCTTTGGTAACTCGCCATTTGTAGGATTTTTTCTAGATGCTCATGTGCATCGTTTTGTCCAACAATGGATGGGTTACATAAAATGGGGTTATCACACCTATTTCTATTGCCCAGATCCTCCCATGAAAGTAGATTAACAGGACATTTCCAAAGTGGCTTGTTTTCCTAGGCACAGTTGAAGGTAGCTGTACCCTTAAGATATTTTAAATAAATGTTTTTCTTTTTGCTTTCTGAGAAGACTTATCTAGATTATTAAGTGTAGGACTTTTTGGGGACAGACTCCTAAAACCCTTAAGAAAAAATATCATCAGATATGGAACTGTTTATGACAACATGCTCTAAAACTTTCTCATTTGCTAAGAAAATTACCATTAGGAAAGCTTTGTGTGAAACTCTATGTTGCCATATTTTGAATGTCTTATATTCTTAGCTCTAGTTAAATTATTTGTCCCATCAAATCAATGGTCTTTGTGCCTTTTGTCAGATCTTTTGCCATTAGGTCCTTCTCAGAGGTCAATTCTAGGCTCTCTAACTTCAAGGTCTCATGTAAGGAACCTCCTTAATTTGTTTTAGTGGCTGCTAAGTTGCAGAAGAATGGTGACATTAACATCATATATGGTGACATATAACTTAATTCTTAACTAGAAACTAGGAGCGATTTATAATGAATATTCTATTGTTAAAAGTCAGTGGAAGTGCCTCAGTACCTTTAGGTAGTGAATGAAAATGTGCTGATATTTTTTTGTAGTAATTATTATTTTAAATCTTTTAGGATTGTTGTGTCCTTGGGACCAACTAGAATTATAAATTTGGAATAGAAGCCTTCTCTATGAGCTTTGTTGTAAGGTGGTTCCACAAAAAGAACAAATGAAATCTTTAACCGCTGGGATGCCCCACTTTGTCTGCAATAAGCATTTAATTTTTAAAACACTTCAACAAGTAAATATCGCAACTTAAGTCGATCCTCAAAGTACAGAACAAATCTAACAAAGAATCCAGTTGGCCAAAGCCTCTTCTTGAGTACAAGGACTAATGCTCTTTTACCATTGGTGGCTTGGCTGGGGTATCTCCTGTTGCTAGTAGGTGTAATCTTTGAGTCATTAGAATTGTTTGGTCTACAATGAAGGGTGAGAATAGGCTTCCTTGTATAAGTAGCTATGAGTGATCCTAGCCAACTTCAATGAGGAATTATGAAGATTTGTATCTGCTATTGAAATTTGATATTTTACACTGTTACCCATCACTAAAGGAAATCCGGAGAGCCAAGCTTTGAACTCAACCATTTTATTATGTGTGGACTATAGTTTGAGCCTTTGAGTCTCATCAAATCAAATTAAAATAAAATCATTTCCAAATTAACTCTCCTTTTTGCTAAATGAACTAATTAAATGTTTAAGATATGTGAGATATTTAGTGTTGGATAAATGTTCACACTTCACACTTGGTTTTACATTTCTTCCGTATGGTTTTGTATGTCTCTTCATCATGCACTAATAATAGCCTAATTAACTAATGCTTTGTTGCATGAGAGGGTGTGTGTGCTAGACTTTGTTCTATATGATCCTCAAGTTGCTCCTGTAGCATGTTGCAACTTGAGAGGGTTTCAAAGCCTAGTATCTGCCTTTCATGCCATTTCTTCATAACGCATTTGATACTCTCATGATACTAGCAACCATGGATGGAGGATTTGATTATACTAACCTCTATTTGGGTTCTTATTTGTTCATCAACCAGAATGTAACTTCTAGGTTATTTAGTTTTAGGGCTTCCTATAGTTTTTCCCGTATCTAAATCCCTTAAACACATATTTCTCTTTTCTTACTTTCACAATGGTTCTAGCTTAAACCATAAAAGCCCTAACTATTTCTCAAAAGATCTCAAAGATTCATTGCTAAAGGTTAACAAAGGCCTTCTAGATCTTCATAAAATAGATGATTTCATAAATATAAAGGGCGTACCATTCAGAAACTACAGTTTTTGGGCCTTGAATGCAAGCTAAAATTTGTCAAGCTCCTTCACATGGGACTAAAGATGATGAATAGTTCACTCACTGCATGCTCCTTCTTTTATTCTCTGTCATCCTTGTCAGCCTTCATCCATGCAGCTACACAAACCCTAAAGCCCCTCCTTAGCGTGAGCTTTCTCAGTTTTGATTTCTCTCTTCCTCCATTTTTGGCAACCACATTTTTGGTGCCCATCTCAAGTTTAACTTCTCTTTGCTTTTCAACATGAGTCTTTCCTTAAACTTTTAACTTTGCATGACTCACTTTAATATCACATTGTCTAATTTTTATTTGTGTGACTAATTATTTAGTTATGTTTTTTACTCGACGATCAAATTAGTCATTTATAGTTGTGTTACAAAAAATTAGTAGAATTTTGTCATTTTTAATTATTGTGACTAAAATTTTTAGTCACGTAGTCATTTATTTGCCAAATTCTACTAGTGGATGAAGTGCCTTTTCTTAAGGCTTCCTAATATTTTCTGCTATAGAATACAACCACTTCAGAGATTCCTGACAGTGTAGAAATGAGGGACAAAAGAACGGGCGCCTTTGTCCTTTTAGGGTTATTTTATGTCATTTTCTTTAGATCTAGATTCTTCTTGCTCTGCTTTGACCTCCTGCAACTCCTCTATGCAAAAATTGACACCTATAACCAGCAATCACAAGAGAGGGGTTGGGGGTTATGGTGTTTAGGAGCTTGCCTTGGTCAAGCCTCAGAATGGCATTCAAGCCTTCCATCACCATGGTTAGATAGAGAGTGTGTGTCCTTGTAGGATAGAGACAAAAGCAATGATATGATAAATGATTGATAATGCAAAGTAGATGCACCTTGGAGGAGAAGCTCTCACAGGGAGATGAAGATCTTTCACACCATGAGGAGATGGATTGATGAGGACAAATATGCAACAAACATGAACAAACACATCACAATACTACTCTATAACACAATGAAAGTCTTAAATATCCTTAGCATAAGATCACAAGTTTGCAATATCCATCTAGGTTTAAAATGAAGCCCTAAACATGCTTATATATGCTTTCCCACTAAAATTTCATAATTCAAACTTAAGATGTCGACAACGGAAACCTTTTAATGGTCATCAATGAACATTCAAATTTGGGACCCTGATAAAATAAGGCAGGACAAGGATGCGGGCGCCCTTGTCCAGGGACCTATTTTAGGCTTGGATTAAGCTTACAAATGTCCCTTAAGTCCCATTTGTCATGGGTTTCAGGGGATTTTGTTTTGGGATTCATTTCTAAGATACATGATTAAAATTAAAGGACCCTGGAGTTAAACTTAGGTGATAAAAGTCCTAGAGGGACATTTTACGACATAACAATCCCCAAAGGACGACACAACAACAATGCAACTTATGACATATAGAAGAATGATGATACAAATAGAGAGAATGTCACAATGAATTCTGGTCCCTTTGTATCCTTGCACCTACAAGGGTGTCAAGGGTCATCCAAAGAGAGCTTAACAACAACAACAATAACACACATAAATAAAGTATCAAACAACATATCACGAGGTAAAAAAATCACATGCATTCATAACATAATAAAAATAAAGTACCCCACTTGCGAGTCAACCTAAATAAAATCATCCTCCGAATCTTACTCATCATCTGTTTGGAAAGGTGCACAAGATGCAAGAGGAATGATAGCACGAGGTATAAGGAACAAGAGCCATACCTATATTAGATTTGCTATCAAAATGTAGTACAATAGGTTCCATAGTGGCTTGTGAAGCTTCATCTTTCTTTATAGGAGACAAAACAGTAGTAGATGTCTCTTTCACATCTGTCGGTGATAAATACTTGTGAGGAGGGAGATTATCTTCTCCTGTGGAAAGGTGAGCCATAGCACAACGATGCCTCTTTCTTTCTCTTGCAATCTTATTTCACTTAGCTTTATTTGTGATTTTTGTTAAGGGAACAATAGTATCTTCCAACATGGGTTCCTTTTCTTCCATTTCTTCAAGAACATTAGAAGAAATAGGAGGAACCACTGAATGCTGGGAGATTATGGGGGAAGGGTTCCTCAATGTAGGATGCTCTTCCTTCACAACTTGTGAAATAAGTGGAAGTACATGAGCATCCTCAAGTAGTTGAGAAACCTCAGGAAATAGCACACGTGCAATCAATTGACTTCCACTAGTCTTCACAGAGGCAGATGGGACAAAAATAATATTGCAATTGTGGGGAGGTCTATTTTGTGCTTGGAGGTTGCCTCATTGTCCTTAAAGGGATGGCAGAGGGGGAAACTCAACATATCTACCAGATGCTTAGGGACAGGGAAGAACCTTCAATTTGGGCTTAGTTTTATTCACCACCTGTGGGACAAGGAGAACTACTATTGTAGCCACAGAAGATCGAGGAGGCTCAGGAACATCATAAGGAGAAATAATACTAAGCGATAACTTTTCTATTTTCTTTTCTACAAACAATTGATATGACAAGAAGAATAAATCCTCTCTAGCTCAAGTAACTCCAATTGGTTGTGGCCAGAAGTAGTCAAGTGTAAAATGTCCATTGCGAGCAATGGGTAGGTACTGATTGTGATGTACAACATGCGCATGTCCCTCAAATGGAAACTTGAAATACTTGTGAACCATAGAGGGGACCGCCTTCATGGAGCAAAGCCATGAGTGACCCAACTTCACATGAAATAAGTTTGATGTAGGAATGATGACAAAATTAGCATCCAAAGTTCTTGGCCCAACCTTGACATCAAAGGTCATGGCACCAAGAGTTGGAAGGATAGACCCATCATGTGCTCTAATTGCCATCTCTGATGCGTCATACATATCTTGATGTAAACCATGCATGTAGATAAACTCTTCAGTTACTACATTTACCATGCATATAGGATCAATCATAGCACCTCGAATAGGTATATCATTGATTCAAATAGTAATGTAAAGAGGTCCATTAGGAGCTTCAATAGGAGCATTATGTGGAGTAAAAGATATATCAAGTTCTGATTCCACTCACTCTTTGTGATGGCAAGCATCTACCATGCAAATATTAGCTTCATAATCTTGTTCTTGAGATAGATTTACAACATTAGTTTCATGATGAGGTAAAGGATCAATATATATTTGAATATTTTGATTAGGAGTAGCCACCAATTTATTCCCTTTGTCATTCACACCAGCAACCTGGATCACATTAGAGTTGATGTTGTCTTGAACTTCATGTTTAAGACACATACATCTTTTAGTGTCATGGCCAACAAAGCAGTGAAATTGACAAAAGGCCTTCAAATCAAAGAAAGATGATTGCATCTTGCTTGGATCGAGAGGTCTAACAGGTGGATACTTGATGAGATTGCTATTCAAAATTTGAGTCATTATAGACTAAAGAGACTTCGATAATGGTGTGAAGTGTCTTTTTTTGTTTCAATTTATACATGGTAGGAGTAGGAGATGATGATGCCACCACATGTTTTCTTATGTTATTAGTAGAAATTGTATTGATTTTGATGAAGTTTTTGTTGTTTCTTTTGAAATAATGATTGTGAGAGGCTTCAGATTGACCAACTAGAGCCAATGATGGATTATTCTCATATTGACTAACCAAAATTTGGTAATCCCAAAGATTCATGCAAAGATATGTGAAAGAATCATAGCACATCAATAATAAATTATCACAGATGTGAGGTTGTAAGTTTCCAATAAGGATTCTTTGCACATTGGTAACCAAAATAGAATATTGAACTTGTGAGAAGAGGGCTTGATAATGACCCATAAAATCCATTATTTTTTCTTTCATTCCTTGTTTGCAATGAACCAAGTCAATCAAAAAGACTTGAGGTCCAATGTTCACTTGAAAATTCTCAAGAAACTTATTGACTAATTGTGAGAAAGAAGTTATAGAATTAGGAGGTAAAGAGAAAAACCAATCCAAGGTTGTGTTCTTGAGTGACCTAGGAAAGAGTTTCACCCAGATTGCATCCTCAAAGAAGAAAGCACTACACATAGCAATAAAGGCTATCAAAAGGTTGTTAGGGTCTCCATTCCCATTATATTTCTCAAAGCGAGGGGTCTCAAACTTCTCAGGCATTTGAGTTCTTAGGATTGAATAGGACAAAGAGCTATCGATATATTGTGTTGTCATATTAGATTTAGGTGGACTATTACTTATGCTAGCCAATGGTTGTTGGATGGAGGTCATATTTTTTCAACAATCAGTTTATGATAGGGTCAGAAGCTGAATCAGGTAGAGATTGGAATCACTTGGAAGAACTAGGTGACAATGTATGAGTAGCCTTTTGGAAAGTGATAGGAGGTTTAGATGTAGGTTGGGTAACATTAGTGTGGAATTTATGTAATTATATGGAATGGTACTATAATGACAAAAAGGATTCCCAGGAGACAACCCAACATGTGTGGTAGCACTACCACTTGGCTATGTAGTAGTGGTGAGAATAGTAGAAGTATATGTAGGAATAGGGAGTGTTGGTATAGGTGTCGATACTTGAGTACCTATTTGATTAGAATAAGTGACATTAGTGATGATTTCAGCACAACTAGATGCAAATAGAATGTTGTTATGTACTATATGAGCAAGGCCATGCAAGACTTCCAATCCTTCTTGACCTTCGAGTAAAAGACTTCTTAGACACTCAACAATAGGGATGGCCTCTTCAACTATGTGTTTTGAGATTACAAATTGTTGGAAATTAGCCAACTCAGTGTCTAATCTCTGAATTTGAGCTCTATGAACATGAGCCACAAGGTCATCAATGTTGATGGATTCATGGAAGTTTGATGCTTCAGGAAGATGTGAAGTATTGATATCAGGAAGAAGTGTTTGACCTTCTTGTGTGATAAGACTAGGAACTTAGGGTTCTAATGTATTTTGTTTAGTTGAAAAAAGTGGGACAATGATAGTTTACCTAAACTGAATCAAGCCCCTCTTTTACTCACTAAACATTAGGACATAGGAATCGAGCTTGCTCACTATGAAGGATCAAGATACTAATTTTCTATGACTTTTTTATGCTTTTTGTGACTAATTAGATGCCTCAATTAGGTTTTAACAAGCTTCAAGAAACTAACTAGCATGAAACCCTAATTGCAAAGTATATGATAACAAACATATTTTTGGCACAAATATTGATAGACAAATCACAGAAATGTAGAGAAAGGATCACAAAGAGTATGTACCAAAAAATTGAGGGCCTGTTAGACTAGGGTGCCCACCCTAGTGTCCAAAAAGTTTTCAGTGACTAAAATATCTTGTACCTAGTGTCAAAGTGTCCTCAAAGAATCCTAGATCCAAAATTAAATGCCCAGTTAGACTAGGGTGCCTGCCCCAATGTCCTGATTATTTCACAATGCTGAAACTCAAAGTTCTACGATGAATGTATCCATAATACCTACCTTTCTTCTACTCCTTTTTGCCAAATATTTTTGAACACAACCTGCACATACAAAAGGAAGAGAAATATGGTTGTGGATATATAGGAGCTTGCCTCAGTCAGGTCCCATCTTTGGTATTTCTAGCTCAATAATAGCCAATGATAAAGATCTGCAGATGTGTGTGCTCATAGATCATATGTGTATGCAAAAAATGTAAAGCCCTAGATGACTCAAGCATCAAGGAAAGATCAACACATTGCTTCACTCAAGGAAACAACAACAACATCACCTCAAGGAGATCATTGCAATGAAGACCTGTAGAACAAGAAGACGAGGTAGCTGTATTTGTGGAGGATTCCCAAGCTCAAGTTGGAGGCTTCAACCCTTCTCCCAGTCATACAAAGGGCTTGACAAAAACCCTAGGAAGAGAAAGATAAACTCATGATCTTTATTCCTAATCTCCATCAAATATCTCCATGATAGAAAATTCAAATAGCTTCTAAGAGCTTCAACAAAGTACTAATCTTCAAAATTGGTAGAATTTTGGCATAGTAAGCTTGCATATAGATTGTGTGTGATAAAATGATTTTCAATTCTCTTTAAATACCTAACCTTAGAAATTCAAATATTTGAAATAACGTGTTGACATTGCATGAAAACCAAAATTTAAAATTAGAATCTTGAGGTGCACGACACAAGTCGACACCACCTTGAAATTCAAAATCTAAAAAAATAGGACAGGATAAGGGTGTGGGTGCCTTAGTCTAGACCCTAATTTTCACTTAAGATATGCATTTAGGAGATCCAGAATACCCAAAATCCAAACTTAGTTTCTTGGTTCAGTCAGCAGTTGCTTCATAATATGATATTTCTTCAGTTAGATATAGGTCAATCAGGTATTAGGTAGGCCAAAAACAAAAAGGGCAAGAGGACACCAAAGGAGAGGAGCTAAACTATGTGAAATTGTGTCATTCCATGCAGGAGGATAATTTCTAACATAACATTTAGCCCCCACTTTAGTGGCCATATGACACTACGTGTATATGCAACCAAAGGAAAGTAAATACATAAATCATGAAAAGGATACCCAAAAGGATATTTTAGAGGAAGTTCAAGTGTTGTCACACAAGAGGAAGAAGCCCCCAGTCTATAATCCTGCAAGACCACAAAGTTAGGAACTGCATCCTACAAAGGAACACTTGTTAGATAATCAAAATCAAGTCAACCTGCAACCAACACACAAATAGGTTAGTCATAAACACTAAGGGGTTAAGTGATGAGACATGATGAGGGAGGAAGTCGAGGAAGATATATACCCCTGTTGTTTTTGCTTGCTTAGTCCAAAAATGAGAAACAAGGTGGTTATCTACGCGCACAGACTTCAGGGAAAGGTGATGAGAAATGCATTGTGAGGGTCATTTATATAAACAAAACCAAAGCACAAATAATTTGGGTAGATGGAGGACAGATCCAAGATTCCAATGCAACAAACGACGTGCAAATTCGAGTTCAGCAGCCTAAGATAGAGGTTCATGAGTAAAGTTGTACATTTTGCACCTAGATAGTGATAGGAATTCTCATCCATTTACTATAAGTAAAGGGAGTTTACACTTTGTTACCATTCATTCTTTTTTTCATTGTGTATAGGAGAGAAGGAGAAGGAGAAAGAGACTACTCATGCCAACTTGACATCCATACCAGCTTCAAAGACTGGAGATGCTTCAATCCCGAGTTGCAAATTGACATATCAAGGCAGAGCTAGGGTCTTAAACTTCACTTTTGTTATCATTCTTTCCCATTTTTGTTTTTTTCATCATTATGCATGCCATTTTGAATTCTCTAGATAAGGGTTCCCAAATAGGGCACCCAAGTCCTCTTTGGGTGCTTAGGTCCTCCTAGGGTGCCCATGTCTTCCTGGAGTGCCCAAGTCTAGAAAGGACAAGGGCCCCAGGGATAGGGCACAAAATGCTTGATTAGATGTTGTTTGATGTTTCAATAATGTAGACTGATTCAGATTTGAATGTGTGATGAGAAAGATGTTCCCGAGACACGAGAGTGCATAGGTGGTCACCTGATGACACTGTTATGGGACCATGCTAGTATAATGTCTGATGAGGAGAGGGGTTTCCTGTAGGTAGTAGACTTATGGTGGATATTTAGGATGCCCATGATGAGATTCCATTGTAGCATGTTGATGGTGCTCATGGAGAGGTGGGATGCAGATATGTCTACATTCCATCTACCCACAGGCGAGATGACAGTCACTCTAGAGGATGTGTATCACATCTTGCAACTACCTGTTCATGGAGAGACAGTGAGGATCTTAGAGCATCACTTAGAGGAGTATACTAGAGAGACTCATTTATACTATTTAGGCCACATCATCACTCAAGAAGGATGAGGACATATTACACTTTGATGGCTAGAGCAGGGTTGTCGTGACATTCCCTTAGTATGGCAGATCATGATCACTACCATCACCCTAGTGGTCATATAGGATGGATGAGGCACACACCTTCACGGGGGCCTTGTTCATACTATCATATCAATGGAGTAGCATAGGACTATGTACATGCGGGGGTGTAGTATGCTTGTGTACCTCTACCGAGATTTGGGATGATACGTCCATTATGAGACCTAGAGCTTCATGGTGTGCACCCCATTGCAAGTATGGATGTTTGAGCCAACATGGACATATCCACATGCGCATGCTTATCCACTCGTGAGATGTTGGAGACATGGTGACTTGTTATATTGGAGAGTGGTATTTGATAGGCTATAGCACAGTGATATTGTTTGGAGACCATATTGTGGCCAGAGACCATGGAAAAAGTAACGCAAATAGCTAGCTAGGATGCAGAGGGATTGGCTGATGGTCGATCACCTCAATCACATAGTTGTCTAGTTTTACTTTGATAGAGTAGCATGGTAGTTCAGATGTAGATAGAATGTTCCTATGATGCACCTGAGCTACACACGCTTAGCACATAGTGCAGTAAGGGCAAATGATGCCTAACGACTGACGATAGATGAGGTGGTGGTGAGTGATGATGATGGTATAGAGGATGCAAAGCCATTATATAATGCAAACAATGTTGGTGTTATCTGAGCATATTAGGCCTAGTGGAAGAAAGCATGACCCACTCCTATCTTTCTTGTTGGAGTCACCCCACAGGTGTTCTACGACCATGGGTAGGTCATGGGAGTGACATAGGAGTAGAGAATGGTGTTACTAATTTCACTAGATACTATGATCTTGATGAGGATGAGGATGATGATGAGGAGGAGGAGATCCCAATGTAGTACGTCTTTAGAGCGAGACCATGACGAGATCATCAAGAGGTAGACAACAACAAGGAGATTGAGTCAAGGCCATGATTGAGAGCTCGTGGTCCAGCCTCTACAAATGTTAGGAGATCAAGCCATCACGAGCAAGGGGAGACGAGTAGTCATGTGCCCCTAGCTGCAAAGCCATCTACAGAGTTCATCATACCAATAGTAGTTCAGGATCCATCCTGGCGGGATGGAAATCTAGGTAAGACATTATTTATGTTGTTGTATTGTTTTGATGCTTACTTATGATATATATATGATGAGATATTGATATCGACTTTTTCTTTCTTTTTTCAGTTGGTACTGATTCACGACGCGATTGTGTGAGTCGCGTGATAGCAGAGATAGTTCCTACCAATGCACCCGAGCAGTAAGTACGGACGAGGTATTATCCACATCACTCTGCAGGGTGGCATGCAAAGTTTTTTATGTTGTTTATGAGATATAGAGTGGCTATGGAATCCACTTTAGATCATGCTATAGATGATAGAGATTAAGTGATCTAGATAGACGAGCGTGTAGAGGCTGAGCTCCAGGAGCTGCGAGATTAGGCTGCAGCAGTACCTTCATCTGAGAGAGATCATGTCATGACTCAGGTCTTACTTCCCAAGTTACATTAGGTGAGAGCTGATAGGGACATAGCTCAGTTAGAGAGAGACTAGTACCACTAGATGTATATAGAGTTACAGGGTGAGGTGATGGGTTTGAGAGGTGAGCTCAAGGGTATACAGTCGCAAAGTGTCTCTAGGAGTCTTTCATGGTCCGTAGCCACACATGGACAGCCCTTTGTCACACACACACCACCATTCCTAAGGGAACTAGTGATCGAGGTTCAGCTATGTGATGTATCTTATATGCTACGACATCCCATTTTGATGTACAGGATAGTCGACTGTGATGTATATTCAAATTGACGTTTATATAAATATATGATGTTTTCTATTAATGCTTGTAATGTTATTGATTTATCACATGTGATTTATAGAAAATACAACTAGTGATAAATTTTAATAATTATGTGGAAATGTAATTAATGCTAATGCGATATATACTAAACAATTCTTTGCACAACATATAGTAAAAACCTACAATGGTTAATGAATTTCACACATATGTAAAATACTATGCTATATTCAGTTAATACAAAAATGATCTTAATAAAGCATGTTTAAACAACATATGACAATGATTAACCAAAAAAGATGTCATGTTAAGTGATTTAAGACAAAATAATCTATCTTGTCAAAATTGAAGCTAAACTAATAAATTTGTTTTATGAAATAACATCTAACATACGATCTTAAGCATTAAATTTCTTGAGGTGCATGACATCAATAGGTTCTTTAAGTGGTGTACCTTGTTCATCAACCAATTTATATGCTCCTAATCCAAAGGCTTTAATAAATCATGCGGTCCAAGCCAATTAGGGCTGAACTTTCCTTTTTCTCCAGGAGGTGCATTCACATTATGTTGATTCTCGTATAATACCAAATCTCCAATGTCGAATGAGTGAGTATGACACGCTCATTGTACGATCACTGGATACTCTTATGATGGGCCTTAAGGTGTTCAAGAGCATTGATAGGTTGTTCATTGATCATCTCAAGTTCTTGTAGTCTCTTCTCTCGTTCCATGTCATCGTCAATAATACCCTTTAGGGAAACTCGCAATGAAGGAATTTAGACTAGCTCTAAAGGCATTACCACATCAGTGCCATAGACAAGATTATATGGTGTAGTTCCAGTAGCCATATGAATGCTTGTTCTATAAGCCCATAATGCATAGGATAGTTGAGTATGCTAATCTTTCTGATATTTATTAATAGTTTTTCGTAAAATTTATCCGATAACCTTATTTGAAGCTTCTACTTGGCCATTCAATTGAGGATAGTAAGGTGTAGAGAAGCGATGTTGAATATGATATTTTTCAAGAAATTTCTTCACGCCCTTGTTCTTAAATGGGTTACTATTATTAGAAACTAAGGAGGAAGATATACCAAATTGAGAGATGATGTTATCCTGTATAAAGTGACAAATTACTTTAGTAGTTGTGGATCGCAGTGGAATAGCTTCGACCCACTTCGTAAAGTAATTAGTAGTGGTGATGATGAAAGTATGTCCTTGAGAAGAAGGTGGAGAGATTTTAGCAATCATATCCAAGCTTCAAATAGAAAATGGCCAAGGTGAAACTTGGGCTTTCAGTTCATGGGTAGGTGCTCAGATTAGATGTTTATGTTGTTGACATTGTGGGCATTTCTTGACATAAGCAAAGGAATCTTGTTCCATGTGTTGCCAATAATATCCCATACATAATAACTTTTGTACCAATGATTTTCCTCTAAAATTTCCTCTACAAGCATCGGAGTGAGCCTCTTCTAAAGCTATTGGGAACTTGCTAAGACATTAGAGAAGAACACCATTATAAGTTCATCTATATAAGACATTAGATAGAATGACATAACGTGCCGTGAATTTTCATAGGTGAACTTGTGTGTTCTTGGATTTTGAGTTAGGAATGGTACCATCACGCAAACACTAGAATATATGGGAGAACCATTCATCTGAATTTGTGTTACAATAGAGGTTAGAAACGAAGGGTGTAGCCTCATCAAGTGCAAGTCTTTTAAGATTATGAATGATAAAGAGATATTCATCAAGAAAATTGATAGGTGATATAAGGGAAGCTGTACTTGCCATTACATCTACATGTTGACTGTCTTTCCTTAGAATAGTATCAATTGTAAACGATGTAAACTATTTTAACAGAGATAAGGCAATATCATGATATTGAGATAATTTGTCTTGTTTAGCTTGATATGATCCTATTATTTGTCACACAATTAATTGTGAATCACCATATATAGTGATGTTTTTAATGTTAAGAGCCAAAGCAACATGAAGTCCCACAATGAGAGCTTCATACTCAGCAATGTTGTTTGTGCATGAGAAGTTCAGATGGTAAGACATAGGAATCGACTTACCAGATGGAGGTACTAGTATGACACTAGCACTAGAGCTAGTTCAACATCGTGAACCATCGAAATACAATTCCCATTTATCATCTGTATTTATATTTAGTATTTGATCATTAGGAAATGTTTCTTGATTTTGTATAGAAAATGGTGAGGGTGCTTCAGGTAAATGGTCGGTTAACACTTGTCCTTTAATTTCTTTTTGAGAGATAAATTTGAGATCAAAATTTGTTAATAACATAACCTATTTAGCGAGGTGACCTAAAAGGTCCATTTTAGTACAAAGATGTTTCAAAGGATCAAATTTCACCATGACATGCACTTCAACATTTAAGAGATAATGCCTAAGCTTCTATGTTGCAAAGAGAAGAGCTAGGCACTGCTTTTTGATGATAGTATATCACACTTCATAATCAAGCAAAGTTTGACTAGTGTAATATATACTCCATTCTTTGCCTTCAGTATCATGTTGTGCTAATAAAGATGCAAGAGCATTGTTAGATGCTGAGGTGTAAAGAAGAAAAGGTTTACCAGTGGTAGCAGGTTATAAAATAGGAAGATTAGCTAGATAACTTTTTAAGTCTTCAAAAGCCTTTTGAAACTTAGAATTCCATTGAAATTTTTAATCCTTCTTCAGTATCTAAGTAAAAGGGTGAGTCCTATCTAAGAGTTATGAGACAAATCAGTGAATGGCTTGTATCTTCCCTTGCAAACTATGAAGTTGAGATATGTTCTTAGGTGCTAGCATATTAACAATCACATCAATTTTCTTTGTATCTACTTCAATACCATGATGCAAGAATATAAACCCCAACAATTTTCCACTGTCTATGCCAAATACACATTTACAAGGATTCAAGCACATGTATTTCTTTATTCACTTGAAGATTTTATGAAGGATTGTGACGTGATCCTGGTGACGAATAGAATTCATAAGAATGTCATCGACATAGTCCTCTAAGATGGTATGCATGTAATCATAAAAAATAAGAGGCATAGCCCATTAGTAAGTTGCTCCAGCATTCTTTAATCTAAGTGGCATGATGAGATAACAAAATGTTCCCCAAGGGGTTATAAAAGTTGTCTTGTATTGATCTTGAGGGTTGATGTAAATTTGATTATATCCTGAAAAACCATCCATGAAGGAAAGTTGAATCAACAACCATATCAATGTTTGGGAAAGGGAAATCATCTTTCAAAGAAGTAATATTTAAACCCCTAAAATTGGTACACATCCAAAAATGGTTATTAGGTTTAGCGACAGCCACATTTTTGAAATCCAAGGTGAGTAATCAAGAGGGCAGATAAAATTAGCTTGTAAAATCTTCTCTATTTGAACCTTAACTAACAATGCAACCTTAGAATTCATCTTATGGATCTTTTGTTTAAATTTGTTAGCATCAAGTTGTAATACAATATTATGTGTTACAATTTGAGGATCAATACTAGGCATATCTGAATAATTCCAAGAAAATAACTCAGAAAATTCATGTGACAGCTTCATCATATCTTCTTTTTCTTTAGTACTTAAACAATCACCTATTGGAATAACTTTTTCAGTATTATCTTTGGCCATCAAAACTTCCACAGTCTTTCCATTAAGTAAAGTACTGGGGTCTATGAGATTGGGTGATTGTGATGATTCTTCAGACTCTTTATTAGTAATATTTATCAAGTCAATATATTTTCCAAAGTATGCATCAACATTCAAACTATAAGGCAATCCTTTCTTGTGATGATGATGAGAACACTGTCATAAGCTCCCAAGAATTCAACTATTTCTTCATCTTGTGAAAAGGCATCCAAAGGAATATCTCCTGGAGGACAATTCATGTCTATCATCTCAGGAAATATCAGATTGAGTGTTGATATTGTGTTCACATTAAGATTAGGACATCTATGCACTTTGGTTTCCTTGAAAGGATTATATCCAATGCCATTGGAGTAATTTTGCGAAGTACCTTCTATAGGTACTTGAATTCCGTGTTGATTAATACTGCAACCATTACCTACATAGTCGCAATTCTTATAGAGAATCTAAAATCCTTTACCATAAAAAGAGGCCATTTCTCCAGAAGAAGGTGGAGCCTCATAGGTCTCATATTATGTAGTATAAGTAAGAGTATTATATGTGTTTTTTACCAAAGAAATTTAGGTTTCTAAATAGATTTCATAGATGAGATCGATGTAACATTTGAAGTTTCAGGATTAGGGTTGTTAAGTGTGTACTCTCCCATAGAGGCAGGAGTAAAATCTAATGAACCCCAATCATCACCAAGGAGTGCATTTGATTGCTGAGAATCTTGCATAACATTAGATGTGGCAAGAGGAGTTGATGGATCAACCTTCAAGTTATTTAAAATCTTATGATGAACAACTTGTTTTTTGTATTCAAATGTGTAAACAATTATCTAGTTCAAGATCAACTTCAACAGTATGAAGTTTATGTTTATAAATAAACTTGATTAAATGGTGAAGGGTAGATGGCACTAACCCCAATGCATGAATCCAAGGTCTACCAAGAATCATGTGGTATGATAAAGAACCAAGCATGACATGAATCAAGGTAGATAAAGTCACAGGCCCAACTTGTACAGGTAATGTTATAGTGCCTATAGACTATCTTCCAACATTATCAAAGCCATGAATGCTACTTCTATTTGGTTTAATCAAAGAAGTATCAATCTTAATCTTACGTAACAAACTAATACCACAAACATTAAGAGCTAATCCATTATCAATCAAAATGTTAGGACTGGAAAAATTTTCACCTAGGTTATATTTAATTTTTGTCAAACCCTAATTCCACAATCCATCAAAATACTCCTATCCCTTGTACCATTCATTTACCAAGTCCAAAAATTATTTGTCACACCTTCATCTAATTCACCTTTCATTTTATATGTGTGATTTCCTAATATACTTTGTGTTTTGGCCTTTACAATATTCTTGCAGAGTCAGGAAATTAGACCTAAAGTCATTTGTGGGGATGCAGGGGTTTGTGGAAGGTTAGTATCCTTCACTGTGCTACTGCAACAAAGAAAAATAGCATCTACGAGCTGGCGGTAAATAGAGAATCACCACAAAACTATTACAACAGCCCCGTGATGTGCATATCATGGTTGACACGGGCTGGCGGTGAGTAATAAACCTAATAGCAAGTGCTACTATGGTCCCACGATGAGAATGACCTGACAGTTTGGAGACTTGCAGTATGGCAGTAGGAGGATGGTAAAGTCGTAGTGGCCACTACTACCCCACAACAGTGAAGTATAAGCATCTCAAAAGATTGCAGGATAGCGGTTGATAACAAATGTGATATTCCATAGTTCCTGTGGTCTCGCAACAGTCAAGACCAAACACTTTAGAGGCCTATGGATGGATGGTAATGAAATAAAGAGGTATCGCTATCCCATAGTAAGGATAATGTAACATTTGGTAATAGTGCGGGATGGCCGTAAACATCAAATGTGGCATTTCAAAGTCACCGTGAGCTCGCAAGGACAAAAAAGGGCTAAGTCTAGCCTACGGTAACGTAGTATAAATAAAAATTTGGGAAATAGGCCTTGCCGTCCCGTGGAGGTATGTAATCACTATGGAAAGACTGTGTCATAAATAGCAATGAGTGCAGATTTTAAACAAATCTTGTAAGTTTTTCAGCCCTTGGAATTGTCCAAATCGACGGCATAGATTCAAAATGATATGAATATTGAGATTTCTCAATCTCTTGGCATGAAGTTGATTAATGGTGAGGTGACTAGTTCCATGACTGATAAAATCTCAAGTGTCTATACATTTTTCTCATTCATACGAGCTCAAAACAATTGGAGACGGTGAATTTAGATGCCAGAGTATGCTCTATAAGTTCCTCATGACCGAGTAAGTGAAATCTAGTTGTCTCTCTATCAAAATTGATATTTTTTGTGTATTCTTGCTTTCAAAGAAGTTCATTAGATCTGGCAGTCACCCAAAACCATAGTTCAGTGGAGTTCCACACAATGGCACCTAAGAAAACTGAGTTAGTAAGCAAAAAAGGAGAATCTTCTACTCCCAAAGAGAAGAAAAGACCTCTCCAACAATCTATGTTGGAAGTTCTACCAAATTCATTTAACAAGGGCTATAAGAAGATGTTCAAATATGAGGCACAAGGTTTCCATGATGCCCTAGTTCCTATCTCCGGATGGAACTTGATCTGGTATTTTTGTGACAAAAAGAATGCATGGGGGCTTGTTGCCAATCGGATACTTTATTTGGCCAAGATGGTTGTACCTAATATGTTTGTAGACATTGAATTGGTCATAGTACGATCACAACACTACCATGTAGCAAAAAGGACAATGAGATTGCCAGATGGGTCACCCTTGGTGGCTGTAAATAGAGCTGTAATCATTAATTGTTTCATGCTAAATAAGTAGGCTCTTACCAAATTTGATACTCAAAAGAGTGAAGAAGATTACACCAAATTGAGGAAGACTCATAGGAGTGATGAGCTTCCATTGTATATGAGGAAAGTGGTAAACAATAAGATAATTTCTATTCCAACTACATCTATGGAACCATTCTAAGTGGATGACTTTGTAGTATACTTCAAGAGGACATATTTTTCTCTTTGCCAAGTGTTGGGAGTAGATTCCCATGACAGAATTCCAATTGGCATGATGATGATGGCTATGAGAATCCAAAACCCAGAAGTGAACATTTACTATGACATTGCCTCTTTCATTGAGAAAGGATTGCATGATGGACTGCTCCAATTAAGGGAGAACAAAGTACCTATAACTTTCATCAAACACTATTCTTTGTTGTGTCATCTAATTTTGTAACAAAATAGGAGAAGGTTGACTAGAAGATTGGAATTGAGCATGATAGATCAAAGAGGACAGAGATTACATGTACAGTGTTGGTACTATACCTTGGATAACAATTTCAAGAACTGTAATAATGTAGTGTTTCTTGATGAATTTGCAGTCAGGATAATGGCCACACTTAGATATCTTTCACCAAGATTATCCAAAGGAATTAGAGAAGTACTAAGGCCTCTTTCTTTGAAGCCAGAACAAGGCCACATGCATAATTTTGTTGATTTGTTCTTTCTTCCTGATCATACTATAATCAGAGTTTATGGGTGTACCCAACCACCTCATGCTTTACCTAAATTTGTGCCTGATTGATTAGCATTCCTGGAATTAATGTGGTAGATGCTTTGGATGGAAAAGGATGTAATGAAAAAGCATAAAAAGGGCACATTCTTGTCGGATTTGACTGTCTTTGGCAATTGTCTGTTGGCTCAGACACCTTGGAGGAGTTGTAAGCATATTTGAAAACAAAGTATTCTTTGAAGTCAAAAACAAAGAGGGTCTATGACCCAAAAGGACACATGAATTTTTTTAGACAAGTCATTGTTACTAGGGCTAGGATATCCCATCAAATCAAGTTTGATCAGGATGTGATAAAAAAATGCCTCACTCCTGAGGAGGTATATGATAGAACAAGATAGTGGGAAATTTTGATGGAGATAGAGAATGATAAGAAGAAGAAAGATACTAGCTTCTTGGGATTTTTTGTTGAAGAAAATGACCCAATGAAAAGAATAAATCTAATAAATGATAACTTTGAATGGCTATATGGCAAAGTAGAGAGCTAGCCTACAAAGGCTGCTAAGCTCCCAGTAAAGAGGTCATCTAGAGTTGTGATTGCAGAGCCTGTTCCTGATGTCATGTCAGTACAACAGCCCTCTTCTCCTAAATAGCCTGGATCCAAGAGACAAAAGGTTGATGATATGCCTCCCTTAGTGCCATATGAAATGACTAAAGGAATAGGTGATATAGATGAAGTGGTAAACATTTTAAGACAAATGGGTAAGGGTGAAGAAGTTGATCAACCCCTTGTTGGCCAGGAGACTGAAGCTCACAAACCCGAAGCCATGATGGATGCACAGGCTCAAGGTGAGCCTAAAATGCATGAGGATGAGAGAGTTATCTTCTTTGAGATTCATATATGATCATGATTTCATCAATACTCTAGAGTTCAAAGATTTTTGGTTGAAAATGAAAATGAAAGAGTTTGAAGAAAAAGTTGAAATAAATAAAATGGGAGCAAATGAGTCTCAGCATGACCAAATTGCAGCTCAAACATTCATGGAAATTAGGATTGATGAAATAAATGTCAGCCCTCAAGAGGCTTGACAAATGGTCCTAAAAAGCAACATGCTGATCATCCCTGGTATGGAGTTGAAGAAGATGTTTTTATTAGACCAAGTGAGAAGTCAAGATGATCCAATGCTGGTTTCTGAATATGACTTTGAGGATGGTGTGAGTGGTGTTAGGTATAACCCAAAAACTAAGACATTGGCACTTTAGGCTACACAAAAGAGTACAAATACGCCAAGATTTCTAGATGTGATCTAAGAATTGAGAGGAACTGCAATGGTGAAGACACTAAAGGATACATCAGCTCTAGAGGTAGCTACATTGACTATGCATTCAGCCATATTCACCTAGGCTGCTATGAGAAATATGCAACTCAAAATGAGTGAATATGAGAAGAATCAGATTGAAATGAATGATGAGGTGAGCAAGTTGTACTTGGAGAATGTGAATCTCAAACAACAATTGAAAGGTATAGATTTCTCTCAGAGTAAGGAAATTGTGCCTTACCAGCCTCCAGCATCTCAAGAAGTTGGTGATGCCACTACTCTTGTTGAGCATATGAATGTAATGAAACAAATTTATGATAAAGAAATCGAGAAGTTGAAAGAAATGAATGAGGCCACTAAAAAAGAAACAAAGTCTAAAATTTTTGGTGTAATTTAAAAGATTTTAGAATATAGGGTCAAGTTGGTATTGCATAAGATTGAGGATGTGCACAATTACTATTCTTCTTTGTCTCAAGCACTAGATCAGATGAATGCCAACATTCCCATACTAGACCCTTTGCTCAAGAAATGGTAGCTAGTCCATCATACTTTGATCACCCTATGCAAAGTTTTGTAGAGAAATATAGATTTCCCTGCTACCTTGAAGCCAACTAAGAAAATGGTCAAGTTGATCATTGAGGAATTCCAATATGCATCAAGAGAGAACCAAAATGTGAAAGTAAAGATGGAATCCTTTGGCACATTCAAACATTAGTTCATTCTAGGCATTATCCAAGAAGGTAAGCAAGTCAAAAGCCTTGAGAAATGGAAAGAGGAGTGTGATGAGATGACATCTCAAATTATTGAGCATTTATAAAAGGATGAAGAATTGAATGTTCACAGTTTCAATCTAATATTAGATAGAATAATTACATTGGACACAAGATTTGCAAAGTTTGTCTCAGACAGTCAAGGACTTCTCAACAAAAGATGGAAGGATCATCAGACAAATGTACTTCAGATTCAAGAGTACAAGTGGCCTAGTGATTTCACGATGTATCAATGGGAGAAAGAATATTTGTCTATAGAAGGCCTAGTGTGCAATGGAGTGTTAAATATCAAGTTAGTATCGATAGTCATCATGTCATCTTCAATGAGCCTTGGACATTCCTCTTTTTTCTCTTTATTGTTTTTATGCTTTGTTTTCTCAAATGTATTTGAATATTTGGTGGTCTTATTAAGACTTGCTAAAAGTAAATATTGTAATATATATATATCATATCAAAGGGTGGGAACATGAAAAGTCATTTTTTGGAATGTGAATGGTCTGAATCTTGTTGCTTCCTTCATTCCTATAAGAAGGAAACCAAGACCATGGGGAAAGCTCTCTAGGAATTGAATTTTGGAAAGAGACATTGTAAAGTCCTGTTTTCTAAAGCACATTAATGAAATTTCTCTCTGGTGTCTGAATTTTGGTTCTTAATTATTTGTTGAATGTTATTGATATATTTTTATCTTGTTGTCTCCATTTTTTTGTCTCCTTATTATTTAAATTAGCATATCAAGCATATGTCTAGTTTATCACAACATAATTCATGTTTTGCGTGATTTGTCTAATAGGGTTTCTTCAAGTAAGCATTAAATTCCTTTAAACAGGTCACAGTAATCTAGAGGTTTCAATTGGATAAATAAGAAGAACCTACTAAAAAAAATTCACATTTATGCAAGCCATAAACAATATTATGCTCAATAATTTAAGTTATAGCTAGAAAGAAGACACACATCTATTTGTATTCTGACTCTGCTACCCAGGAAAGGCACCAATCAATTCATTTCCAAATCCATTCCTTGTATAATATTTCAAACAAATTTTAATTTTCTATTGTAGGAGTAGGAGTATTAGTTAGTAAGTTGAAATAATCTACTTTCAAAATCATATGCTCATTTGAAGTAGATTAAATAGGATGATTTAATTGAAAAAAATTATAAAATCCATAATCTGCTTACTATTCACCAATCAATTTTGAGGATTTTATATTTAGTGGTGAAAACAAGGTAATACCCACCTAGGTACAACAAAGCCTAAAGTGTAGGGAATTCCAATCATTTTGATTGATTCCATTCATTGGCCAATTCACTTGTAAGACCTAATCGTAAATATTGGCATCCTTTTATGGTTTTACAAATATGTTGATTTGGGATCTAATAGATTGGTGACTCTATAGGGGAAGTTGCTTGTAACAAAGCAAAGAATCTAAATCTCATCCTGGAGCTCTGGAATATGAAAGGACTATCTCAGTATTTTCCTCTTTTTTGAAAAGGAGGTGGTGACTCTTGAATCTCTAAAGATTTGAATTGTAGATCACTAAAATATAACATCACTATTTTCTAGCATGGGCAGTAGAAGGTCTCTAGTAAATCAAAGCAATAAGAATCAAAAGTTTGTGGAGAAGAATAAGGAGGGTTCAAAACCTCTTCCTACTTCAAGTATATCCACCAATGATGGTGGAACTCCTGCAAATACACCAATGATTACTGAATCACATGAGAACATCCAAATTGAGCAAGGGGATGCTTCTGGACAGCCTTATACTATATTCAACACTCCTTTGACTGATCATGGGTTGCACAGAAATGAAAATTTTTCTCCAAGAGGTTCTCATGACTTTCTTGAACAAAATAGCCTATACAGATCTGTTGTTGAGTTTCAACCAGATTTCCAAAAGATGAAAGAATATGAGGAGCATATACATGAAGAAGTGAGACAAGAAGAAGTGAAAAGAGAATATGAACAGAGAATGGCCAAGCAATATGCTAAGAGTTCACAACATAAGACTAAGGAGAAAACACAAAAAATGGTAAGATTCACTGATGCTCATGCTTTCTACCTCAACAAAAGAATTAATTGACCAAGAGTTAAAACAAAGGGTAGAGCATATTATTGTAAAAGTTGAAAGGATTAAATTGTTGAGGCGACAACAAGAATTGCTTCAATTGAATTTTTAGCCTATTTCAAACACATCACAGCATAGCCGTGTAAATAATCAAGGTATGTATGGAAATCCAAGTGGTTCTTTGGTCTCATATATATCCCACAATACAATCAGAAGACATGGTAATATAGGTAATGTTCCTTATATACAACATAATGTCTCTGCACCACAGATATTGAATTAAGTGAGTTCTCCAATGACTTCTCAAGGAAATGCTTATCCTTTTCCTCCTAGCCAAGGAGGAGTAAGGATTCAAAATCAGGGATATAACCAGAATGCAAGGTAGTATCAATATCAGGTTCCACATCATAATATATAGGGTAACACGTATTATCCTGGAGGGATACATTAGAATGTGTAAGGCAATGTGAATCCTCATGCAGGAATTAACCAAAATATGCATCCAGGAGTGTACCAATAGTCTCAACAACAAGGACTTCAACACCATCAATATCAGCCTCATCAAAGGCAAAATCCATTTATGAGGGGGTTGATGAATGCAGATAGATTCAGATAGCTTGACTTCTTTGGCATCCAAGGATATCCAAATGATAATGACAATAAGGTAAGGAAAGCAATTCCTAAATTTTCTAGTAGTAATGTTATCTCAAGAGAACATCAGATAAGAGAATTTGAGACTCTCATGGATAATTTTGATGTGCAACATGAAGATGTTTATATGATTTTATTCATGCAATCTTTAACTGATGATGCAAGAGATTGGTATAGAAATTTGCCTGATGCCTCAATCAGCTCTTGGGCTAAATTCAAAAAAATATTCAAGGAACAATATGAGATCATTCTGATCCCAAATTTGCTTTGCATGAGTTGACAAATATCTAGAAAAATTATAATGAATCAGTGGTAGATTTCAATACTAGGTTCATGAATTTATTTAACAAAATTCCACATCATTTGAAACCAATAGATCCTATATGCTTGGTCTTCTATTTAAATGCTTTTGATCCAAAAATGGGATATGAACTCAAAACAAGAAATCCTCCAGTTCTTACTGAAACATTCAAAGCTTCTTTGAACATAGAAAATAATAGAAAGGCTTAAGGGAAAATTGGTAAAAGAGATGAAGTAAGAATACTACAAAACCCTAAGGTTCATCAAAATAGGCAGCCAAAAGAAGAAGAAAAGTTGGAGAAGGTTTGGAATGTTGTAAAGGATTTATCATATAAGGTGGCAAGAAATGAAAAAGGAATACCTTATGATAAGTCCAATTATCACATGAACGAAATACCAAGGTTGCAAGATATTCCCTATAGAATTAATTGGAAGGATGGGAAGCCAGTAGTTGAAGATCAAAAGCAAAATGTCCACAGAGACACACCTGATCCATGGAAGAGACATGGGGAAAATATGGTAGAGGATACTCCATGGTGTGTGCCTTGAAACTTGCCCTATTCCCTGGATTATTGTGTGGTTGCATAGTCAATCCAAGAAAATGAGATGCCATATGATCAGTAGAGTGATGAGCATACTATAAATATGCTGGTAGTTAGGTCTTATGAGGTAGAAAGAGATTATTCTTCTTCAGAAGAGGATGGATTAGAATATGATGTAAATCATCAGAGGTATAATAGTCATGTTGGCCAAAAAGAGGTATTCTCTGATTAAGAGGATAACTACATAAGAGATTCTCAGGTTTGCTCTGCAAAATCACAATCAAATCAAGCACAGTTAAGGAGACCTACTGAAGAGGAAATAAAGACACTTACAGTTGCTGCTATAACACAAGCTAGAAGCAACTACAACCTCAGAAATAAAACTATAAATGCTAATCAAGGTACACCTGGGAGTTTGTTCATGAAGAATTAATGAGGAGATAAGAAGATTGCCCCAGAATCTCAAAAGGATAATGAAAATAGAAATACCCAAAGGGTAACTCAAAAATATGTCCCTAGAGATACAACAAAGGCTGATCAAAGTAAAATGAGGAGTGACCCTAAGAAGCAAGTAATGGATGAGAAGAAACATTCCAAAGTGGAAGTAAACAAAACAAAATCTCTGATAGGTATGCCCTCTTTTGATATAACTTAGGCTTTGTCTCAAATCAAATTATCAGTTCCATTAATGGAAATGATGGAAATTGATGAATATAGAAATAGTTCTATGAAATTGATTTCAAATATACAAAATAAGCCTGAGGTTCATGGTAAGCATCAAAATGAATTAGAAAAGAATAAGAAGCAAGTGAACAATGTCAAGGGAGAAGCCATGAAGACTCCTAAGATTTACTTGGGGACTACTTTGACATAGAGTCCATCCCAAGTTGATCCTTTCTATACCACATTGTTGATCAATAATAAGTTGGTGAAGAATTGTATGTTGGACTTAGGAGCAGCAATAAATATCATGCCCATCGTAGTCATGAAAGAACTTGGTCTATGGGTTGAATCTACACATGGAAAATGTTATACCATGGATAATAGGTTAATCTATATCATTAGTATCATGTAGGATGTGGAGATAAAATTGGCCACTTATCCTAAAGCTACATATAGGACTGATATCACTGTGGTTGATATTCCACCATATTATGGCATGTTACTATCAAGACAATGGACTGCTGCAGTTGGTGGAAATGTTTAGTTGAATCTGTTATATGCAACCATACCAGTGAATGGAAAAGAGGTTAAGTTATATAGAGAACCAAGATCTAAGCAAGTGGTAGAAAGAATTGATCCAAATAAAATGAACTACTTTTGTGATATGGATTTGGGAAGTTTCAGGGTCGAACAATCATAGCCTCAATTGCAAAATAGTGATCCAATTGGCCATGCAGTTCAATTGGATAAAAATGATGTTTGGCAAATGTATTTTGATGGAGTCTACAACAAAGAAGAAAATGGAGCTGGTGTAGTCTTCATTGCACCTAGTGGTAAAACTTTCAAGTATTCATTTTTGTTATCATTTGAATGCACTAATAATATAGTAGAATATGAAGCATTGCTATTGGGCCTAAATTTTGCTGTCAAAAATAGAATCAAGATGTTAACTATATATGGAGACTCTGAGTTGGTTTTTTCACAGGTAAGATCTAAATATTCCACAAAAAATAAAAGACTCAAGCAATATAAACATGTGTGGGATACAATTGAACTCTTTGATGCATTCTCAATAGATTGGGTAGATAGGTCAAAGAATTTGATGGCTGATTTTTTTGCAAATATTGCTTTGAGAAGGGATGACATTACATTGGTTTGTGTCTTAGAGATAGAATTTAAGACCAGACCTTACATTCCTAACAATGTATATAGTTGGCAAGTGCTCAATGATGATAAGGATTTGATAAATTTTCTGCAATATGTAGACAAATATGAGGCTTAGGAGATTTTACTGCTTTTATTGAAAATGTTGATGGTAAGGACACTATCTTTGGTCAAGAGGTTGTAGAATTATAAAAAAACAAAATTCCAAAAGGTCTTGTGGCTTTGGAATGTGTTTTTGATGGAAATGATAGGTCAACCTTTAAGTAGACACCAATCCATCAAGATGATCTTGAAGTAAATCTTGGCATTAATAATGCTCCAAAGAAAGTGTACATAGGCATGAAAATCAGTCCAAAGGTTAGGGACATGCTTATAAGCCTACTAAGGAAATACAAACATGTATTTGCATGGTCCTATGAAGATCTAAAGGCCTATAGAGAAGACCTATTTCAACATGAGATCCCACTAAAGCCAGATGCCAAACCATTCAGGCAAAAACAAAGGCCTATCAATCATGTTCTAGCACCAAAAATGCAAGAAGAATTGATGAAACTCAGAGAAAGTGGTATAATCAAGCCTATCAGGCATTCCTCGTAGGTTTCAAATTTGGTACCAGTCAGAAAAAAAATGGTGACATAAGGCTGTGTGTAGATTTTCATAATCTAAATATTTCATCGTTGAAAGATAACTATCCACTTCCAAATATGGAGGCTATCTTGTAAAGGGTGACAAGTTGTGAACTACTTTCCTTGATGGATGGGTTCTCTGGTAACAATCAAGTCAAGGTCAAGGAATTAGAGCAATACAAAACTACCTTTACTACACCTTGGGGTACCTAAGTGTATGTAAGGATGTCTTTTGGCCTAACAAATGTCGGTGCCATATTCCAAAGAGCTATGGATATAGCTTTTACAGATTTGATCAATATTATAATGGTTGTGTACTAGGATGATTTAACAGCACACTCAAAGAAAGTAAAGGATCACTGCATCCATTTGGAAAAGATATTTATAAAGGCACTTGAGTATGGCATATCTCTGAACTCTAAAAAATGTCAATTTGTTGTTACTGAAGGTAAATTACTTGGGCATATAGTTTCCAAAGAAGGTATAAGGATTGATCTAGAAAGAGTTGCAGCAATTGATAAAATCCCATCCCTAAGACAGTGAAAGTTATCTAGTCATTTTTTGGGAAGATTAGAAGATTTATTTCTAACTTTGTTGAAATTGTGAAGCCCATTGCAAAAATATTAAACAATGGATCAAAGATTGACTGGACATCAGAAGCTATTAAGACATTCTCATCAATCAAAAGGGCAATCAAAGAAGCTCCCATTCTCAAATCTCCTGATTTTAGTAAGTCATTCCATATTTTTTATTTTGCTTCTTTTCATATTATTGTTGTTATCATGTTACAGAAGAATGAAGAAGGGCATGAACAACCAATTTCATTTTTTAGTAAGTCACTTCAAGGAGCTAAATTGAAGTATGATACCACTGAAAAACAAGCCTATGCTCTTGTAAAGGTAGTAAAGACATTCAAACCTTACTTGGTAGGAGCACAAGTAACTGCCTATGCACCAAATGCAACAGTCAAGGATGTCCTCACACAAATAGAGGCTACATGAAGGAGGTGTAGATGGATAAATAGAATCCAAGAATTCAATATTAACATCCAAATCACCAAACTTGTAAGAGGACAAGGGTTGGAAATATTAATAGTTAAATCCAATTTGGAGGCTGCACAGGTATGTGATATTGAACAAGAAGGTATGGTGTCTAGTATTGAACATACACCATGGTATAGTAATATAGTTCACTACCTTAGACACATGAAGTGCCCAGATGGTTTGAATGACAATCAGAAGAGAACACTAAAGATGCAAGCATCAAGATATGTATTCATCAAAGGTGATTTGTTTTGGAAAGATAAAGATGGTGTTCTACTCATGTGTCTAGATCAGGGAAAGGCAGAAAGGATTTTAAAGGAGATGCATGATGGTGTATGTGGTGGACATTTTTAAGATAAGACCACTCCACATAAGATATTAAGGGCAGGGTATTTTTGGCCAACTATTTTTATTGATGTTCATAGACATGTAAGAAAATGTAAAGCATGCTAGAAATTTATGGGTAAACTAAAATATCAAGGTGCTTTGCCTCTAAGACCTATGCAAATAGATGCTCCATTTCATCAATGAGGTATCGATTTGATAGGAGAGATAGAAGATAAGTCAAGTGGTGGGCATAGATGGATTCTTGGTGCCACTAACTACTTTACTAAATGGATTGAAGCAATTCCAACTAAACAGGCTACTAGTAAAGTAGTCATAAATTTCTTGTTGGAAACTATTATCACTAGATTTGGAGTTCCTATAAGAATTGTCATAGACAATGGTATGTGTTCAGATCTAATGAATTCAAGAAATTTTGTGAGTCTTATGGAATAATCGTATATTATGCCTCTCCATATCATCCACAAGCTAATGGTCAAGTAGAATCCAGTAACAAGAGCATAATGAAGATAATCAAAAGAATGCTTGATAATAACAAAAGGGCATGGGACTCAAAGTTAAAGCTAGCATTATGGGTAGATAGAATCATAGTAAAAAGGGCTATGAGTAAGTCACCTTTTGAGTTAGTCTATGGAGATCAAGCAAGAATACCAGTGCATAATCTTTTGCTTGTCTACAAATTCATATTGCAAGAGGATATAGATATACCTGAGCCAATAGAAGAGAGGATGGAGCAACTGGCAGAGATCGATGAAATCATAAATTAGGCACAAAAGCAAAATGAAAAAATGCAAATGCAAATTAAGTATCTGTTTGATAAGAAGGCCAAGGATAAAAAATTTCAGGTTTATGACATGGTTCTTAAGTGGAATGCTCGGAGTCAAGACAAAGGAAAGCATGGAAAATTTGAGGCTTTGTGGTTGGGGACCATTTGTCATTATTGGCAAATGTGGTGAAGATTCATATTACTTGCAAAACATGGTGGATAAGAATCAGGAATTGCCAATGCATGGACAATTCTTGAAACACTTCTTTTCTTAAAGAAGTTAAAATTCCATGCATAATAGTTTAGGTTTTTTCCAATTTTGGTTTTCTTTGTTCTGTATAGTTTTTGTGTGTTTTGGTCTGCACCCTAGAGAAATGCTATGGATCCTTGTAATGTCTAGATAGCCATTCATCCCCAACTAGAGCCACTGTTAGGACTACAAAATTTTTACCAAGGTTGTATTCAATTTTTGTCAAACCCTAATTCCACAATCCATCAAAATAATCCTATCCTTTGTACCATTCATTTTCTAAGTCCAAAAAGTATTTTTCATACCTTCATCTAATTCACCTTTCATTGTATATGTGTGATTTCCTTATATACTTTGTGTTTTCAGAAAATAAGCTCTAAAGTCATTTGTGGGGATGCAAGGATTTGTGGCAAGTTAGCATCCTTCACCGTGCTACCACAATGAAGAAAAATAGCATCTGCGGGCTGGTGGTAAATAGAGAATGACCACCAAATTATTACTGCAGCCCTACGATGTGCATATCATGGTAGATATGAGCTGATAGTAAGTAATAAACCTAACAACAAGTGTTGTCATAGTCCCACAATGAGAATGATCTAACAGTTTGGAGACTTGCAGTATGGTAGTAAGGGGATGGTAAATTCATAGTGGCCACCACTAACCCACAACAATGAAGTATAAGCATCTCAAAAGCTTGTGGGATAGCAGTCGATAACAAATGTGATATTCTATAGTTACTGTGGCCCCGCAACAGTCAAGACCAAACACTTTGGAGGCCCATGGGTGGGCAGTAATGAAACAAAGAGGTATCGCTATCACACAGTAAGGATAATGTAACATTTGATAACAATATGAGATGGCAGTAAACATCAAATATGACATTTCAAAGTCACCGCGAATTTGCAAGGACAAAAACAAGGACTAAGTCTAGCCTGCGTTAATGTGGTATAAATAAAAAATTGGGAAATAGGCCTTGCTACCCAATAGACGTATGTAATCACTACGGCGGGACTGTGCCATAAATAGCAATGAGTGCAGATTTTAAACAAAACTTGTCAATTTTTTCAACCCTTGGATCTGTCCAGATCGACGACATAGATTCAAAATGAAATGAATATTGAGATTTCTCAATCTCTTGGCATGAAGTTGATTAATGGTGAGGTGATCAGCACCATGATTGAAAAAATCTCAAGTGTCTATGCATTTTTCTCATTCATACGAGCTCAAAATAATTAGAGATGGTGAATTCAAACTATGGAGTGTGCTCTGCAAGTTCCTCTTGACCGAGTAAGTGAAATCTAGTTGTCTCTCTATCAAAACTGATCAGGTGTGTACATTCTTGCTTTCAAAGAAGTTCATTAGATCAAGCAGTCACCCAAAACCCTAGTTTAGTGGAGATCCACACAATGGCACCTAAGAAAACTGATTCAGTAAGAAAAAAGGAGAATCTTCTACTCCCAAAGAGAAGAAAAGACCTCTCCAACAATCTCTATTGGACGTTCTACCAAATTCAATTGATAAGGGCCATAAGAAGATGTTCAAAGATGAGGCACAAGGTTGTGGTGATGCCCTAGTTCCTATCTTAGGATGGAACTTGTTCTGGTATTTCTGTGACAAAAAGGATGCACAGGGGCCTATTGCCAATCCATAGATACTTGATTTGGCCAAGCTGGTTGTACCTAATGTGTTTGTGGATGTTGACCTAGTTAGAGTACTATCACAACACTACCATGCATCAATAAGGACAGTGAGATTGCCAGATGGGTCACTGTTGGTGGTTGTAAACAAAGCTACAACCATTGATTGTTTAATGCTAAATAAGTAGGCTCTCACCAAAGTTGATACTCAAAAAAGTGAAGAAGATTACACCAAATTGAGGAAGACTCATAAGACTGATGAGCTTCCATTCTATATGAGAAAAGGGGCAAACAATATGATAATTCTTGTTCCATCTACATCTGTGGAACCATTCTCAGTGGATTAATTTAAATTATACTTCAAGAGGACCTATTTTTTCTTTTCCAAATGTTGGGAGTAGATGCCCAAGACAGAATGCCAATTGGCATGATGATGATGATGGCTATGAGAATCCAAAACCTAGAAGTGAACATTGAATATGACTTTTCCTCTTTCATTGAGAAAGGATTGCATGATGGACTGCTCCAAATAAGGTAGAACAGAGCACCTATAAATTTCAAACATTATTCTTTGTTGTGTCATCTAATTATGTATCAAAATAGGAGAAGGTGGACCAGAAGAATAGACTTAAGCATGGTAGATCAAAGAGGATAGAGATTACCTATGCAATGTTAGTGCTATACTTGGGAAAACAATTGCAAGAAATGTAATTATATAGTGTTTCATGATGACTTTGCAATCAAGATAATGGCCACACTTGGATATCTTTCAACAAGATTATCCAGAGGAATCAGAGAAATATTGAGGCCTCTTCCTTTGAAGCCAGAACAAGGCCGCATGCATAATTTTATTGATTGGTTCTTTCTTCCTGATCATACTATAATCAGAGTTTATGAGTGTACCCAACCACCTCATGCTTTGCCTAAATTTGTACATGATAGATTAGCATTCTTGGAATTCATGTGGCAGATGCTCTGGATGGAAAAGGATGTGATGGAAAAGTTAAAAAAGGGCACATTCTTGCCAAATTCAACTATGTTTGGTGAATTGTTTGTTGGCTCAAACACCTTGGAGGAGTTGCAAGCATATTTGAAAACAAAGTATTCTTTGAAGTCAAAAATAGAGAGGGTCTGTGACCCAGAAGGACACATGAATTTTGTTAGATAAGTCATTCTCACTAGGGCTCCGATATCCCATCAAATCAACTTTGATGAGGATGTGATCAGAAATTGCCTAGCTCCTAAAGAAGTGTATGATAGAAAAAGAAAGTGGGAAATTTTGATGGAGATAGAGAATGATAAGAAGAAGAAAGATCCTAGCTTCTTGAGATTTTTTGTTGAAGAAAATGACCCACTGAAAAGAATAAATCTGATAATTAATAACTTTGAATGGCTATATGGCAAAGCAAAGAGTCAATGTCCAAAGGTTGCTAAGCTCCCAGTAAAGAGGTCAGATGGAGTTGTGATTCCAAAACCTGTTCCTGATGCCATGTCAATACAAGAGCCCTCTTCTCCTAAACAGCTTGGAGCCAAGAGACAAAAGGTTGATGATATGCCTTCCTTAGTGCCATATGAAATAACTGAAGGAATAGGTGATACAGATGAAGTGGCAAACATTTTGAGACAAATGGGTGAGGGTGAAGAAGTCAATCAACTCCTTGTTGGCCATGAGACTAAAGATCACAAACCTAAAGCCAGGATGGATCCACAGTCTCAAGGTGAGCCTAAAATGCATGAGGATGAGAGAGTTGTGGCTTCTTTGAGATTCATGGATGATGATGATTTCATCAATACTCTAGAGTTAAAAGATTTTTGGTTGAAAATGAAAATGAAAGAGTTTGAAGAGAAAGTTGAAATAAATAAAATGGGAGCAAATGAGTCTCAACATGACCAAATTGCAGCCATGACATTCAAGGAAATTAGGATTGATGAAATAAATGTTAGCCCTCAAGAGGCTCGACAAATGGTCATACAAAGAAACATGTTGATCATCCTTGGTATGGAGTTGAAGAAGATGTTTTTATTGGGCCAAGTGAGAAGTCAAGATGATCCAATGATGGTTTCTAAATTTGACTTTGAGGATGGTATGAGTGGTGTTGGGTATAACCCAAAAACTAAGACAGTGGCACTTTGGGCTACACAAAAGAGTACAAATAAGCCAAGATTTCTAGATGTGATCCAAGAATTGAGAGGAACTACAATGGTGAAGACACTAAAGGATACATCATCTCTGGAGGTAGCTACATTGACTATGCATTCATCTATGTTTGCCCAGGCTGCTGTGAGAAATATGCAACTCAAAATAAGAGAATATGAGAAGAATCAAATTGAAATGAATGATGAGGTGAACAAGTTGTACTTAGAGAATGTGAAGATCAAACAACAATTGAAAGGTATAGATTTCTCTCAAAGTAAGGAAATTGTGCCTTACAAGCCTCAAACATATCAAGAAGTTAGTGATACCACCGTTCCTGTTGAGCATATGAATACAATGAAACAAAGTTTTGAGAAAGAAATTGAGAAGTTGAAAGAAATGAATGAGGCCACTAAAAAAGAAACAAAGTCCAAAATTTTTGGTGTAACTGAAAAGATTTTAGAATACAGGGTTAAGTTGGTATTGGATAGATTGAGGATGTGCACATTTGCTATTATTTTTTGTATTAAGCACTAGATCAAATGAATGTCAACATTCCCATACTAGACCCTTTGCTCAAGAAATGACAACTGGTCCATCATACTTTGAATCACCCTATGCAAAGTTTTGCAGAGAAATATAGATGCCCCTACTTCCTTGAAGCCAACTGAGAAAATGGTCAAGTTGATCATTGAGGAATTCCAATATGCATCAGGAGAGAGCCAAAAGGTGAAAACAAAGATGGAATCATTTGGCATGTTCAAACATCAGTTCATTCCATGCATTCTTCAAGAAGATAAGCAGCTTAAAAGCCTCGAGAAATGGAAAGAGGAGTGGGATGAGATGGCATCTCAAATTGTTGAGCATTTGCAGAAGGATGAAGAATTAAATGTTCATAGTTTTAATCTGATATTGGATAAAATAATTGCATTTGACATAGGATATGCAAAGTTTGTCTCAGACAGTCGAGGACTTCTCAACAAAAGATGGAAGGATTATTAGACAAATGTGCTTTAGATCCAAGAGTACAAGTGCCCCAGTGATTTCGCGATGTATCAATGGGAGAAAGAATATTTGTCTATAGAAGACCGATCAGGCCTAGTGAGCAGTGGAGCTATTGAATATCAAGTTGGCATCTATAGTGATCATGTCATCTTCAATGAGCCTTGGACGTTCCTCTTTTGTCTGTTTCTTGTTTTTATGCTTTATTTTCTCGAATGTATTTGAATATTTGGTGGTCTTATTAATAATTGCTAAAAGTAAATATTGTAATATGTCATATCAAAGGGTGGGAACATGAAAAGTCAGTTTTTGGAATGTGAACAGTCTAAAGTTTGTTGCTTCCTTCATTCCTATAAAAAGGAAACCAAGACCGTGAAGAAAACTCTCTGGGAATTGGATTTTGGAAAGAGACATTGTAAAGGCCTATTTTATGAAGCACATCAATGAAAGAGCTACATTTCTCTAGTGTCTAAATTTTGGTTCTCAATTATTTGTTGGATGTTATTGATATATTTTTATTTGGTTGTCTCTATTTTGCTATCTCATTATTTAAATTAGCATATCAAGCATATGTCTAGTTTATCAAAACATATTTCATGTTTTGTGTGATTTGTCTAATAGGATTTCTTCAAGTAAGGATTAAATTCCTTTAAACATGTCACAATAATATAAAGGTTTCAATTAGATAAATAAGAAGAACATGGTAAAAACAATTTTGCACATTTATGCAAGCTATAAACAATATTGTAATAAATAATTTGAGTTATAGCCAGAAGGAAGACTCACATCTATCTCTATTCTGACTCTGCTACCCAAGAAAGACACTGATCAATTCAATTCCAAATCCATTCCTTGTATAATATTTCAAAAAAATTTTAATTTTCTATTGTAGGAGTAGGAGTATTATTTAGTAAGGTGAAAGAATCTACTTTCAAAATCATATGCTAATTTGAAGTAGATTAAATAGGATGATTTAATTGAATTTTTTTTTATAAAATCCATAATCTACTTACTATTCACCAATTAATTTTGAGGATTTTATATTTAGTGGTGAAAACAAGGTAACACCCACCTAGGCACAGTAGAGCCTAAAGTGTAGGGAATTCCAATCATTTTGATTGATTCTGTTCGTTGGCCAATTCACTTGTAAGACCTAATCATAAAGATTGGCATCCTTTTAGGGTTTTACAAATCTGTTGAATTGGGAACCAACACATGACTCACTTAATCAATTTCTTATTTATTATAATGAAGATAATTAAAGGATCATATTGATTTTGAACTTCAATAGAAGGCAACTCATGTTGTTAAAACATAATGTCTATTTTTCTCGCATGCATACAGTCTAAAAGAGCTGCCACATCATTTGGCTTAAGAATGGGTGGTACAATCACCTTTTGTAAAGCTTCCTGGAGAATTCTATGGTATGTAGGCAAAGTTTGTATAAGTTCCCAAAGAAAAATCTCAGCAGGAGTAGCATGAAGCTGCTCAACAAGATCATAATCTTAACCAACTTTATGTGTTAAACGAGGTGCTTGAGGAAGCATAGGTTGAGAGATGGTAAAGATATTAGAATGCTCAATTATTGTTTACTTTGTTTGTTATTCTATGTATTATATGTATGAGTAACCATAGTATGACTAGGTTGTTGTGATCTTTCTTGTTGGCTTCGATGTGTTATTTGTTTAGCATAGTTATAGATGTAATTAGGAGGTTGAGAAGAAGGCGGAAAACCTCTAATAGTGAGCACTGGTTTAGATTGTGGTTGAACCCCATCTGAACATAGGTTGGCCACTATTTTCGGCTTCATGGGTTCTTCTTAAGGTTTAGGAACATAGATTACTTTTCCTATTCTTTGAAACAATGACTGTTTAGGAGTCGTAGTGGAATATTCAATCAAGATAAAGTCCTTAAGGGATTCATCTAACATATTGAAGTCATCACAACTAAATGGCTCATAATACACATTAAAGTCTTGTAAAAAGTATTCTGACATTATAACATGTTCTAATTAACCCAAGACTTAAATGTAAAGCAAGGTAGCATAAACTTTGTGAAAATGAAACAAGGTATCACTATGCAAGTCACAAAGTTGTAATTTCAAACTCTTTTAATGAAAAGCTAAGGATATCAAGCAAGATTCAATACATAAAGTTTTCATAAAAGAGGGTTTGCAATCTAAATGTATTTTAGGACAGCAATCTATTTCAAATCTGATGTTAAAAAGGATGCAAATTCTTTAAAGAATAGGTTCACCAAAATGTTTAATCAAAAAATATGGACAATGATAGTTTACCTAAACCAAATCAAGTCCCTCTTTTACTCACTAAACATTGGGAGATAGAAACTGAGCATGCTCACTATGAAGGATCAAGCTACTAATTTCCTATGACCTTTTTATGCTTGTTGTGACTAATTAGATGCCTTAATTAGGTTTTAACAAGATTCAAGAAACTAACTAGCATGAAACCCTAATTGTAAAGTATATGATAATAGATAAATTTCTAACATAAATACTGACAGATAGATCACAGAAATGTAGTGCAAGGATTATAGAGAGTATTTACCCAAAAATTGAGGGTCTGTTAGACTAGGGTGCCCATCCTATTGTCTAGAAAGTTTCTGGTGACTGAAATCTCCTATACTTGGTGTTAGAGTGTCCTCAAAGAGTCCCAAATCCAGAATTAAATGCCCAGTTAGACTAGGGCGCTCACCCCAGTGGCCTGATTATTTCACAATGTTGAAACTCAAACTTCTGTGATGACTATTGTAGTATATGGAAATCAAAATGAAAGCAAAACATAAATAAATGCAACAAACAAGTGTTATACCTTTAAATGTGACCCACAAACTCAAGATATGGTGGAGAGTGTTGCACCCAAACACTCTAGCTTTACCCAAGATGATCAAATACAATGTGAAATGCTCAAAACCTATGCAAATCACTAAGTATAACTAGCTCAAGAGGAGAGATTTTGGAATGATAACTTTGCTCAATTTGTGGATGATCAAATGGCTTGAGAGATGGTGTATTTATAGGCTTTTTGGGAGAGGATTTGATTCAAGGGTGGAGATTGATTTAAGAGATCAATGGTTGTGAATGCATGTGATGTGGAGGGCCTAGATTTAATCTTCAAAAATAGAGGGTTGTCAATAAAAATAAATTTTCAGTTCATCTTGGGAAAGGGGTGAATTAAATGATGTTGGGTGAGATGGATTAGATGTGAATTAAAAATTCTCATGGGGAAGAGAAAATGAATTAAAAATTCATTTGGGGAAGAGTGGAAATAAATGGGTTATGACATGTGTAAGGGGTGTAAGAGGTATTAAATGAGATGTATGACATGTGTATATAAAAATTGATTTATGAGGCATAAATATCAATTTTTTATTTGGAGGATGTGGGGAAGGGTGTTAAGCCAGGTTTGACCATTTTAATTAGGGTAATTAGTCTAATTAATATGGCTGGAAAAAATTACAGAATGTGTTCATGAGGTGTTAAGATTAATTAAATAATGTTTTATTTAATTAATCCTAGGTCTAGGGTCATGTAGGTTAGGCTAGGTAATTAAATAATTGTTATTTAATTAACTAGGGTAGGGATAGGGCACTTAGTAGGTTAAATTAATTAAATAAACATAATTTATTTAATTAATTAGGTTTAGGAGAAAGGGGAAATTAATCAAATAAATATTTACATATTTATTTAATTAATTAGTTAAGTTAGACCATTGAATTTAATTAAATTAATTCAATTTTAAAGGATGAAATGATGGGAAATCAGGTGTTGAAAGGATAATTAATTAAATAAAAATTTAATTAATTGTTTGGATTGGGAATTGATGTGTTCAGTGATGTTGGAGGTCGATTAGATGATGAAGGCATTTTAGGTGTCTACATTTGCCCCTCTTTGACATGGCGTCATGACCTAGCAGGGAAGTGGCGTCAAGTCAAAGAAAAATATGCCCCAGTTTCTAGGAAAGAATGAAATGGGTGAGGGATGACCCTTGAGAGGTCAGGTGAAAAAATAAAAAAAATTCAAGTGAGCTCTCAAAAGGATGAAACAGAGGTGAAAAATGGATAGAGGATGGAAAAATAGGTTGATAGGAAGAAGAACGGGTGAAAAAGGTTATGATCTACACCTTGGGGAGGAAAAAGTGTGTTGGAGGCTGACGTGGTTTACTATAAATAGAAAAGTGGGCCCAAAAGTGCCACATTTGCACACATAGAGCCACTTGGACAAAGGAGAGAGGAAGAGAATGGAAAACCCTAACCCCATGTTCCTACGCTTCGAGCACATTTCTGAGCGATTTCGGTCATACAGAAGATCACCAGAGGCTAGTGAGCAAGTAGGTCAAAACCCTAGCTTTGTCATTTTTTGTTTTTTTTCATTTACTGCATTTATTATTTTGGGAAATTGGGATTTTAGGGTTTTGGTGCCATCAGGAAATTGACTGGTGCCAAAATGACATGGATTAGCACCATCCTCTGAATTGGCACCATCCATTCAGGGGAAACTAGAGGGAATCAGTGCCAAAACGGGACATTTTGGCACTTTTGTCTGTATTAGTGAAGTTGTACTAAGAGGGTTTGTTGTGGCACTATCCTCTCGATCAATGCCATGATGAGGAGAGAGATGATGTAGTAGCCTGGGCTCACCAGGTGGAGGGGCAGGGGGTGAGTTTATAGGGGGTTGCAACTTATAGTGGCATGGGTCCAGTATTAGCATTGATGCAAACTCAGATCACATAGTTGCAGGGACAGGTTCTGGAGCAGGGTCAGCAAGTAGAGTACTATCATGCAGCCTACTATTCGGTCATTCCTGAGGATCAATGGATCCCTAGCTACAGTCAGCAGAGCAGGTCATGATGTCAAGCTCTCAAAGGTCTAGATCTATTCAGTTAGTGTAGTAGCCTATGGGACCTCCACCACCGCCACCACAACAGCCACAGCCACAGCGACAACCAGGCTCTCCCACCGAGTCAGGCAGGGGATCATCAGCCCAGGGTTGATGGTTTTGTACATATTGATGTATTTTGAACCCTTGGAGGCATTTTGTACCATGACTTGTATATTTATTTTGTGACGATGTATGATGACATTTATGATGATGATACATGATGATGGTATATATATATGGATGGGTATGCATATTATAATGTTATGGGTTTTATTATGTGATGTGATGTACTATGGATCATGTTGATGTTTATATGATTTTTTTATATTATGGATGCAATTATGATGTATGTGATGGTTTATGACATGTGATGGATATACTAATGATGTAGATGATGATATGATGTGATGGATGTTGTTGTTTATGTTGTATTATGTGATGCTAGGAGCAATGATTACACTGATGGCACTTGGCAGGCTTGCTTAGCAAGCTCATATTAATGGTAATTTAATTCAAATATTAATTGTTGTAAGGATTTTCTGATATTGCTAATATCTGTTGTGATTATGTTGGCTTATGGATGGATGTTTTATTATGATATCATGATCTATGTAGGTGGTACTTGGTGCGCTGTTTCCCTCATGTCTTCATTGCTCTTCTATGATTTTATTGTGGATATATAGTATGATTTGATGATGTCATGGTCTCATGGATGGATGATGGTATATGTGATGATGTTAATGTGATGATGCTATGTAAAGTGATGATGTTATGTTATGCTTATGCTGATGTGATAATGTTGATGCATGTTATGAAAATGGATTATGTATGATACTAATGAAATGGGATGAAATATTTGCTCAAATTTGCATGGTATGGATATGGTGGAGAAGGAACGAACTCATTAGCCCATGGATTCAAACTACCGGTTGTTTTATGATGCCACCAACTCTTAATAGGTTGGGTTGTCATAGCTTTGCTACTAACTAGAATGATTTTTGCTATAATCTTGAAAACACAGAAGACATCCTATACGAGATGTGAGATTACGTCTCTCTGAGATGGCAAGTTTGTTTCAGGGAAATGAAAGTAGGGAATCCTAATTGTGAAAAGTGTTGTCAGAAACAGAGGCTTTCGGGTGACCTACTCCACTCAATGGAAAATCTACAAAGGAAATGATGCTCAATTGGGCTAAAAGAGAATGATGTAAGTGAGCGGGACCAGGCGGATGAGGTGAAGAACAATTAAATGGAAGGACGTACATCTTCTTGACCTATTCTTGATGGACATGAAATGATTAAGGCCATGGTTTGAATGATACAATTATTTGTAAATAATTATGTAGATGACCATGTACTAGTGTAATGAATGGTGAAATAAACAAGTCATGACATATGGTATGTTCTTTTAAAACCCTGGGTGGCAGGACTAGGTGGTGGGGGATAAGTTACGAAGGGGAATGGTTAGGGGGATTGGAGGGAAGGGGGTGGTTTGATACAAGGATGGTTTAGGGAGTGCTATATCATGGGACACCACATCATTAGAGGGGTTTAGATGTGTTAGGTTGGGTAAATGGGTTCAGGGGTAGGTGAGAGGGGGGGTTAGTTAGAAGATTGGGGGGATTAGAGTGGGTGGTTAGGGAGATTAAAATTCTAGGCCCAGATAATATGGTTGGATGGGTGGCAGAAGATGATTTAAGCTAGCTATAGTATTTGCATTGGAATATTGAGAGCATTTCTAGATTTATTATAGCAATGTAGGATATATTTCATGAAGGTATGAGATGAAATAAGTGATGATACTTATCCCACAACTACATGGACTAGACTCACAAACAATAGGTTGATTTCATGCATGCCCAAGGTAGTATAACCTAGCCTAGCTGAGGAAGGGGACTCGTAGCCATGAGTGCTCATAGTACATAGAAGACATGAATGCATGTTTATGCAAATGAGACACACCATGCTAGAGCCGACCCAAGCTTCAAGATATGAATACTATTCTTAGAGTAATGAAACCAACCCACAAGAACAACATACAGAAACAAACAAGAGAGATAAATGATTGACCGTACTTAGTAATTATTTTTCCCATTCAAACAAAAGTGAATTGCATGTTATTTGACAATCACTATGATGATGGTGCAAGTTGTCTAGTCAATGTGTGTATCATCATACTAGTTGAAAGAAAGTTTCTTTCCTATATTCAAAAGATAAAAATTAATAATCAAAAGACCAACAAAAAGAAACAAATAGCCATTGTGTTCTCTTTCCAAGATAAGTGTTGATAGGATATGGATCATGTCCATTGTAGGAATGATATATCCTAGGACACAAATCATTTGGATTTTGTTGGATAATTTGTGAAAGGTGGGCAAAAGGACAGTCGAGCCATGTACAAGTATTATAGTCGGTATGTTGATTGATGATTTTTGCGTGAGGTACGATGTTTCAGTGTATGCTTAGCATGTGTATCATCTGTTGAATCTAGCAAGATCAGTAAATAGGGACCATCCAAATAGGTTGGATGGGTGCATCTTATGTACTTGAGTACTAGATACTTCCTTCGTAGTCCAGACTATCTACATACCCTGTGTCCACAAGATCAAGGTACTTTCAAGATGCGGGTGAGATGAATATGTAGTTCTGGCAAGACTTGATGATGTGTGAATGGTTTGGGATGGCTATGCTGATGATGTTTCAGATGGTTTTGGGTGATTGTGAGGATGACATGGGATTATTTTTGGGATTTTTGTAATTTTTTTTTTGGTGTTTTTGGGTTTTCTAATGTTTTTTGGGATTTTCTGATTTTCTAATATTTTTGGGATTTTCTAATTTTAGTTATATAGAAGAAGCTTACAAGGATCCTTGTTCTAGGGACTAGCCTTGGGTGGGATCATGCGGGGTGGGTGATTGATGTTTCATAATTCCAAGCCATGGGATGTGTTGGGTGTGTGGTGTCGTCATGGGGAGAGAACTTGTCAGATGGTGGAACTGGAGACTACACATGGTGTCTCTAACAAGTTTTCACCATGGTACTTATCCAAGGCATCATTGAAGTGATTTTCACCATTGGACAGCTTTATTGCACTCAGGTTTTTCTTAATTTTTTGATTTTTTTGATTTTTTTTATTTTTCCTATTTTTTATTTTTTTTTATATTTTTGCTTTGGGATTCTTGATAGGTTATGCATAGAACCTCTTCAAATGTAGAATATTCATGGGCTCATCCAAAGGCTGCCCCTCAGGTGTTGCAAGCTGATATGCCCCTAATCCATAGCTAGTTGTGATAACATAAGGTCCCAACCAATTGGGCTCAAATTTTTCTTTTATTAGTGCGTTCTTGCAGATTTTTCTAGTTTTCCATGAGGACAGGGTTCCCTACTTCAAATTTGTGGTTCTTGATTTTCTTGTTGTAGCTTCTCCATAGGCAATTTTGGTATGCTTGCAGGTGGTTGAGTGCATCTAGGCATTTCTCATCCAATAGTTCTAGCTCATGCAGCCTTGCAACTTGGTACTCTTCATCAGTGACTATGTTCTGCAGGGATACTTTGAGTGATGGTAGCTAGACCTCAATAGGTAAGATGTCTTCACATCTGAATACTAGGGAGTATGGGGTGGCTCCTATAGGTGTGCAGACACTCATGAGATAGGCCCATAGAGCGGGATTGAGTTGGAGGTGCCATTCATGGATAGATTCATTAACCATCTTCTTTAGAATGCACAAGATGGTTTTGTTTGAAGCTTTAGCCTAACCGTTACCTTTGAGGTAGTATGGAGTGGAGAAGTGGTGCTAGATTTGGAATTTCCCATTGTTAGTAATGATGGAATGGGGGATGCCATAATGGCATATGATGTAATGAAGAATAAACTTGGCTATTTGGATTCTGGTGGTAAAAGTGAGTGGAATTGCTTCAACCCACTTGGTGAAGTATTCAGTTGTGGTGATAATGAATTTATGGCTATTGGATGATGGCGGGTGAATCTTACCTATGAGGTCGAGTCCCCATTGTGAAAAGGGCCATGGGGTTGTTATCGGTTGCATTTCTTGTGATGGTGCATGGATGAGGTCCCCATGTTGTTGACATGGCAGGCACTTCTTAACAAACTTGTAAGCATCTCTCTCCATAGTTGGCCAGTAGTATCTTGTTCTCAAGATATTTTTAGCTACGGTAGGTCCACTCGAGTGTGCCCTGCAAATGCCTTCATGTACCTCTTGTAAGGCCACTTCTGCTTCCCTAGAATCTAAACATTGTAAAAGTGTACCATCAAGACTCCTTTTGTAGAGGGTATCTCCTATAAGAGTGAAGTGGGAGGCTCGATAGATGAAGCTTTTTTGTTGCAAGGATGAAAGGTTGGGGGGATGATGTTGTCATGGAGATACATGTACATCTCTTGATACCAAGGGGATAGAGGTCCAACAATTTCACATACCAGTTCTGATTGGGCAACGTCATAAGTTGGTATAGAAAGTTCTTCAATCAGGAACTCACAATTCTTGTTATCTTTCTTCATGTCTACCAGGGATCCTATTGTGGCCATGGCATTTGCTGCTTTGTTATTTAACCTTGGAATCTATTCAAAGTGGATGTCATCAAAATAATCTTTAAAATTGTCCACCATTTTCTTGTAGGGCAAGAGCTTGTCATCCTTAGTCTTATATTCATTGTTCACCCGTCAGATGACCAATTGGGAATCTCCATAGACCATCAGTTTCTCAATCCTCCACTAGATTGCCATGCAGAGTCCTATGATAAGAGCCTCGTATTCTACTACATTGTTCGTGCATGGAAATGTAATCTTTTATGACTTGGGGATGGTATGTCCTTGAGGGGTAAAAAACAAAATGCCTGCCCCCAAGCCTTGATGCATATAAGATCCATCAAAATACATCTTCCATGATTCTATTGTTGGTGCTATAGTCATTATAGACTCATCAAGAAATTTGGCAAGTGTGGTTTGTTCTGTTGGGATGGGTACCTCAGTTAATTGATCAGTAATGACCTATCCTTTAATGGATTTTCTTTCTGTGTACTCAATATCAAACTCACTTAAGATCATTACCCACTTAGCCATTCTTCCTGTAAGGGTGGCTCTATTTAGCAAATACTTTAGTAGATCGATCCTGGCAATGAGCTTAGTCTTATGATTAAGCAGGTAGTGTCTCAACTTCTGTGAGGTGAAGATGATAGCTAAGCATGCTCGCTCAATGGGAGTATAGTTCAACTCATAGGTCACCAAGGTGCAGCTAATATAGTATATTTCTCTTTCTTTCCCTTGTTCATCATGTTGCGCCAATAAATCCCCTATAGTTTTTTCTATCGTTGAAATATATAAGAGGAGGGATTCTCCTTGTTTTGGCGGCACAAGGACAGGTGGGTTAGCAAGGTACTTCTTCATCTATTCAAAAGCTCCCTAGCACAGATTATCCCACACAAAGGCTGTGTTCTTGCAGAGGAGATGCTAGAATGGCTGGAATTTATCTACAAGTTGTGCTATGAACCGTCAGATAGATTGGAGTTTCCCTTGTAGACTTCACAACTGCTTCAGTGTCTTTGGAGGGGGCATCTTTGTTATAGCTTTGACTTTGGTAGGATCGACTTCTATTCCTCTCCTAGACACTATATATCCTAGGAGTTTCCCAGAAGTGACCCCAAAGACACACTTCTTTAGATTCAGCCGCACATTGTATTGTTCCAATCTGTCAAAGATCTTAGCTAACACATCCAGGTGTTCCTCTCTGGTCTTGGATTTTCCCAACAAATCATCTACATAGTCTTCCATGATGTGGTGGAAGAGGTCATGGAAGATGATTGTCATTGCCTGTTGATAAGTTGCTCCCACATTCTTCAAACCAAAAGGCATTACAACCTAGCAGTATATCCCCCATGGGCATATGAAGGATGTCTTGTGTTGATCCTCTTCTGTAATTCTAATTTGGTTCTATCCAGAGAAACCATCCATTAGAGACAACATCTCATGCCCTACCATGAGATCTACTATGAGAATGGTGTTGGGTAGCAGGAAGTCATCTTTAAAGCATGCCTTGTTAAGGTCTGTGAAGTCTATACAACACTAGATGCCCCCAGTGACTTTAACGACATGTACAATGTTAGACACCCATTTGGGGTAATCTATCAGATAGATAAACCCCATATCCAGAAGTTTCTTAAGCTCTACCTTAACTAGGAGTGCAATCTGAGGATTCATTTTCCTAAGTTTTTGTTTGACTGGCTTCACATCAGGACAAACTGCAAGGTGATGGACAACTAATGCAGGATCAAGTCCCGACATGTCAGCATAGGTCCATGTGAAGTTACGGCTTCTTTGCTTTAAGAAGGTTAGGAAGTTTTCTTGTTCCACTATTGTAAGAGATTCTACTCTAAAGGTTCTTTTTGGCGCTTCCTCTGTTCCCAAGTTCATTTCTTGTGATGGTTCAACTAGGATTGGTGATTGTTCTGGATATACTTGATCTATCTTAGGAAGGCTCATGCTCTCATCGCCTAGCACCTCCTGGAGGTTTTCACTAGGCGATACATCCTTTATTTTGTCTTTTTCTTCACCTGAAAGTGCCACAGAGTGGTTTTCACTAGGGGGTGTTGTTTTTATTCTTATATTTTTGTGACTAAGAGCATGGGTGGTTTCACTGAAATAGGTAGATGTGTCAAGTTCCATGATATACCTGGCTTTCTGGTCCCCAAGGGGGAAGTGATCTCTAACCCCCACCATTTCTGCTATTACTTCATCGTTCTGTGCCACATCAAGGATGGGAGGTCCTCGTTGGTCCCAATCTATAAGGTTAGGGTATATAAGAGGTAGGTTATTAGAGGCAGAGGCTAGGGTGGTTATGGTATAAATGGTGCATATGGAAGACTTGAAGAAGTCAGTGAAATCACTAAAGGAAACTTGATGGTCTACTTTGTTAATGTTATTGATCACAGGGGAAACCTTAGCAACCTCACCTAAGATACATTCGCCACTAGTGAGGATATACTCTTGTTTTCTGTATCCTAACCCTTGAGAATTGGGGTTCCTTGTTGCTTGAATCAACTCTACAATCCCTTGCTCATGAAGGCCAATACTGCCTTGCCCCTTATAACCCATATACTTAATAATCTCTAGACCTTTGCCATAGATTTCAGCTGGGATGGTAGGGGCTTCTTGTTCTGCTTCTTCATCTTTGTATAGCCATGATGATATGTCCTCAAACACATCCTGATCAAGAAGGTGTTTCTTCTCGAAGGTGGGAGACAATTTGCATTTGATAACTACCATTTCCTTTGGAGCACCAAATGTTTTAGGAGTGGGTAGTGTTCCCACAGAAAAAGTACCGTGCAGGTCGTATTCACCACACCCCATGTCACTTATCTTGATCTTGACCTCAGGTGGTGGAGTTGTTTACGATGTGGTGGCGATGTTGGAAGGGTCAATATATGAGGTGGATGACGTATGATTGGTTTGGGAGATAGGTTTCATAGTGGCATTGTTGTAAGGATAGAAATTACGATCATGCCCTTCCAAGGAACTGCAGTACTGAAAGGGGCGGGGATCGGCATAGATAATTACTTCTGTGCCGTTGTGGGGGAATTTTAAGCATTGATGAAATGTGGATGGTACGGCTTGCATGGCATCGATCCATGGTTGAATGAGGAGAATGTTGTAAGGTAGATCAAAATCAAGTACCTGAAACTTGGTCTCCAAGATTTGCTGCCCCACTTGAATAGGGAGTTTGATGGTGCCCTCAAAGAGTCTCTCTGTATCATCATACCCTTTGATGGTTATACATTCATTGGTGTCCACAACCACATTAGAGTATCCCAAGTGTTTTAACAATTAAAGAGTGCACAGATTTAGTCTGGAGCCACCATCTATTAAGACTCTCTTTATGATATGCTTATGGATGCAGACTTAGATGTGTAAGGCATCATTATGTAAGTTGTCAAAGGCGGGAAGATCCTTCTTGGAGAAGGTGAGATGATGGGGTGAAGCGATATGGCCTACCATGGCCTAGAATTGATCAACATTCAGGTTGGTGGGGACTTGGGTCTCCATTAGAGCTTTGTCAAGGACTTCTTTGTGAAAGGGTGATGTTCAGAGAAACTCAAGGATGGAGATTTGGGCAGGGGTTTTACCTAGGTGATCTATGAGGTTGTATTTATGAATGAATGGTGGGTTGGTAGACATGGATGTGGATGGTTGATCATTGGTGGGTGCTGTACAGATGGAGACACAACCATGGCGGGTAGTGATGGCATAATCAGGTATTTGTTCTTGAATGATAATGGTGTTGACATGGTTGGGGGATTCTTCTATTCGACCCACAATGGAGTCAAAAGAAGCGGGAGGTGGAATGATATTGTAAGCTTGGTTAGAAGATGAGGCTTTACCTTTAATGTGGTTGCATAGAGGATCCTTGTAAGCTCCAAGGTTTGCATTTGGTGATTGTTGTGGAGGATCCTCAATGCTGATAAGATGCTTATCTAGAAGATCCTGTATGCAATGTTTCAATCTCATTCAATCAGATGTTTTATGCCCATTAATACGATGATATTCACAATAGTCATTCTCATTAAACCATGTAGATTTGAATTGATTCTCATCATAAGGCTTAATAGGAGGGAGAGTTATCAAATTCCCCTTTATAATCTTGTCCAAAACATCTTCTATTGGCTCCCCTAGGGGTGTGAATTTCCTCCTAGGAGCATTATTCTGTTTGGGTGGTCCCTTGGGGATATTTACATTGTTGGTAGTGGATGTGCTTCGTGGTGCTTGATTTTGTACATTTTGAACAGCCTGTGACGCTGTCATTAAGGGTGTTCTTGGTGTTGATGTTGACTTTGTTGTTGTTGTTGTTGTTGTTGTTGTAGGTTTTGTTATCATAAAGCTTGATCAAGCCCTTGGCAAAAAGGGCTCTTTCGATGGTTGTGCCCTTGTCAATGACCTCTTCAAAGGTGGATGCGCATAAGATTTGCAAATGAAAACCCATTTCCTGATTAAGGTTAGCCACAAACATTGTGACTAATTATTTTTCATGAATTGGCCAAGGGAGTTTGCTTTCCAAGCCTCTCCATCTTTGCAAGAAGGCAGCAAAGGCTTCTCCATTATTCTATTTGGTATTACAAAGATCCATCATGGATACTTCATGTTCAAAATTATAGGAGAAATGGTTCACAAACTTCTCTGCTAGCTCAAGGAAAGTCCTAATGCTAGGAGGAAGGTGTGCAAACCATTTGATGGCTTGACCACCGAGGCTTCGAGGGAAAAGTCTCATCAAATATGTATCATTATGTTTGACTTCTAAGAAAGCGATATAGAACTCCCTAAGGTGTTCCTGAGGGTCTCCCTTTCCTTTGTATTTGTCAAATTTTAGCATTTCAAAATTTTTAGGAAAGGGGGGCATGTATAATGTCCTGTCGAATGGGTATGGGAAAATATCCTCGAAAGAATATTTCTTGCATTTATTTCTATGTTGCATGCTATCCACCTTTTGGATTAGGGTTTACACAATGCTCATTAAATCCTGTGTTGGTGGTAGTTGTGGGATGTATGTTTGTTGGTTGAGGAATTGTTGGAGGTTAGGCATAATTTGGTATTGAGATGTTTGATTTAGGTTTTGGTGGACGAGGCTTTGATTTTATGGAACGGTGTTTTGATTTTGGTTGATTTGGGCAAGGTATTGTTGGTAGGCATGGAGTTGTTGTACAACATGGGGTGGTATTTTGTTTTGATTCGGGTTTTGTTGTGATGTTTAAGTGGCAGAGGTAATGGGAGGAATGATATATGTGTTAGCGGATGAAGGATTATTAATGGGGACATTAGAAGTGTTATGAGGTTTCCTAGAGAATAGTTTATTCATAAAGGCTATGGTGTTGGGGTTATATGGAGGCAAACTTGTGGAAGCACTTACGTGCATGGGATTGTTAGGGATAGTGAGGGTGATTTGTGGGATAGATACAATTGCATTTGACATGCCGGTGGGGTTGGTGGGGTTTGTTATGGTTGAGACGTTGGTGGGATTCATGGGATTTGTGGGATTGGTGTAATTTGTGGGATTAGTGGGATTCACGGGATTGGTGATGTTGGTGGGATTAGTGGGATTAGTGGGATTTTTGGGATTGGTGATGTTGGTGGGATTAGTGGGATTTGTTTGAGATGGGTTAGGGTTAGTGTGTGACATGGAAGGTTGTGAAGATGTGGTGAGGTTGTTTGAGGTGGATGGGTTTTGAGGTATATTAGCACCATTTTTAAGGAGCAACTCAAGATACCTATTGGGATCTGACTTTAGGACTCTATCAAGTATATCCATGTTATCGGGATCTTGTGTGAAATTTAGGACATCTTGGTCTACTTGATTAGCGGTAAGTTGGGTGGATTGTAAAAAGGTGAAGGGATTCAACATTGCTTTGGTATCATATGTGGGTAGTTGTTGGATCGTGGGTAGGTTTTATACTTGTTGGATGGTGGGAATGTTGTTTTCATTAGTTTGGGGGTATTTTTGTGCCAAAGGTATTTCCAATGTTGGTCATTTCTTGGTTTTTCTTGTGTTGGGACCTTGTTATGGGCATACGATGATATGGATTTGATTAGGGGGTGGATGAAGGTAGATATCGTAGAGAATTGGTTTGATTTATTGGACCCAAAGGGTATATGGTGATGAAATAGGATAAAGATTTAGGTTCAAGAGAGTATACTCCCTACAATCTAAATCTAAAAAAGGTTATGGTGTGATTTTGATTATAGGTTTTAACCATTAGGAGATAAGGCTCAAAAAGGTAGCAACCTAAGGATGGAAAATGTCAAGGATATTGATTTTTCAAAAAAAAATTGGACCAAAAGGATGGAAGATGGAATGGATTGAAAAGAGGATTTGATGAGAGAGATTTGGGGTTGTTTTGAATGATATCTCAACTAATGCAACCTTAAGTGATTTAGATGTTTGATAGGATAGATTTTGATAATGTTTAAAAGGATGTTCAAGTCAACAAATGAGTTCAAATAGGTCTAGATTTTAGATGTTGCAAAATGGATGTTTTCTTCTTAATCAAGGTAGACTTATGACCTTAAGCAAAAAGGGATGATTATTCTACTTGAAGGTAGACTAATGACCAACAAGAAAAATAGGAGGTGAAAGGATAAAATCTAGATTCAATTTTTACCCAAAGGTTGATTTTGGATATGATTGATTCAGTTTTTTTTATTGATGTTTTGATTATGAGATTTTGGATGTGTTTGATGTAGAAGAGATGGATGGATTGGGGATGAAATTGTAGGATGATGTATTAGGTCCAAAAGCAAGTAGAAAACCAAAGGGGATGAAAAGCTATGGAAGTGGATAGATTATGGTTGGGCTCAATAGTATGATGAAGGGTCCAATTGTGGAAATGATTATTCTCTAAGGTCAAAATGGGAATATGGATGGAAATTTTGGATCAAAATGGACATGGTTTTGATGGATTTTGGGAAAGGTGAACATGGAATATGGATATGTAGGTCTCAAAGGTCCCAAAACAATTTTCTAGGGCCGTGTGCAAGTTGGTCTAAAATAGCACCAAAATTTAGGTATATGGCACCAAAATAGATAGAAATGGTGCCAGGGATTTGTGAAATGGTGCCAAAATAGGTCAGTAGTTGATAATGCTTTGGCAAAGGTAGGTTTTGATGTCAAATTTGGATCTTGTGAAGGTCAAATGTTTGTCCAATATTGTAATGATGGTTCAATGATGTTGTTTCTTGGAAAGTATTGAAAACACTTCAAACAAAGAGAACACAATAGCCAAAGGTTTTGTTTGTGAAAAATGTGAAAGATTTATCAAACTGTACTTACTTAAGGTGGATAACTTAGAAGCTTGGTGACACTGGCTTCCCCTTACACGACACTCACTTCTCAGGTACACCAAGCTCTGAATCCCAAAAGACATGCAAATCTCAAGGGATTTTGCTATCTCTACTTTAAGTTGTGAGAATGTGGGACAACTTTAGAGGTTTGACCTCCTACGCCAACAAGTAGAAGGATTTTGGCTTCTAAAACAAAGGTTTATATTGGGGGTACATTCAGTAAACCACTTAAGGTTTTGACTAGCTCTACTAGGAGTTTCATATACACTAGGTATGAATTCCTTTTGAGCTAGCACTGTATGGTAAGCGCTTACACCAATTTAGACTTGGCTTTCACCTTATCCTATTTTATATAGCAGACCAAATGAAAGTACCACTTGGGGTTGCAAATGTGTCTCAAGAACAGGCCCACTTCCTAAAAAGAAAAAGAGAATAAAAGCATTTCTCTTCACCCAAGATCCTTTTGAAGGTGAGGGGAGAGGATACTTTGATTCTATCTCTTGGGTGGCAAAGATGTACAAGTGCACCAAACATGACAAACAATTGTTAAAGTTTTTTTAAGCCCAAATGAAATGTTCCTAATGATTGTTTGCAAACACTTGTCAATTTTAATGCACCAATTTCAAATGTTGTCTATGCTAAGAAAACAAAGGTTCTTTTTAGGTGCACCAAAATGAAATGTTTCCTAATGATTGTTTGGCAAGCAATTGTTAATTTCAAAGGACCAAATCCAAATGTTAAGTTAAACAGAGAAAAGGTTCTTTTTAGGTGCACCAAAATGAAATGTTTTTCTATACTACTAAACCCCTGCAAGATGTTAGTAGTTTTTAGATAATGGTCTTCGACAAACAGTTTTAACTTGTAGAATACAATCAACCACCTGCACAAACCCCAAAATTAGTATAAAAATAGTGCCAAAATAGTGATAGAAGATGCCACAGAACTATCAAATGGCACCACAGGACCTCTAAATTGTGTTACAGACTGCTAGACCAATTGACTCTTTCTAATCATAGAAAAAATGCTATAGAACTAACAGATTGCGCTACAGAATCAAAAGGTGCTATAATAACCTAGAATGGCACCACGACTACAAAAAGCACTACTAAACCCCTAAATGGCATCATGATTACAAAAAGTGCCACACAGTGGCTAAATGGTGCTACAAAAACTGATGAAATTCATTTGTTTGATGTTTACAAACAAATAGCGCTAAAATAAGATAAAATGGCACTAGAAAAGTAAAAGGTGCTACAAAATATAGGAATGGCACTACTATGGGTTTGAAGTGTTTTCTCTGTCTTATGTACTGGATGGCACCGAACTAAGCACAGATAGCACCAATACAGTACAGTGCTTCAAAAGGCTACAAAAAAGATGATAAGTGGTAAAATATATATTCCAAATGTTTATAAGAAGATTCTTTACCACCTTAAAACACTCCAAGTTGGATCAAATAGCCAAAAAATCTTATCCCAAGTCAAAATGAAAAGAGGACAATACACAGGATTATGCTAAAATTTTTACATTATTTCTCCCTCCTTTATCGACTTTTCTGCAAAAATAGAGAGCTAACTATCTCAGAAAAACCTGCAAACATTAGAAAAATCCCTTAAAACTTAATCTAGGAGTTGGAAAGTGAGTCAAGGTGACGTGCAGGGAAAGGCACCACTATGGCCAGAAAAGGCACCACTGTATCAAGAAATGGCATCGCTGCCCAAGGAAATACCACTGGACCTGCAAAAACACTCCTTAAAACACCAAGGGCTCACAAAAACATTAGTTTTGGACCTTGTGGGTCCCACCGGGCATGCCAATGTAGTCTATGGAAATCAAAATGAAAGAAAAACATAAACAAATGCAATAAACAAGTGTTATACCTTCAAATGTGACCCATAAACTCAAGATAGGGTGGAGAGTGTTGCACCCAAACACTCTAGATTTACCCAAGATGATCAAATGCAATGTGAAATGCTCAAAACCTATGCAAATCACTAAGTATAACTAGTTCAAGAGGAGAGATTTTGGCATGATAACTTTCCTCAATTTGTGGATGATCAAATGGCTTGAGAGATGGTGCATTTATAGGCTTTTTGGGAGAGGATTTGATCCAAGGGTAGAGATTGATTTGGGAGATCAATGGTTTGAATGCATGTCATGTGGAGGGCCTAGATTTAATCTCTAAAAATGGAGGGTTCTGAATAAAGATGAATTTTAAATTCATTTTGGGAAAGGGATGAATTAAATGAGGTTGGGTGAGCTGGATTAGATGTGAATTAAAAATTCTCATGGGGAAGAGAAAATTAATTAAAAATTCATTTGGGCAAGAGTGGAAATAAATGGGTTATAACATGTGTAAGGGGTGTAAGAGGTATTAAATGAGATGTATGACATGTGTGTATAAAAAATTGATCTATGAGGCATAAATATCAATTTTTATTTGGAGGATGTGGGGAAGGGTGTTAAGCTAGGTTTGACCATTTTAATTAGCGTAATTAGCCTAATTAATATAGCTAGAAAAAAATAGGGAATGGGTTAATAAGGTGTTAAGATTAATTAAATAATGTTTTAATTAATTAATCCTAAGTCCAGGGTCATGTAGGTTAGGCTAGGTAATTAAATAATTGCTATTTAATTAACTAGGGTAGGGATATGGTACTTAGTAGCTTAAATTAATTAAATAAACATGATTTATTTAATTAATTGGTGTTAAGGGAAAATTGCATTCAAATGAATAATCAATAATATCAACTATCAAGAAAGCCAAAACTCAATGAAATAGTGAACAAAGAAGATTCAAATAAAACAATGAACAATAAAGCAAACCTCCTTTAATTCGAAGCTTCCATTGATCGCCTATCACAATCGATCTTGCATGTATAAAATAGGGCCCTCAGAGAGTGCACTTCTTTGCTTTCTTTCAAGATGTTCAATTGAGAATAGCTATGATAATATCACCATGAAGATGAGCTTCACAACAATGGTAGTAGTGCGTAGTAACGAATGTGATCACAAGCAATCAAGGAATGACGTGGGTGCCAAAGGTGCGCTGTAATTCCTGCAGAGTAACAATATTTAAAGCTTGGATGAATGAAATGGAAGAGTGAGGTTCAATTTATAGACTTGAGAGAAAAGAGATCAACGGTATAGGAAGAATGAGAAGATCAACAGTATAGAATAGTTGAGGAATGTGCGTGAATAGGAAGAAGACAAGTGTCACACAAAAGTTGTTTTATTTGAGTTAACTACTTTCTTTTCTAAAGATAAGACATGCTTTTCATAAATTAAAAAAGTTTTTTCTAATTTAAGAGATATTGATAAAAACAAGGTTGATTGAATAGATAACTCAACTTGAAATTTGCTTTTGCATGATTTGAGAGAAATTAAATAATAAATTATTTAATTGTGTGTAAATGAAGAAGACCTATTTTTAGAAGATTTGGAAGATATTTAGAAGAATTTAAAGATAAGAAAGCAAATTAAATAAATAAATTTATTTAATTGTTTGTGCATGATTTGGAAGAATAAATAAAATATTTGATTGTATTTTATTTTTAGAGATTGAGAGGATTTAAATAAATTTGATTTATTTATTTAAATTTGGAGGAATGATTTGATTTAATTAAATAATTAAGAATTATTTAATTGTTTGGAAGAATTTAATTAAATAAAGGATTTTATTTAATTTTGATTTTAGAAGAGATAATTAAATATTTTGATATTTAATTAATTTAGAGGACTGTGAATCGAATAAATAAATTTGTTTATTTATTTATTGATAGAAGAATTAGAATGGAATAAATATTAAGAATATTTATTTAGACTGACTCGTGTCATTTTTAGGCATATACATTTTGCCCCTCTTTGATGCAATGCAGTTTATAGCGTTGCTTCAAAGAATAAGTTTCTAATAATGATACATGCCCCAATTTGCCCCTGGTACAGGTTATGACGATAGGATGCCCCGTTAGAAGATTGGATGAGAAGAAGGCAGAAGGATGTGAGACGGACAATCTCATGAAGATGAAGGGAGAACTTGGTTAGGTTTGAAGAAAAATAGGACACGTTTCAGAGAAACGGGAAGAAAATAGGAAGAAACAGGTACGGGAAGTAGTCATAGTCACCATCTAGCCAAATTAGGGTTTGCATGCTATATATAGGAGTTGGGTCCACAAGACAATTCATTTGCACACTTGTCTTAGTTGGATTGGCTTTGGAGGGCTTAGGAGAGCATAGAGCATAGAGCAATCAGCATGAGGATGGACATTCCATGCAAGGAGCATCGATTCAAGTGAGTCCATCAATTCGACTGGCTAGCAGAGACAAGACCCCCGGTATGTATCTCAAAATATTTCCCTTAGGGTCGATTTTGAATGCAATAAATGCTAGGAGAAAAACTAGGTAGAAAAATGCGCTGGAACACAGTGTGGCGCATATGCCATGCAAAACTATGCATAGGTAGTTCTATAGCACATGTAGGATATAAAATGGTGCATACACTCAAGCAGTGCATGCATAGTTCTACAGCGCATTTACGGTATGTAGCGGTGCTTTTGACGGGACAGCGCATTTATGGTATAGGACGGCGCATGCATGGATTCTTGCGGTGCACTTGTTAGAAGCGGCACATCTGTAAAGAAATGGCACATTTGCTAGGAAATAGTGCATGTACCACCTATTATGGTGCATATGATATAGATAGGCAATTTACTTAACAAAATTGACTCGATTGGTGTCCTATTTGACATGTCAATCGATAAGCTATCCCCGAGATTACAAGAATCTAGTCAAGAGATGTAGTGTGTTGTGTTGATCAATTTGATGTACTAAGTTAGTTGATATGTTTCTATAGATATGTTGAGTATGGTACTTGCAGCTTTAGGTTGACGCCTTGCTTTACGTGCTTGCAGGAGGATATACGAGATACACTTTAGTCAAGGGAGCAGTTCCTTATGCCTATGTTGCAGAGACACATGTTGATTGAGATGGATAGAGAGGCACTTGGGGTGATGGGACTTGACTATGTTTGCTTCATGCCTGAGGTTTGAGCAAACTGCGGGTTGCTGACTACAGCAATGGAGAGGTTCCACAATGAAGATGGGACCTTCCACTTCCCTACTGGCGAGATGGCCGCTACCTTGGAGGACATGTACAGGATTCTCCATTTACCCATCCAGGGAGAGCTTGTGAAGTACGATCCATAGAGGGACGTAGGACTTGCTGAGTGCAGGTGAGTGTTCGATGACCTCGAGCTGGTCGGACAGGTCATCTCTTGGTAGGATATTCATGACTATTATGACTACTTCCCAGGGACTGTAACAAGAATGATCGGAGGCATTGTATGCCCCAATAGGAGATCACACAGGTTCCCCATTAGATGGGGTCTGATCATGGAGAGGATGGTGATAGAGGGCACCCGGTATGCTTGGGGTGTTTGTGTACAAGCGCACCTATACCACGACATGCATCAGGTGGTATATCACAGAAGTATGAGCCTATCTGTAAGCATGTCTTTGCTACAATTTTGGCTATGGGAGCACATAGCAATCACTAGACCGATATGTGTTTTTTACAGGCAGAGAGGAGAGCTGTATAGCTATGGTTCTACAGGAGTGATTTCTCAGCATAGGCTGGGGAAGCTCGAGTATAGGCAACATGCTTTGGATGGAGTAGACATTATCATCTAGTGGCCATATCTAGATTGCGATCCATGCGAGGATGAGGTAGATGAGCTACCCTACTGCTATCAGATGCAGTGGTTGATAGGGTGGACACAGTTTATTTTGGAGAGGCAGATTGTTAGCCAAGTACAGAGACAATTTGGGAGGAGGCAAGGCATGCCACAAGGAAAGGCTCGATTTGTGAGGACTCACGCTGAGAGACTCAGATGGGGACCGATGGCATCTTATGAGGAGGCATTGGTAGAGTTTTGGTAGACACCTTACATCACCTGGGACATGAGGAGGGGGATTGTAGATGCTGGGATGACCCAGGATTATGAGGATTGGTTCACTGCCCACCCATTTCTGAGATATTTAGGGCCTAGGGAGCTAGTACCTCAGATAGACGAGGCAGATTTAGATGATGAGGGCCAGGTTGGCCAGAGGGGGAGGAGGAGAAGGAGAGGTGGATGGGGAGGTGGCAGAGACGGGGGAGATGATGAAGGAGGAGGGGGTGGTGGAGACGATGGAGGCTGACCCAAATAGAGGAGGAGAGGTGGGGAGGGACCTTCCCACACCCAGTAGGTAGTGCCACCACAGGTCGCACAGTAGGCTCCACAGGTACAGATGTCACCACCTTAGAAGGTGGCACAGCAGTAGGGACCCCATCCATAGGGGTGGGGATAGGTAGAGGCAGCCCAGGGTCTAGCATAGTCAGATGTCCAGGAGAGGGCTATAGCTACTTGGAGAGGATAGGTTAGGCAGCTATGGGTACAATTCAGGATGGCTAATGCCCGGCGAGAGACAGACGAAGAGGTTATTGCAGGGCTCACCTGAGAGAGAGATATGGCAGAGGCACGAATGCAAGTTATCCGAGTAGAGCGGGATACCGCAGTGGCAGCCCTAGGGACAGACGCGACGAGAAGATTTTGGTTAGGCAGGTGCACCAGGCACAGGCACAACTAGCGCAGGTACAGGGTGAGCTTGCTAGAGTGCAGGCTTAGGCATAGTATTATCAGGGTTTATACCATGGTGTCGTGCTAGCCAGCTAGAGGGCCTCGAGCTACAGGAGCCAGTCTATAGCTCCCCAAAGAGCAGGCAGATAGAGGTCAGGAGCCTCTGTGGTGGGCCCACAACAGTCTGAAGCTAGTAGAGGAGGGGACATGAGAGATATTGCCAGTAGCAGTGGTTCACAGTAGCAGGGATAGTTGACACTTGCAAATTTTGGATCCTATGCACACCTTTTAATGGCTCAGATAGCCAGATACTTATGTACCACTTTTTTGTACTTTGAGACATGTATCACCATCCTTGGAATGTACCTTTTGTATATGACATTGATTCAGAGATGGACCACTTGATATTGTACATTTGGACACACTTTATGATATTTATATGATGATGCAGCTATTTGATGCTTTCTATATGTATGAGTTATGATGCAATTCTATTGTATGATGCGATGCACATGTTTATCTAATGCAGGCTTAGATGTTTTACTTGATGCTATGAAGTGTTTGTTTAAATGCAGATTTTTATGTGATACTATGTGATGCTATATAACCTAATGCAGACTTGGATGTTTTACTTGATATGTCTCTAATGTGTGTGAATGCAAATGGTATCTATATGATTATGCAACTTATGTGATTCACTTATCTATGTTTTTAATTTTTTCTATTGATACTATGTGATGATTGTATATGGATGACCTGATGCACTTACTATGTATGCAACTAATTTAATCATGTAAATGACTATCTCATATGATATGATATGCACCTATATGCTATGTTTTTCGTGATGTCTAAATGTACTCTATCGACACAGAGATGGTAGAATGGTGGATAGGAGATTGATTGAAAGAATGACTCGATAGACAGATTCACAAGCTTTGACTTTGTATTGTTATTCTACATTTGTTTGGATCATTTATTGCATGGCATATGGATGTACAGATGTATGATGGATGCTTTACTTTTGACATCTTGATGGTGCAAGTATTTTAAAGTGCTTATTTCATCATTGGGCAATTTTTTTTTGGTACTTTTTTTGAATGTTGTAAGTTAATACAAGCATCTAGGTATAATTGAACCAAGATGACCTAAGTATTGCTTACATGGATTTTGATTTAGCAAGTTAATACAAGCATCGAGGTATAATTGAACCAAGATGACCTGAGTATTTCTTGCGTATCAAAAGTTAAGGATTGCCCTCGTTCATGTTTAGACCTTTGATGTCCTCGATGATCTTTTGTTGATTATGTCTTTAGACAAGGCTTCACATTACTAAAGTTTAATCCACAAACAACAAACAAAGAAAATAATCATGCCCCCATCATAGCATCTCTATCTTTTGGCATCCTCGAGTAGCATAGAAAGACATGATAGCAAAAATCAAGACCTTGTATTTTAACCATGTTTCCAACCGCAAAACATATTTGTATTTAGAAGTGTTTGTTCCTTGCCATAATTTGGGTGAAATCATTTAGGAGGCCTTAGGTGCTTGTTTGCTTTGTTTTGGATAGGTTAATGTCTTGCGTTAGGATTTCTACTTGAAAAGAGCAGGTTTTGTTTGCGCTTGCTTTCCTAGTGAGAAGATTCCACAATCTTTATTGGTGAGACGGACCCTAAGGGACTGACCTAGTGCCTCGGGGGCTCATTGCTAAATGGCCTTGCCTACGTGACAACACAGAGGCAATGTAGTTTGGGGTAAACCCTAGCGGACCTAAGACCTAGGCGGTAGAAAATGGTGTGGACTTAGATAGATAGAAGGACTAGACACAAGACGGATGAGACGGTGGAGCCTCGGGGGCGCATTTGAGAAATGGCCTTGCCTACGTGACAACGCAGAGGCAACATAGTTCATGGACTTGGACCATGGATACTAATGAGAGACATTATGCTAGGCTGACACTATGGATAGGATATGGGATAAAACCTTGGTTGACAAGGCAACAAAGAGATAGAGAATCAAGCCATGATAGGTTATCGTTAGGATTTTATTATGGAACATATATGGATCAAATGGGACATGAAGAAGAAAAGGACACAAGGTGATTGGTTTTCCAAAGATGGAGGAAATAGTTTATCACAAGTAATGCATGTTTTCCAGGTTTTCACCACTTGCTTTTATTTGCATGACACTTGTTTGCCAGGTTTTCATCATGATACCTATCCAAGGCACTTGTTTGCCAGGTTTTCACCAAAGGAGGATTTTTTTGTACTTTTCCAATTTTTTTGATTTTTTGTATTTTTCTAATTTTTTGATTTTTTTGTATTTTGTGCCCTCCTTACATTGGGGTTTTCCTAGGTATAGAACCGGTGAAGATGCATGTTGTTGATTGGGTCATCTAACAGCTCACCTTCTGATGTCACTAACTGATATGATCCTAATCCATAAGCAGCTATGATCACAAAAGGCCCAAGCTAGTTGGGCTCAAACTTGCCTTTCTTTTCCTGATCCTGTTGATTGTGGGGATTTTCCTTAAGGACTAGGTCTCCAACTTTAAAGATTCTTGGGCGAACCCTGTGGTTATAGCTTCGTGACATCATTTGTTGATATGCTTTGAGATGGTCAAAGGCTTTCTGTCTCCTTTCTTCTAGCAACTCTAGTTCTTGCAATCTGGAGACTCTGTACTCTTCATCTGATATGAGACCTTTTAATGACACCCTGAGAGATGGTAATTTGACCTCTATGGGAAGGATAGCTTTTGAGCCATAAGCAAGGACATAAGGGGTAGCACCTGTGGGAGTGTGTATACTAGTTTTGTAGGCCCACAGAGCGGGATTGAATTAGATGTGCCAATAACGGCCAGCATCATTGACTATCTACTTGAGGAGTTTCAAGATGGTCTTGTTGGATGCTTCAGCTTGACCATTGCCGTAGGGGTAATAGGGAGTGGAGAAATGGTGTTGGATTTTGAATTGGTCACAGAGTTCTTGGACATCCTAGTTTTTGAAGGGTCTTCTGTTATCCGTGATAATGGATGAGGGAATTATGTATCTGCAGATGAGGTAATTCAAGATGAAGGAGGATATTTGCCTACCTATGACAGTGGTGAGGGGAATGGCTTCAGTCCACTTGGTAAAGTACTCAGTGGCGGTTATTATGAATTTGTGGCCATTGGATGAGGGTGGATGGATCTTTCCCACAAGGTCAAGTCCCCATTGGCAAAAGGGCCAAGGTGTCGTTAAAGGTCTCAACTCTTGAGCTGGTGCATGTATCAGGTTCTCATGTATCTGGCACTGCTTGCACTTCTTCACGAACTGATATGAATCTGTTTCCATGTTCATCCAGTAATAACCCAAACGCATGAGTTTCTTAGCTAAGCAAGGACCGCTAGAGTGTGTTTTGCAAATCCCTTTGTGCACGTCTTGTAAGGTGGTTTGGGATTCTTCTCATTCTAAACAACGGAGTAAAGTACCATCTAGACCATGTCGGTATAGGGTGTTGGCAATGATGGTATAGCGAGAGGTTTAGCGTATAAAGGTTCATCATTGGTTTGAAGATAAGTCAGGTGGGAGGGTGTTGTCCTTGAGGTAGGTGTAAACCTTACCGTACCAAGGTGAATAAGATCCAACTAAAAGGAATATGGAATGGGTTTCAGGAAGATCATAAGCTGGTTGTTGAATAGTTTCCACTAAGAACTCGTATTGTGACTCATTCTCTGGTATCTCGAGAAGAGAGGCAATGGTCGCCATGGCATCCACTGTTTTGTTTGCAATCCAAGGTATCTACTCAAAATATATGATCACAAAGTATTCCTTAAAGTCCTTGACCATCCGCTTGTATGGGACAAGCTTCTCATCTTCAGTTTGGTAGTCATCATTGACTTGATTGATTATTAGTTGAGAATCACAATAGACATGTAGCTCTTTGATTTTCCATTCTGTTTCCATCTTAAGACCATTGAGTAAGGCTTCATATTTTGCTATGTTGTTGGTGCATGGGAATAATAGATGGTAAGACTTCGATATGGTGTCGCCATGAGGAGTTACAAACAAGATTCATGCCCCCAATCCATGGTTTGTGTAGGATCCATCAAAGTAAAGCTTCTAGGAATGTGTTGATATATTGAATAAGGATTCATCTAGAAACTCAAATTGCATTGGTGTGGTATCCTATAGTGGTGCATCCGCTAACTGATCAGCAATGACTTGTCCCTTGATAGCCTTTCTATCTACATACTCAATGTCATATTCACTTAGGAGCATTACCCATTTGGCTAGGTGACCTATTAGAGCTTCTTTGCTTAGTAGGTATTTTAGTGAATCTATTTTTGCAATAAGTTTGACTGGATAAAATGTCAGAGTTTTTGGAAAACAAAAACTACCACAAGACATGCTCTTTCTATCTGAGAGTATTGCAACTCATAACCCACCAATGTTTGACTGATGTAGTAGATGGTTCTTTCTTTATTCTCATAATCTTGTTGTGCTAGAAGAGCCCCAAGAGTTGTAGGTGTAGCAGATATGTATAGTATCAATGGTTTCCATTGGACAGGAGGCATGAGAATAGGTGGATTCATAAGTTACTCTTTCAATTTTTTGAATGCCTTTTCACACTTCTCATCCCACCTAAATGGAATATTCTTGTGCAGGAGATGACTGAAGGGTTGACACTTGTCTACCAGTTGTGATATGAATCTACGGATTGCTTGTAGCTTGCCTTGTAGAGATCTTAGTTGAGTAAGAGTCCTAAGTGGTGGCATGTCCATAATAGCCTTGACTTTTGTGGGGTCCACCTCTATTCCATTTGCTGAAACAATAAAACCTAGGAGTTTGCCTGAGGTGACTCCAAACACACATTTCATTGGGTTCAACCTGACTTTGAATTGCTTGAGTCTCTGAAAGACCTTCTCTAACACATCCAGGTGTGATTCTCTTGTGAGTGACTTTACTAGGATATCATCTACATAATCTTCCATGGTGACGTGCATCATATCATGAAATATAGTGGTCATAGCACATTGGTATGTGGCTCCTGTGTTCTTTAGCCCAAATGGCATGACATTCTAGCAGAAAGTACCCCATGGACAAGTAAAAGCTATCTTATGTTGGTCTTTTGGTGCTATCCTGATCTGATTGTATCCTGAGAAGCCATCCATGAGAGATAACATGGTATGCCCCATTGTTAAGTCAACTATGATATCTATATTTGGCAACGAAAAATCATCCTTACGGCAAGCTTTGTTTAGATCTCTAAAATCATTGCATACTCTAACTCGACCATCTGGTTTGGACACTGGTACTATGTTGGAGACCCATTCCAGATAGTCTATAGCTCTGATGAACCCTACATCCAATAGTTTCTTGAGATCCTCTTTTACAAGCAGTTCTATGTGTGGATGCATCTTTCTAAGCTTCTGTTTCACTAGTTTCACTCCTGGATCTAATGGAAGATGGTGTAAAATCAAATCTGGATCTAACCTTGGCATATCTACATATGACCAAGCAAAATTGACTTGCTTTCTTTTGAAGAATGGTACAAACTTAGTTTTCTCTGCTGGGGTTAGAGACTTAGCAAAGTGGATGATCTTAGGCTGTTCCTCTGTTCCAATGTTAACCGGCTCTGTGGTCCACAATAATTTGAGACTTCTCCTGGTGCATGTCATCAAGGAGAGTGTCAAGCCTTCCATTGTCAGGTGCCACAGTTGGGTTTTCACCTTTGGATGTGTCCTTTCTTTTTACTATTTTGGGATTTGGCATTGTCGCAAAGTAGTTTCCATTGTCAGATCCAATTTTTATTTTGATATTTTTATGACTGGAAGGCTTGGCACCCTCTTCAAAATAAGCCATGGTATTAAGTTCAATAGCGAAACTAGCTTTATGAACTCCTTTGGGTAGGTGGTCCCTAAGTTCCATGTAGTCAATATAAGCATCATCATTTTGGAACAAATCTAGTTGAGGGGTTCCTCGTAGATCCCAGTCAATAATTTTTAGGATGCACAAGGGGGAGAGACTCAGAGGATAGATCTGATTCATTGATAGTTTGAATGGATATACTAGGAGTATTAGTGGTGGGAGTGTTTGGGATGGTACTTTCCTCCAAGTTGTTTATTGTGATAGAAATCAAACCTTCCTCAAAAGTTGTGTTCTTAGAGATAGGCAAATCACACTCTAATGGCCTATGCTGTATCATTTGTCCCTCATAGTAGGGGCTATAAGTTTGAATCGTATCAACCTCTTTGTCATAATAGGAATGCTCTGTCAGCTCATTCCACTCATATTCATTAGAATTTGTGTCACTGTCTACTTGAAGTGTATGGATCATTTCCACTAGACAAGCATTTTCTTTAGCTTTGCCCTTATCTTTATATCCTAGGCCTTTTGTATTTCTAGCTAATGAGGATGAAGAAGGTTGAATGGGTTCTATAATTCCTTCTTTTCTTAGGCCAATGGGGCATTGTCCTTCATAACCCATTCTATGTAGGATAGATTCACCCCGCCCATAGATTTCTGTTGGGAGCCAGGTAGTTCCTATTGTGTGCTCTCTTCTTCTTCAATATAAAGCCATTGTAGGACATCTCTTTCCTCTGTCTCATCTGATAGGGTCCCCCATTTTACAAAGGGAGCTGTGGGAGGTGTAGGAGAAGTAGATGGCTTTGGAAAATGCTTGGGTCGACCAAAAGATCTAGGAGATAAAGGCATTTTGGCTAGATTGAGGCTGTGCTCAATGGAGTATTCCCCCACTTCAGTTTCTTTTATGGTAATTTTCTACTATTTCAGCTTTGATGAGGAAACTTCAAAAGTAGAATTATGCTGTGGGGTAGGGGATGTAGATTCTCTATTGTTTGGTATGATGCAATCAGGTTTTGAAAGGACAGAGTTGTAATGCTGGAAGGGGTCAGGGTCACCTTGGATGGTGACTTGCTTGCCATTATGCGAGAATTTTATGCATTGGTGATAAGTAGAGGGTATATCTTTCATGGCATGAATCCATGGTCTTCCTAGGAGAATATTATAGGCGAGCTCCCTATCTAGGACTTGGCACACAACATCTTTTATTATCAGCCCCACTTGTATGGGTAAGACTATTGTTCCTTTTGTAGTTCTCTCATCTTCATCATAGGCTTTGATAGTAATCTTCTTCCTTGGATCAACTGCATTTTTAGAGAACCCTAATGTAAGGACTAGATTTAACATGCAAATATTTAAACCAACGCCCCCATCAATGAGAACCCTCTTGATGCGATGCTTGTGGATGAAGGCAATGTTATGCAGAGGGGTGTTATGAGGTTGAGACATTGAGAGGTCATCTTGTTCAGTAAATGATATGGTACTTGAGGAGGTCAGATTACCTACCATGGCCTGAAACTTCTCTTGGGCCAACTTAGTGGGGACAGTGGTTTCCACTAAGGCTTTATTGAGAATCTCCTTGTGGGAAGGAGATAGATGCAACAACTCTAAGATAGAAATGTGGGCCAGAGTATCCTAAAGTTGGTCTATGACGCTATACTAATGGAAGTTGAACTGAGAAGGTGATGACCTCGGAGGGATGGTATTCAATGTGACTTTACCACTATGGGTAATGATATTGCAATCATTTTAGTTAGGCTTTAATTGTTGGTTGGGTGTGACCACATTGATTTGTGGGACATGCTCTGATATGCAATTAATGGTATAGTCAAATCGCACACTTGCATAGTTGGCATTACTATCCCACTATTCTAATTTTGCTTGTTGCGGTTGTTGTTGTTGTTTCCATTGTTGTTGTTGCTGTTGTTGTTATTGTTGTTGTACAGCTTGTCATGATTGAGAAGTGGATCCATGTAAGCCACATGTGTCTCATTGGAGGTATGTTGTTGGGTTACTCCTTGATTGTGATCAAGCACATCTTGAATAACATGTTTGAGACGTATACAATCGTTGATTGTATGTCCTCTTCCTCTATGATACTCACAATAGTCGGTGTCTTTCCAATAGTGAGGTTTGATTTGAGGCTCATAATCACTTATTGGCGGTAGAGAGATTTCATTGTTGGCCAATAGCTTCCTTAATGCAGGTTCTTGGGACTCACCTAGCAGTGTGAAATTTTGCCTTGGATTTGAGTTGAACCATGGTCTTGGCTCCCGAGAGAATGTTTTATTGGGTGTAACGTTGTTTGCCTCTCCTTTGAGAGCAAATATCAGTTATCACTTGGGAGCTGCCACCTTGGCATCAACTACTCCATCGTTGATGACATTTTTGTTTTTAGTCCAAAACTTTGATTTGTCAGTCATATAATTGGAGGTAGGTGTGTCCTTGTATAACTTGATTTACCCCTTGGCGATTATAGCTTTTTTTATGAACAATCCCATTTCAATGACCTTCTAGAATGAAGTAGGGCATTGGATTTGTATTTGATAGCTAAGATCAGAGTTGAGGTTATGGACAAACATCTCTGTTAATTGCTTCTCTGGTATGTCATATGAACATTTACTTGCTAGTTGTCTCCATCTTTGTAGGAAGGTGGCGAATGATTCACCACTCTTTTGCTTGGTATTGCATAAATCAAGCATAGAGACTTCGTGTTCAATATTGTATGAGAAGTGAGTGATGAATTTGTTGACTAACTCATCAAAAGATTTGATGCCGAGTGGGAGCCGTGAGAACCACTCCATGACTTGACTACTTAGAGATCTAGGGAATAGTCTCATTAAGTAAGTCTCATTGTGAGCTACTTCCATGCATGATGTATTGGATTCCCTAATGTGATCTCTAGGGTCCCCTTTCCCTTTGTATTTATCAAACTTAGGAACTTTGAATCGAAAGGGAAATGGTGTCATGTTCAAACTTTTATCAAAGGGGTACAGTGCCATATCTTCCAAGGAGTAAGTTTTAGTGTTTCTACCCGTCTTGAGATCCGTCATTTGTTGGTTTAGAACCTCGAGTTGTTTTCTCATTTCTTCCATAGGAACGCTTGGGTCTATGGCCTTTTTTCCTTTTTCATTATTATCCTCTGTGTTTGGGTCTATCGATTTCTTTCTTTTTTCATGATCATTCTCCACATTTTCTTGGATTGTGCTTATATCGAAATCCGCAGGGAGTTTAATTCCAAGATTTACAAGATGATAAAAATACTTGTGAGGATCATCATGGAGCACTTTCTCTAACAAGCGTTGGAATTTCTGATCTTGGAGGGTTCCTTGATACTCTTCTTGAGAGATTTCTTCATCACTATCATGAGGGGTGATGATGTGGTTGGACGATCCGGCCATTTCAAGTTGCTTTTTGTATTGAGATCTAATAAGAACCATGCAAGGTGATGAAGGATGAGGTGGAATGAAACTAGAGATTTTGGCAAGATGCCGATGGAGACTGTTGAGAATTGGATACTTATGACAAGACTTGGACAAGGGAATTTATCGATCAATGACTCCAAATAAGATGGCCGATACAAGATGGTAGCCACTAGTAAGGGTACTCGATACCCGTCTTACTGTGTAGGGGCTAGTCGTGTACCAATATCACTAGCGAAGTCCTGTGTGTTGATAACTGAGAGGGGGGGTGAATCAGTTATCTTAATCAATTTCACTTTATGTTCTTCTTTAACAACTAATGCAACATCAAAACAAATAAGTATCCATAATCATGAAAGCGGGAACAAAATCAATACACATAACACAATGATTTTGACATGGAAAACCATGTTAAGGGAAAAACCACGGGGTGACTAACCCAAGATTGTATTCTCTGTTAGAAGAATAGAAATACAAAAATGACACTTGCCAATTAGGGCTCACTACCCAAGCACACTGCTCACAAGAGGCTCACTGCCTACAAGGTACAAGGAGAGTAACAAGATACTTGAATTGATGAGAAGCATCCACATATACTAAGGTTCAGTTTTGGTTAGGTTCAATACACTAATCTACTGCACTTCATTCTTCCTCTTCTTTGGTGCTACTGTCCTATCACATACCAGACCTGTATTACTACTTCTACACTGCTCTCTACTTTTCTTCGCACTACACTACACACCACATATACTTCACATCTAAATCCATCTGGTATATATATCCGCACCAAGGATTTCAACATCTTTCTAGTCGTCATCTGGAATACTCAATATTTTCCCAAACTCTAGTCTGTCAGCTGAATCCTTGTTTAAAGTGATGCGTATCAAAGAGATGCTTATAGAAGTCATCAATCATGTCAACCAATCATGAATGATACCTCAAGAAACTTGATCACCATCAATATCTCATCCGGATTAAGGTCTGATGCTCTGTCGGTCAGGTCTTCCTCAATCTACTCTGCCAAACAGGAACCCAACACTCAGGTGCTTATATCTTTTCACTCTTTCATCACCGGAGGCTCAATCTCTAGAATACATTAGTCATGATACTCCTCTTGACTTCCCCAAGTCCTCACTTTACTGAGATACGTCCTCTGAGACATCTGGACCTGATTGGCAGACCTTGTTGCATGCTCTATTCTTGGTTACCGAACCAAAATACTCTTCAATCTGACTTCCGGTATAGACACGCTATGTCCTATGGATGTGTCAGATGGACTTTGTTTCCATCAACGACAACACTCATGAAGCCACATAGTGCCTCTTGCCAACAATCTCCCCCTTTGGCATTGATGGCAACACTTAGTGAAAAATGACTAAGTGTCACACTATACTCCCCCTTGGCTAATGCTCTGTTCTAATGTACACTTTTCCAGAGCTCCCCCTTAGCTAGATTCCACATTTTTCACTACTCCTCACTCCCCCTTTGACATCAATGGCAAAGGGTAGGATCCGCATACCAAAATTTCCAAAAACAATCTATACTTGGCTGCATAAATATATATACATAACATACTTACACATACTAAAGTATATCTGCAAAAGTTGTCTTCAACTGGACAAATTATGTTGTCCAACTGTGCTTCATCCTGTCCAAAATTGAGATGTAACCACTAAATAGGAATGCGAAAGCTTCTGCCCTCTTTAGATCTGTCAGATCACTGGTCCGAACTATGGTCCGAGCATTAGTTAGGGCCTCATGTATGGCCTCTAACTTAGGGATAATTATCCCTCTAAGTTCACTTAACCTGCTTATTCTATTTTTCTTCTCCTTCTCAAGCTTCTTTATTTCATTTATGACTACAATAGTCTGACACTCTTGATTTATTATGGAAGAGGTAAGAGGATCAAAATTCTGGGATAAACTTGACAGTTTATCCTCTTGTTCTTTCACTTTCTTCTCAATATCCATTGTCACTTTAGACCAGGATAAACAAAATTTATATATTTCTCTGCCATCTTTAAGAGCATTTTCTAAGCTCTTTATCCCAATATCCATATTTCTCCCATCATTTGTTATTAGCCCTTATACTTCAAAGAATCTCTTTCCCAAAAACTCTTTCCAGACTTTATCTTCATCTGACTTCTCCAAAGAATCAAAATGTGTGCTAATTGAATTAACAAGAGATTTTAAGTTACTGGATGAAGAAGCTGAAAGATCCTTCTGGAAGGATGGCATGATTTTCTCTAATGCACTGGATGTAATCTCTATTAGCTCATAGTCTTCCATGTGAGACTTCAAAAGTTTTTCTTTTGCCTTTGCTTGGGCAATGGATGCTATCTTCATAGTCTGAACCAGGGAGAGGGAATCAAAATTGAATGGTCCTTGAAGTAACTCTGGTTCATCAATCTCCATCATTTCTTTAGTCAAGAAATCTTTAACAGTTTCTGTAGTGTCTCTTTTCAGAGACAGAGTCTTCTTTCCTTCTGTAGTCTCAAAACTGTCTCCTGGGATCTTCTCTATTTGATCTTCTTCTCTTCCCTTTACCTCTTCTTCTTGACTGATTTTCTATTCTATTCTTTCTTCTCCTTTATATCCAGAGTCTGCTGGGGAAACTAGAGGAGAGATGTTTGCTTCTTCATGGACTTCCTCTTCCGGAGTAGAGGAATCTAGATCCTTAGTTTTCTCCTCACCTTCCTCCTTTGATTCTTCTACAGTTTTCTCTGTAGGATCACCTAAGTCCTCTATGACAGGAATGTTGAATCTTTTGTATGCATTTCTAAGGATGTCTTCAGTTTATTTTGCCACTTGATTAGTTTCTCCGAGCTTGAGCTTGTTCATTGTGGCTTTGCTCTGGAACTCATCCTTGCAGTCTTTGAAAATCATGTTCATTTGCTTTGGAGAGATGGAGGGATAGAGCTGAATAGCTATCTATTCCTCGATCTCTAGGTCTTTTTCCTTAGCATTGTTCTTTCTTATTTCAAGTTCCTTCTCCAAGCTTTTGGGAATTAGAGATATGATCTCAATGAAAGCTTTATTATAGATGTTAAGATACCTGATTGTAGCATCTTGCAAAATCTTCTGGTCAGCTTCATTATATTCATCATAAAATTCAGTCATTGGTTTCAGGTTCCCATCCACAGTGACTGATTTGATGATATCATAAATGCAAAGAGTAGGCTTTTCAACAAATTCTTCTGCCTTTTCTTCCTTGCCTTGACTGGTAGAGGATTCATTGGATACTTTCTTCTTCTTCTTCATTTTCTTGACCTTCTCATCTGACTCAGTCTCTTCATCATCCTTTTGACTGGTGTAAGACCTTGTGGCCTTTGTCTTAGTTCTCTTTTCTCCCTTTCCGGATGACCTGACTTCTAGTTTTGATGCTTTTTGGCTCTTAGAGGTGGTAGGTGTAGAGCTTTTGGAGGATCTGGTCCGGGAGGGAGCTTGCACCGAAGCACTTTCCCTTTTTGTTTCTTGCTTTTCTTTTTCTACCCTTTCCATCTTCTCTCTGTTGGCATCAACTGCCTCCTTTGAAATTCCACATCTTTTAGCAAATTCTTCCAATTCTCTTCTCACTTTTCTTTTGATTTAAAGTTGTCTCAGTTCAACATGAACTTTTATACTCAACTCTTGGAATGTTCCAAACCTTTCTTCCTTAGGTTCCTTGGGCTGACTCAGCAGGTGTTGGATGTGTAGCTCTAGGATTTTCTCATCCGCTTCATATCCCATTGGCATGATCCACACTATTCTTGGTTCCACTGCCTCCATCAGGCATTGATCAGTGTCTACCATAAAGCACACTATATCTTTATATTTTTCAACTAGAGATTAGGGGATTCTCTCTCTAGCCTGCATTATGCTTTGGAAGTTTTTGAAGTAACCCCACAATGTTGTATTTTGTACCTTAGCATCACCAAGCCCACATAAATAATCCCTATTTTGTATGGCAATAGGTCTGTCATTTTGCCATTTCCAGCCACTAGTTTTAGGTAGCTCATTCATATAGTAGAAGAATAGGCAAAGTATAAAGCTACCATACTTGAAAGAATTATTTTTATCTTTCTTTATTTTCTGCAAATTCTCTAACAGTTGGTTTAGGAGCAATTCACAAAGATCATAGTCAGCATTTTCTCTTAGCATCTGATAAGCAGTGTAAATTGTAGTTCCAGGTATTGAATTTTCCCTACTGGAGTAATATATCTTGTAACTAATTATCATGGAGGCAAACTTGATATCCGGATCAGTGATATCTTCAATTGTCATTGCTCTCTTGTCAAATTTTGATCTTGTTGCCTCACTCACTGTCTGATTCTTGACAGATTTGAGAGCAGGTAACCCACTGGATGAGTATAATCTGGTAACTACCCTAATGGCATCATTGGTTATCTTGAATGGTCTCATCAACCACATAAAGTTGTCATGCATCCTACTCAGAACATACCGAACCCATTCATCTTCTGCAAAATAGGGAAAATAGATGCAATGTCCAAAATACTTGTCCCGGCTAGCCTTGTATTAAGGTTTGAGTTCAAAAGAATCATCTATTAACTGATTGTAATAGATATCCATTAGTTTGGATTCCCCAAATTCCTCAATGTTTGCATGAATATATGCCCTAACATCTTCTACATGAAAAACCCCATGCGGAATGCTTGAAAAGGCACCTAGGGGATCAACTTTGAGGGATTTGTAGGGATGTTTCTTTAATTTAGGAGGTGGGCTATCAGTGATCTTCAAAACATTCAGAGTTGCCATCTTTCAAAAGATTCAGAGAGAGGTTTTCAAGAGCAGAAAATACCTTTTACGGTTCTAGTGTTCATGATATGAGCCAGATCAAATTGCTGGAAGAATCGACTTCTGCGGTTGATCTTTGAGAGGCTTAAGATAATTTTGTTGCAGAGATCCTTTTCTCTTTTTCTTGAATACAAATGTACAAATGATGAACAAAAGAACCCTTATATTTTTGTGCAAACCCTAATTTCACATTGTAATAAATGCACAACTTAAGTTGTTCTAGTTGCTTTGTTTTCCTTGTCCTAAGAGATTTTTCTGGATCACTAAGATGCACTTAGAGCTATTCTTGGTGAATATTAGCAATCTATATACCTTTCTCCAATCATTCCATTTATCCATAGATCAAGATACCTCAAATTTGAATCATACCAGATCTAACTGTGAAAATCCTATTCTTATCGGATGACTGTTAAACCGGATCAATCTTTGAAGATTGACCTCTTCTAAACTTCTTGTGGATCTTTCATATTTTTTTACCAAGGCTTATTTAGATGTTTCTCTAGGAACTTTTTAATTCACAACTTTTCATGTGCCAATTTCAGGCACTAATTGACTAGCTGGGGGAATTTGTTTTCCTTTTTGACTCCCCCTGAGCTAGAGCTCATTTATTTAGTTTCCAGAAGGAATATCAGCACCAGATTCTGGTGTGGATCCATCCTCAACATTTTCTGTACTCCTCTTCACCCAAATCTTGTTCATCTCCCTTTGAATTTCATCCACATTCACTTTTCCTTTTCCTTTGTCTTGGTTTTGATTATGATGCGCTGGACCCTTTTTGTCCTGATTCTTACTTCTGTAGAATTTGGCAATATGACTTGATCTATTGCAATTGTAGCAAACAATATTTCTTTGCATATTTGACTAGTATCCTCTAGATCTATATTGATTAGCCATATGTCCCATTCTGTTGCATGCAAAGCATCTACCATTGAATGAATTGTTCATTTGCAAATTTCTACACTCATGAGATTTGTGACCATACCTTTTGTAATTAAAACATTATCTGGAGAAGGATGAATTAGCTTGATTCATTCTTCTTTTGCACTGATTTGCTTTATGACCAAAGTTATTGCAATTGTGGCAGTATCCATTGAAGGATGGATATCTTTGAGCATTTGGTCATCTTATCGGAGGTCTTCAGGCCTATTCCTTGGATTTCCTGATCTAGAGTTCTTCTGACTAGATCCAGAGCTTTAACCTTTCTCATACCCCAAGCCTTACTTGTCATCTACCCTCTTTTAGTTTTCAAGAATAAATTCAAGTTGAGCAGAGCTTATCTTGAATTTCTCTTTGTATTCATTTACTGTTTGAAGATCCCTTTTAAGAATGTCAATCTGATTCTCAAGTTGTTCTTCATTATCTCTAGCTTCTTCAAGATCAAATTCTAGATGCCTGATTATTCTATCCATTTTGTGACAGTCTTCTGACTTTTCCTTGAGAGATTGTCTTAGATCATCTTCAATTTTTCTTTTCTCTTCAATTTCTTGGGTGAATTTCATAACCCCTAACTCCATTTCATGTCTTACCATAATGACCTCTTTTGATAGCTTCTCACATAACTTGTTCTTCTCATTCAGATCTTCATCAGTATCATTGGCTTCACTTTGACTTGCTAGTTGTTGAAGTAGTTCCTTTCTCTTTTTCATAGAGATGCTTAGTTTCTCTTTTAGTTCATTTATGAAATCATCAGCTTGTTTGAGTCTTCCCTTTAAGTCATTGACTTTAGAGTGAGACTACTCAAGATCATCTAAGGCAGACTGAAGTTGTTGCCTCAAACCATACATATCCATTGAGATTCCTAGATCTTCCTCAAGCTGTTAGGCTTTGTTTGGAGGAACTTAGCTCTGATACCAATTGTTGATAACTGAGAGGGGGGGGTGAATCAGTTATCTTAATCAATTTCACTTTCTGTCCTTCTTTAATAACTAGTGCAACATCAAAACAAATAAGCATCCATAATCATGAAAGCAGAAACAAAATCAATACACATAACACAATGATTTTGATGTGGAAAACCCTGTTAAGGGAAAAACCATGGGGTGACTAACCCAAGATTTTATTCTCTGTTAGAAGAATAGAAATACAAAAATGGCACTTGCCAATTAGGGCTCACTACCCAAGCACACTCCTCACAAGAGGCTCACTACCTACAAGAGACTCACTGTCTACAAGGTACAAGGAGAGTAACAAGATACTTGAACTAATGAGAAGCATCCACATATGTTGAGGTTCAGTTCTGGATAGGTTCAATACACTGATCTACTGCACTTCATTCTTCCTCTTCTTTGGTGTTGTTGTCTTATCACATACCGAACCTGTATTACTGCTTCTATGCTACTCTCTACTTTTCTTCACACTACACTACACACCACATATACTTCACATCTAAATCCATCTAGTATATATATCCACACCAAGGATTTCAACATCTTTCTAGTCAGCATCCGGAATACTCAATATTTTCCCAAACTCTGGTCTGTCAGTTGAATCCTTGCTTATCAAGTGATGTGTATTAAAGAGATGCTTATAGAAGTCATCAATCATGTCAATCAATCATGAATGATACCTCAAGAAACTTGATCACCATAAATATCTCATCTGAATTAAGGTTTGATGCTCTGTCGGTCAGGTCTTCCTCAATCTACTCTGCCAAACAGGAACCCAACACTCAAGTGCTTATATATTTTCACTCTTTCATCACCAGAGGCTCAATCTATGGAATATATCAATCATGATACTCCTCTTTACTTCCCTAAGTCTGTATTTTACTGAGATAATTCCTCTGAGAGATCCAGACCTGATTGTCAGACCTTGCTACATGCTCTGTTCTTGGTCACCGGACCAAAATACTCTTCAATCTAACTTCCGGTATAGACACACCATGTCCTACGGATGTGTGAGATGGACTTTGTTGCCATCAATGACAACACTCATGAAGCCACATAATGTCTCTTGCCAACACTGTGACCTACTAGGGTTACTTGAATCCAAAGTGATACGAGAAAGGGGCCTATGCCGACTTGATATGGGATACTTTTGACTTTGGACTAGGAAGATCTGATAGAAGGTGAATGGGATGACCAATGAAAAAGAGACTTTGACATGAAATGGATGGAAAAAAAAGACTGCAAGGTAAGACCTGATCTCAATATTTAGAACTAGATTGAAATGAGTACCCAGAACTAATAATTTTTTTCTCTCAAAGATTGTGCAAGTGCTCATTGTCATAGATGCGCTAGAATAGATGCGCTGCAGAAATTGATAAATGTGCTGGAAGTCGAGATAGATGTGCCACACTGGTAAAAAGTAGATGCAGTATAACAGATAGTAAAAGTGTTGCAAGTTAGTATAGATGCGTCGCAGGTCGGCACATATGCACAGCAACAGAGGACGAATGCACCACTCTACCTTTTCTCAGTATTTTTGCAATTTTTTGGAAATTTTCTGATGGTTTTGGTACTTTGGTTGCAAGAAGGTCTTTTGATCTGATTTTCTAAAATTATGGCAAGAAGACACAGTAAACAGAAAGAATATTTTTATGGTTTCTTATTTTTTTGACTCTTTTTGGACTAAAAAGAAAGTAAGCACACTCATAGGCTTCAAATGGATTATAGGGGTTTTTGGCCACTAGAACAAAGGTGAGTAATAAAGGCAACTGTTTGAGTGGTTATACATGCGGCAACACTACTCTCCATTATGGAGTCTCCCAGCCTGCAAGGGTTGCACCTTGGAGGGTTTTGGGGGAGGTTGGCTGTCGGTATAACACAAATGCACTCATTGTTTGAAGCTCTCACTCCAAACACAATTTATTTATAGTGGCTTGGAAGGGCTTAGCGTCTAGCCTATTACCACTTAGGGTCATTCCTACTTGGATGAATGGTATCCAAGAGCAGGCCCCTCTAAAGGAAAAACACATGCAAAAATGATATGTCTGGCATTTTGGTCATCCAAGATAGGGGAGAGCATAGGCTTGGTATCTTTCCCAAAACATAGAATACAGTGGTTCTTTTCCCCTAGTTAAAATGAAAAAAACTAGATGAGTTATCTACTTGGGCAAGCCCATAATTTTGTTAACTTTGAAGTGATAACAAGATATCAATGGTCCAATTTTACCAAGATAGTAATGATGAGTTCAATTTTATCCTAAATAGCACGAATTGTTAACTTTGAAGTGATGATCAAGATATCAGTGGTTCAGTTTTACCCAGATAGCAATGATGAGTTCAATTTTTATCCACATAGCATGAATTGTTAACTTTGAAATGATGGTCAAGATAGCAATGGTTTAGTTTTACCCAGATAGCAATGATGAGTTCAGTTTTATCCAAGTAGCAATGAGTTGTTTAACTTTGAAAAGATAGCAATAGAAATGATTCAATGATATGCAAGATAGCAATTATTCAATTACCATCTTCCTAGTTAAACTATGTGAGATTTGCATGAGCATCCATTTTACTTTCCCATTTAGAGATCAAAGTGTGAGATAACAAGTGCAACTATATGAATCTAAACTAGTACTCAGCCTACAAAATAGATCAAGAGAGTTCCTGCACAAAGATGTCAGTGTTAGTGAAAACTTCAAGGAAACCCTAAAAATCACTACCTGAAACAGATGCGCAGCTTCAGAGACTAAATGCGCAAAAATAGAGAATAGAAGCACCGCAGTACATATGCGCTAAGACAGAGGTCAAAAGCGCAGGAAAATAGTGTATATGCATTGTATCAGAGGGTAAATGCGTTGTAACCGAGTCTGTATGCGCTACAAGAATGAATGCACCATAATAGATAGTATATGCATCGAAACAGAGACTATATGTGCTGCAGGAATGAATGCATCATAACAGACAGTATATGCATGTTAGGATGTATCAGATGTGTTGCTTCCTCCTGTGTATGGCTTCTAAAACACAAAAACTTGGTTTTTGGGTTAAATTTGGGGCTAGCCCCCACAGTGGGCACCAAAGATGTTAAGGGAATATTGGATTCAAATGAATAATCAATAATATCAAATATCAAGATACCCAAAACTCAATAAAATGGTGAACAAAGAAGATTCAAATAAAACAATGAACAACAATAAAGCAAACCTCCTTTAATTCGAAGCTTCCATTGATTGCCTATCACAATCAATCTTGCATTGAGAATGGCTAATAATATCGCCATGAAGATGAGCTTTACAACGATCGTAGTAGTGCGTAGTAACGAATGTGATCACAAGCAATGAAGGAATGATGTGGGTGCCAAAGGCATGCTGTAATTCCTGCAGAGTAACAATACTTAAAGCTTGGATGAATGAAATGGAAGAATGAGGTTCAATTTATAGACTTGAGAGAAAAGCAATCAATGGTATAGGAAGAATGAGAAGATCAACAATATAGAACAGTTGAGGAACGTGCGCAAATAGGAAGAAGACAAGTGTCACACAAAAGCTATTTTATTTGAGTTAACTACTTTCTTTTCTAAAGATAAAACATGCTTTTCATAAATTAGAAAGTTTTTTTCTAATTTAAGAGATATTGATAAAAACAAGGTTGATTGAATAGATAACTCAACTTGAAATTTGCTTTTGCATGATTTGAGAGAAATTAAATAATAAATTATTTAATTGTGTGTGCATGAAGAAGAAGACTTATTTTTAGAAGATTTAGAAGATATTTAGAAGAATTTAAAGATAAGAAAACAAATTAAATAAATAAATTTATTTAATTGTTTGTGCATGATTTAGAAGAATAAATAACATATTTGATTGTATTTTATTTTTAGAGATTGAGAGGATTTAAATAAATTTGATTGATTTATTTGAATTTGGAGGAATGATTTGATTTAATTAAATAATTAAGAATTATTTAATTGTTTGGAAGAATTTAAATAAATAAAGGATTTTATTTAATTTTGACTTTAGAAGAGATAATTAAATATTTTGATATTTAATTAATTTAGAGGAATGTTTGGGATGGGGAAGTGATGAAAAGGTGGCCGGCCCTTGTCCTCCCTCCCCAAAGCTTTCGTCCTAAAGCGACTGAGGAAAGAAAAAGAGCAAGGGCTCTCACGAAGTGGACTGTCCCACCAAAGGGGAGGCTAAAACTAAATTTTGATGGTGCGGCCAAAGGTAATTCGGGGCCGTCAGGTGCGGGAGTCATCATAAGGAATGAGGATGGTAACTTGGTCATGGTAATGTCCAAAAAGCTCCCAGAGGGGACTAATAACGAAGCATAATTTGAAGCATTGCTCCTTGGGCTCCGTCTATGCAAGGACTTCAAACTCATGGACATTGACATCAAGGGGTACTCCCTCATCTGCATCAATGCCATTAAGTCTAAGCAAGTCCACAACTGGAAACTCAAATATATCGCAGATGCTATTTGGACGATCTTGCCAGAGTTGGGGAATTGCAATCTTAATCACATTTACCGGGAAGGCAACTAGACAGTAGACTTTCTGGAAAATTTGGCTTGCGAATAGGTAGAGGATGCTATTGTTGCAAGAACATGTGATCCTTGGCCTAACCTCCCCCTATGCACTTGCAGGGTATGATGGATCACCGGTGTGCTTCGGACGATTCTTGATCCCTCTTGGTTTTTGAGGATCTAGTAAATCTCCTCGGGATAGTTTGGTAGTACTTCCTCTGCCCACGCTGTGGCCTCTAAAATAGCCTCATGTGCCATTTCCATCTCCACACTACAATGGAGATGAACTGCGTATGCATATGCCAACGCGACGAGGAAGAGGCCTCCTCGGGGTCTGCTGATGAAGGAGATGAAGAAAGGGAGATCTAGGAGAATCATGGTAGCCAGGATGACCCACCGCAGGAGACAAAGCTTGAGAAAATCAAGCGTCTATTTGTGGCCGGGCCGGATCACATTGCGGAAGCCATCCTCAAGGTGATCAGAGTTGCCAACATCCCGGAGGATCATGTCCATGATAGCTACCTTTATGAAGAGTTCTTGGCCACTTGCGTGCTTGTCTCAGGAAGGAAGGCCCATGGAAAAACTTTGGCCAATGCCTACGTAAAGGAAGATATGAGGGAGATGGCCATGGATACGATTGTGGCCTTTAAAAAATACCCTACCCATGGCCTCATTAGAGGAGTTTTCAACGTAGCCGCTGTTAATATGCAAACGGAATCTCCAACAGTCTCCGCAGAAGCATTAGCACTCTTCTGGCAAGGAATCAACTGCAACAACATGGAAACCTTCAAGTTCTACCTATGCAGCTATGGTGATCTTCTTTCTCTCGTCTAGATTGAGAGGGACTCGAAACTGGTAGAGGGTCTCAAAGTGCTTTGGCACAATTAGTTACTTGTTTTTTTTTCTGCCAAGTGCTATGACACAAGCATTTGGCTGGTTTAGTTTCCAGTCTATTTGTACTTCATGCTACTTAGCTTAAGTAGGTTTTTGATTCTTGGTTTAATATAATGGGAGCTACCCCCTATGGGAGCACTTATTCAGCAAAAGAAAAAATTAGAGGAATGTGAATCGAATAAATAAATTTGTTTATTTAGTTATTGATGGAAGAATTAGAATGGAATAAATAATAAGAATATTTATTTAGATTGAATCATGTCATTTTTAGGTGTATACAATTGGGTTTAGGAGAAAGAAGAAATTAATCAAATAAATATTTACATATTTATTTAATTAATTGGTTAAGTTAGACCATTGAATTTAATAAAATTAATTCAATTTTAAAGGATGAAATGTTGGGAAATCGGGTGTTGAAAGGATAATTAATTAAATAAAAATTTAATTAATTGTTTGGAAGGGGAATTGATGTGTTTAGTGATGTCGGAGGTCAATTAGATGGTGAAGACATTTTTAGGTGTCTACAACTATATTCGCAATACCTATCTTTCTTCTACTCATTTTCACCAGATCTTTTTGAACATGACCTGCACATACAAAAGGATGAGAAAGATGGTTGTGGCTATATAGGATCTTGCCTCAATCAAACCCTAACTTTGGTATTTCTACCTCAACAATAGCCAATGATAAAGATCTACAAATGTGTGTGCTCATAGATCATATGTGTATGCAAAAAATGTAAAACCCTAGATGACTCAAACATCAAGGAAAGATCAACACATTGTTGTTAGAAATAAGGCAGACAACTAAAAGGGGGGGTGAATCAATTGTCTCAAAACTTTCTTCCTTTTAATCACTTAAATCCTTCTTATAATTTAGTAGAATAATAATAAATCAATCACGGAAACTTAATGCAACAATTCAAGAGCAGAAACAAATTAACACAAATGACACCAAGATTTTAACATGGAAAACCTAGTTAAGGGAAAAACCACAGGGTGACTAACCCAAGATTGTATTCTCTATTAAAAGAATAAGAACAAATGGCACATGCCAATTAGGGCTCACTGCCCGAGCACACTACGCACAAGAGGCGCATTGCCTACAAGAGACACATTGTCTACAGAATAATAAATATTACATACTTGAACTGAAGAATAGAATCTTCACCATGCCTGAGTTAGTTCCATTTAAGCCCAATACTTCTGCTCTACCTTTCGCTCTGCTCCTCTCTACCACACTCTCATCTCCACAAGATGCTTTAGAAATGACTTCAAAACTTTGTATTTATACAAGACATTTGACTCTAGGATAATCATCCAAGTTGGCATACATTACAAAGCAAATATATAAATACAACATGACTAATTACAAAAAGACTTCATGTAGATCAACACGATGTCAGCCACACAGATCTGAGACTTCAATCTTCCTTTAGGAACATGCCAATCTTCACCGAACATCTTCAAGATCATTTGTAGGATGTGTAACTCATCTGATCAGCCAAACTTAGGAATAACATCATCATCTGGAAGTAATTCTTCAATTACAAACTCAATCTTCAATGCGGACCACCAACACAAACTAGACACAATCCAAAGACCTCCACAAGCTTTCCTGAATCACCAAGAACATCCACACTACTTCTGCTTACTGAAATCTTTCTCTCCTTCATCCGGAACCTCAAGAACATAGTCTGTCATCACTGTCATATTGGAATAGATGCTTGCAGACCTCTAGACCATGAACCAATTGAGTTGTCAATTCACATTGACTTCCTAAACACTCCAAATTCACAAAACAAGATATTGCATTTCCAGATCTCACCGGACCTATCTGTGTCACTCTATCACCTCTGAATATCTACCAGAACTAGTTTTACTCAAGTGGCCATAACTCCTTCAGATCTTCATGTGGACCTCTCAAATATTTACTGGATCATATTAAGATACATATCTACAAACCCTTTGAAGCACATCCTCTGATCTTCATCTTAGCTAGGATCTTTACCTTACTATCTTCACTATTCTTCTATGTTCCTGATAGGACTAATTTTTTCAATATCCTCATCATACAACTCATTCAATCCTCATCATCAATGCAACAGGAGTATGTTGACATCAATGACAACATCGGTTAGGCCCATACTTGCAACAATCTCCCCCTTTGTCATTGATGGCAACATATGATGTGAAAAACTATTTTAACCATCAAGACAAGAACTTCTCCTCACTGACTGACATAACTCCCCCTATCAACAACAACCATTCACATGTCTTCTCTTCCTTTACTACTCCCCCTTTGATCATCAACCAATTTTTATTTTTCACATGTCTTCTCTCCCCCTTTGACATCAATGGAAAAGGGAACATACTTGCATCACTTCAAAATCATACCAGCTACTCCCCCTGAGTAGCAGCTTGCCAACATCAATCTAGACCACAAGATATGACTGTGAGATCCACCAGACTGATGCACATCAGTGCACCTTAATTCAAAACCAGAGGAGTAATAACCCATAACTTCTCCTTGAGATACTCAAAAGAGTCCTTAGGTAGAGGTTTAGTAAAAATATCTGCAATCTAATCCTTGGAAGACACAAACTCCAATCTAACTTCATTCTTGTTCACTTGCTCTCTCAAAAAGTGAAACTTGATGGATATATGTTTTGTCTTTGAATGCAACACTAAATTTTTTGATATATTTATTGCACTTGAATTATCACAGAAGATTGTAATAGGTTCCTCATACTCCACTTTGATGTCTCTTAACATTTGCTTCATCTACAATACTTGAGTGCAACTACCTGCTGCTACAATATATTTTGCTTCTGCAGTAGACAGAGATATTGCCTCTTATTTCTTGCTTAGCCAAGAAACCAATCTTTTCCCCAAAAAGAATGCTCCACCACTGGTACTCTTCCAGTCATCCACATCTTCACCCCAATCCACATCTGTATATGCATGAAGAGAGAAATCATGATCTCTAGGATACCACAAACCATACTCAACTATCCCTTTTAGATATCTAAGAATCCTCTTGATTGCCATGACATGAGATTCTCTAGGATCATCTTGGAATCTAGCAACAAGACCAACAACATTCATAATGTCAGGTCTAGTTTGAGTGAGATACAATAATCCTCCAATCATTGACCTGTACTTTTTTTTATCAGCCTTAGGAGAGTCATCATCCTTTCTCAATTTACATCCAGTTGCCATGGGAGTACTCATTGGTTTTGAGTCTTCCATCCCAAATTTCTTCAACAATTCTTTGACATATTTGGTCTGTGAAATGAAGATTCCTTTCTTTGTTTGAATGATTTGCAGACCCAAGAAGAAATCCATTTCCCCAAACATAGACATCTCAAATTCACTTTTCATTTGATTTGTAAAAGTTTTGTACATACTATCTCTTCCTCCAAAAATGATATCATCAACAAACACTTCAACAATTAAGATGTTTTCATGATCAATTTTAAAGTACAAGTTACTGTCAGCAGTACCTTTGTTGAAACCAATCTTCAAAATATGCTTATCAAATCTTTCATACCAGGCTCTTGGGACTTGTTTAAGTCCATACAGTGCTTTCTTCAACTTGTAGACACCATGATCAAACAATTGAAATCCATCTGGTTGCTCAATGTATACATCTTCTTCCAAGTCACCATTTAGGAAGGCAGACTTGACATCCATCTGATATACTTTGAATTCCTTGAAGGCAGCAAAGCCAAGAAATAATCTGACTACTTCAATTCTTGCCACTGGAGCAAAAGTTTCTTCAAAATCAACTCCTTTTACTTAAGAGTAACCCTTGCAGACCAATCTGGCTTTGTTTCTGACTAATTCACCATCTTCATTTAGTTTATTCTGGAAGACCCATTTGGTTCCAATCACATTCTTGTTTTTAGGTCTGGGAACAAGATCCCAAGTGTGATTTTTCTCAATTTGCATCAACTCTTCCTCCATTGCTTTAGTCCAACTTTCATCATTGCATGCTTCATTCACTAACTTTGGTTCAATATTTGAAATCAGACAATACTGTTCTAAGTCTTGAGCAATCTTTCTTCTTGTTTGAACACCTTTGCTTTTATCACCTATGATTTGATCTTTAGAGTGATTCAGTCTTACATACCTGGGAATTTTGGGAATTTATTGCACTTCTATTCCTTGAATAGGTTCATTCAAACTTATCTCTTCTTCTTGATTCACTGGATTAGTCTGGATCTGAATTTCAAAAGGGACTTGGACCAAAACATCATTCTGATCATCTTCATCATATTCATAAAACCTTGAGGGTTTTTCAATACCTTCATCAACCTTCACATTTGTCCTTTCTATAATCTTTCTCAATCTCTTGTTATAGCACCGGTATGCTTTGCTTTAAGTGGAATAACCCAAGAATATTCCTTCATCACTTCTAGCATCAAATTTGCCTAGATCTTCATCTCTTTTAATGTAACATTTGCTACCAAAGACTCTGAAATACTACATAGTGGGAGTGATGCCAAACTAAAATTCATAAGGGGTCTTACCAATATTGCTTCTGATCTGTACTCGATTAAGAGTATAGACTGCAGTGCTTATAGCTTCTCTCTAGTAGATCTGAGGAACATTTGCTTCCATCATCATGGTTCTAGATGATTCCTGGATGGTCCAGTTCTTTCTCTCCACTACTCCATTCTACTGTGGAGTGCTTGAAGCAAACAACTATCTTTTTATCCCATGTTTCTCACATAATTCTATGAACTCACCAGATGTGAATTCTCCACCTCTATCAGACCTAAGACATTTTATGTTTAATCCGGTTTCATTCTTTACCATAGCTTTGAATATTTTGAATTTCTCAAGAGCCTTAGATTTCTCTTTCAGAAAAGTCACCCACATCATCTGGGAGTGATCATCAATTAATAACATGAAGTATCTATCACCTTGCACACTCCTGATTCTTGCCAGACCACATAGATCAGTATGAACTAAGTCCAATAATCTGGTACAAGACTATTCCTTACACAAACTATTAGTAGGTTTCACCAATCTTGGAAGATCTCTTACAGCCTGAGTGTTGCTTATCTTGATGATATTATCAAAATTCACATGACACATTCTCCTATGCCACAACCAACTCTAATCAATTTGAACAAATAAACAACTTTTTCTAGTACGAACCAAGTGGAACATATTACCTTTTGTTTGAGTACCAAATGCAATCTCTATTCCAGAACTTTCAAAGATCTTGCATTTTCCATTTTTGAATCAGAGATCATAAGCTTTGTCCACGAACTATCCAACACTGAGAAGATTGTGCTTTAGACCTTCAACATATAGTACATTACTGGTTTTGTTCTTTCCATCAAAAGAAATGGTTCCTCTACCTCTGATTCTGCCAGCAGAATTATCACCAAATTTTACCACTTCTCCTTCATATCTTTCCAAATCTATGAACTTATTTTTGTCACCTGTCATATAGTGGGAGCATCCACTGTCAATGACCCAATCATCCTTTTCTTCAACTTGGGCAGCCAGAGCTCTTTCTACCATTTTATGATTGACAAATTCAGAGGGCATTGGATCTTCTTCCTTGATGGCAATAAACACCTAGTCACTTCCAAATTTGTTTCCTATCTCTGATTCATCATCTGTTACTCCTTCATCATCATCATCTTCATGAACATAGTAACATTTCTTTTGGAATCTTGGTTTGTTTGGATTTGCTCTTGAAAATCTTTTCGGACACCTTGAGGCAAAATGACCAATCTTATTGCAGTTAAAACATTTGAAGGGCAATTTTCCTTCATACTTACCAGATCCTCTTGGCAGTCTTTTTGCAATAAGGGCTTCAAGTTGAGCAGCTTCTTCTTCATCTTCTTCTAGATCTTTTATTGCTTTTTCATACCATGATAGTTTCTTTGAAGAGTTCTCTCCCGAATCAAACTTTTTTTTTCCTTTTACAGAGGCACTAGCTTTGAAAGCAGATTCAGTCTTGGGGGTGCATCTCCAAACTCAGCCAATTCAAATGTAGCTAATTTACCAACCAATTGATTTCTTGTGATATTTGAAAAAGATCTAAATTCTTCAATAGAAACAACCTTGTACTTGTAAGAATCAGGAAGGGATTTGAGAACTTTGGCAACAATCTCATCTTCATCCAAGATTCCACTAGCACATCTAATCCCATAAACAAGCTCATTTACTCTTGGCATAAATGTAGTGATATTTTCATCTTCTCTCATCTTCAGGTTTTCAAATTTTCCTTTTAGACTCTGTAGCTTGGCATATTTAACATACTTGTCTCCTTCATGCAGAAGTTCCAGTTTTTGCCAAATCTCATATGCAATTTTTAGATCAATAACATTCGTCAGCTCTGAATCAGATAAGGCACTTAGTAGAGCTTCTTTAGTCTGAAGATTGTTTTCAGCATCTCTATTTCATCTACAGTACTCAGACCATTCTGTGGAGGAACAAACTTCTTTGAAGCCATGATCTAATATTGCATTCCCATACATTGCAAGTGACATTCCATGCTACTTTTCAAAAGTGTAAAATTGGTTCCATCAAACGTCAAACTATCCTTCTTGTAGGATGACATCCTGGATCTCCTCAAGAGGCTAATCTCTTTTTAGAGGAACTTAGCTCTGATACCAATTGTTAGAAACAAGGCAGACAACTAAGAGAGCAGGTGAATCAGTTGTCTCAAAACTTTCTTCCTTTTAATCACTTAAATCCTTATAATTCAGTAGCACAATAATAAATCAATTATGGAAACTTAATGCAATAATTCAAGAGCAAAAATAAATTAACACATATGACACCAAGATTTTAACATGGAAAACCTAGTTAAGGGAAAAACCACAGGGTGACTAACCCAAGATTGTATTCTCTGTTAAAAGAATAAGAAGAACAAATGGCACATGCCAATTAGGGTTCACTACCCAAGCACACTGCTCACAAAAGGCCACACACTGCTCACAAAAGGCCCACTGCCTACAGGAGACACACTGTCTACAGAATAATAAATATTACATACTTGAACTGAAGAATAGCATCTTCACCATGCTTGAGTTAGTTCCATTTAATCCCAATACTTTTGCTCTGCCTTTTCCTCTGCTCATCTCTACCACACTCTCATCTCCACAAGATGCTTTAGAAATGACTTCAAAACTTCTTATTTATACAAGACATTTGACTTTGGGATAATCATCCAAGTCGGCATACATTATCGAATAAATACATAAATACAACATGACTAATTATAAAAAGACTTCACGCGGATCAACATGTTGTCGGCCACATAGATCTAAGACTTCAATCTTCCTTTAGGAACACGCCAATCTTCACAGAACATCTCCAAGATCATTCGTATGATGTGTAACTCATCTGGTCAGCCAAACTTAGGAAGAACATCATCATCCAGAAGTGATTCTTCAATTATGAGCTCAATCTTCAATGCACACCACCAACATGAACTAGACACAATCCAAAAACCTCCATAAGCTTGTCTGAATCACCAAGAACATCCACACCACTTCTGCTTATTGAAATCTTTCTCTCCTTCATCTGGAACCTCAAGAACACGGTATGTCATCACTGTCATATTGGAATAGATGCTTTCAGACCTCCAGACCATGAACCAATTGAGTTGACAATTCACATTGACTTCCTAAACACTCCACCAAATCTGCAAAACAAGATGTATTTCTAGATCTCACCGGACCTATCTATGTCACTCTGTCACCTCTGAACATCTGCCAGAACTGGTTTTACTCAAGTGGTCATTGCTCCTTCAGATCTTCATGTGGACCTCTCAAATCTTTACTAGATCATCTTAAGACACATATCTACAAACCCTTTGAAGCACATCCTCTGATCTTCATCTTAGCTGGGATCTTTACCTTATTGTCTTCATTGTTCTTCTCTATTCCTGATAGGACTAATTTTCTCAATATCCTCAGCATACAACTCATTCAATCCTCATCATCAATGCAACAAGAGTATGTTGACATCAATGAAAACACCAGTTAGGCCCATACTTGCAACAATTGCTTCACTCAAGGAAACAACAACAACGTCACCTCAAGGAGATGATATTCTAATGAAAACTTGTAGAACAAGAAGGCGAGGCAGTCGTATCTACAGAAGATTCCCAAGCTCAAGTTGGAGGCTTCAACCCTTCTCCCAATCATAAAAATGGCTTGACAAAACCCTAGGAAGAGAAAGATAGACTCAAGATCTTGATTCCTAATCTCCATCGAATATCTATATGATAGAAAATTTAAATAACTTCCAAGAGCTTCAACAAAGTGCTGACCTTTAAAAGCGGTAGAATTTTGGCATAGTAGCTTGCATATAGATTGTATGTGATAAAATAATTTTCAATTCTCCTTAAATACCTAACCTTAGAAATTCAAATATTTCAAATAACGTGGTGACATCACGGAAAAACCAAAATTTGAAATTGGAATCTCGAGGTGCACAACACAAGCTGACACCACCCTAAAATTTAGGATCTGAAAAAATAGGGCAGGATAAGGGTGTGGGCACCCTAGTCCAAACCCTAATTTTCACTTAATATCTGCATTTAAGAGGTCTAGAATACCCAAAATCTAAACTTAGTTTCTAGGTTTAGTCAATAGTTTCTTCAGAATACGACATTTCTTCAGTTAGATATAGGTCAATCAGGGTTTAGGTAGGCTAGAAACAAAAGGGGCAAGAGGACACCAAAGGAGAGAAGCTAAACTACGTGAAATTGTGTTGTTCCATGCAGGAGGACAATTTCTGATATAACAATTGGTATCATCATTATGCAAAGCATTAGAACCCATAATTCGAAGACTTCTTCGCACAAGAATGTTAGAATCAGGGCACTAGGTCACAAAGCTCATAAAGTGTCTACAAGCTTTAATAACACACAAGATGCATCAATATAAGAATGTAATGATGTAGTAAAAGAAGGATTTAAGTTTTTCTTTAAGTGAAGCAATGTTTTGTTCAAATGTAAACAAGCATAATGCACATAATATATCCTTGATCAAATTCAACTCTACTCAAATCCACTTACATATGAATAATGTCAATGCTTAAATCAAACCCAAATTTCAATGCTTTTTTTCAAAATACAACAACTCAAAATTATTCCTAGTTTCAAACTTCAATGCAAAGTGACATTTCTAATGTTGTAGAACAAAGTAAAATTACATTTGAAATGCAAATGATAGTAGAAAAATCTGAAATTAAAATATCAATCACAAACCCTAGATTTCAACATTAACTAGGTTTTCACAAAATGCAATTTTTTTGACAAATTCTAGCAATGTGAATATTCAAATGCACAATGTAACACTATGAAATGATTAATTATTGTAATACCAATTAGATCTAATGCAAAAATTAGAAGTTTATTTCAAAATGCAAACAAAGTGACAAATATGTTTTTTTCCAAATCTAGAATGAAGTGTTTCTTTTCCAAATTTCAAATGAAAGGATGCATGAATGTTTTAAACACCAATAATGAAAAGGTACAACAAATGCAACTATTTTTAAATAAGCTAACAATGCAACAAGATCTAAAACAACTCACAAATCTATAAATCCTACATTCAAAACTAGCTAGATTTTCTAGAAAAACAAGGTTTTTATAAAACCTAGTTTTGAAACTATGCAAAATTAACTATGTATGTATAAAAAATGATTAATGAACTCAATCCCAATAAGATCTAGAGTAGTGAATAACTTAGATCTGAAACACGAAGGAAGCAAAATTTCAAGACAAGTCAGGTTCACCAAAATCATAAGTAGAAAAGAGTGATCTAGTCTAAAGAGTTAAACTAGGTCAACCCCTCTTCTACAAATATTGGGGCACAAACCAAGCTTGGATACTACCCATGAAGGAGAGCCAAAGTATAGGGGTTTTGCCCTTTTTTTGTATAGAGAAGTGTCAACTAGATTCAACCAAGATCAAGCAAGCAAACTAGGGCAAATGACCAAACCCCAAATGATAAAGATTTGCTAATAACTAACTATCAGAAGTATATATCAAAAAACCAAAAGCATAGTAGAGATCAAGAAGTAGAGAAAAACCTAGATCTAGAAGCAGAGGTATCAAATACTAGGGCACTTGGGTGCCCTAGACCCTAATTAGGGTTTAGCAGAATCTCAAGGTATCACCAAGCCTGTACCTACAAGCTCTGTCTTCTTCCTGGATCTTATCTTTAAAAACCTATATCTCTAACCTAAATGCAAGAAAAGATGAAAAGGTTGTGTTTTGTATAAGGGCTTGCCTTAGTCAAACCCTATGTTGGTGTTTACACCTCCACTACAATGATGATTAGATCTAAGAGTGTGTGCCCTAGGAGGATAGAGGCCAGATCTGCAATATGTGATGAAATATGAATGAAAATGATGAAGATTACCACAAGATGTGAAACCCTAATTGGAGTAGATTCTCAATATCATGCAACAAAAAGGAGAGTGATGGAAAAGGCTTAAAACTTACTTCAAGACCTATAAACAAACTTCATAGCATCCACAAGTAGATAGCAATTCCAAGTATGAAGAACACTTTAACATAGAAGATCAAAACATGTGACCAAACTTGTAATATATCCATCTAGGTGTAAAATGAATTGTAAAACTCCTATATATATATGCATTCCCACTCATCAAGGAAGATTAAAACCAAATGGGCTTGACATATACGAACTAGGGAAGTGTCCTAAGCTGACACCACAAGAGAGGAGCTAAAGAATCCATATGGGACTAGGGCGCTTGGGCTCCTTGGTCCTTTAGCCCCACAAACTTTGGGGAGTGTCAAATGTTGGGAATTAAGGTGTCTCAACCTTGGTAATTCCTTGCATTTATTAATGTAATGTAATTTATTTACTTAGCCTATGATGTAATTTTGTTGCACATCCTATTTTGTCATCCAGTGTGAAGTGGCACAATGAGTTGTCACTCCACTTGTAAGGTGACTAGGATGGTCAACTCACTCTATGTGGAGATAGGTGTCCCTTTTGTGTGGTAGAGCTTTTCTGCCATGTGTCGGCATCTTGACTAGTGTGTAAGTGAATCTTAACTGAAACGGTTATGACAGATTCCTATGATAGAATTATGACATGTAAGAGTCAAAAATAGAAGGTTCTATAGCCTATTTATGACAGATTCTCTTACAACTATAAGATATGATAGCTATGACGGATTCTATGACAATCGGTTGGTGCGTAAGAGCATCTGTCTTTGCCCAACTTGGGAATAGGCGACCATATTGGGATGGGGTGATATGACAAGTGTCATGACCTTGCTGCAGTGTTGGACAAGTGTCCCTAGGTGTGGGTTTTGGGCCATGAGGCCAAGTTGGAAACCCATTCCAAGATAGGTTCATTTTGCCTTGAAAACTTCATTATAAGCAAGTACTTGGACAGGAGATATAGAAGGTGATTAACAGGTGTTGTTATGCTACTGGTTTATCTCCAGATACGAGTGTCGAAGACTCCTGAGAGCTTACATTACAATTGTATTGTAAACTATTATAGTTTTGATAATACTATTATCACTGGGAATTGCACCTGTATGCAATGCTGGTTAAAGCATTATAATTCTGTGTAACATGGGACTAATCTCGGGTTTTGGGTGCCCTATGACAAGATTAGACCTCCAAATTGTGTGTTGGTTCCCTTCAAATGTTATATTGAGATGAATATTTTTTTTAACTTTTTGGGAAAAGGGGAGGAAGAAACTAAATGAATACTAAAGGTAAAATGGTGATGCACCTGATATAGATAAAAATAATGCAATCTGATTCACAATTTTTTCCCAGAAATCTGACTTCTACACAATCCAGACTTGGCATAAATACCATAAAAATGATTCTAAGGAAGGTTTGAAGATGGGTTTTTATGAAGGAAATGGTTTTTTCATAGCATAAAAAGACTATTTCTAGTTAACACAACCTAAGACCTGTGATGAATGTATGCTTTAACGCTATAAACAAGGAGGTGAGACAATAATTTTGAAGGTTTAATAATAAAAGAAAACAAAATTTCATCAAAATCACTTCAACATTCAACACTAAAAGGAAAGATAATTCAACTAATCTAAAATAAATAAAGGAGAGCTTTGCAAAAAGATAAAAAATAACCTGTAATTGCCAATCTCTAAATAAAACTGTAAAAGTGAGCTACAAGAATTCTCCCATCTGTCTGAACCAAAATGAGAATCAAGAACTAGTAAAAACAAACTTTTGCTTTACAATATATAGGTCTGCTCTCTCCAAGAGGCATGCAAAAAATATAGACTTGCGGATAACTGCCTCTAAAAAAAACTCATTCCTGAGCAACCTCAATAATCCTCAAAATTAGGGTCTAAAACTACCACAAATTAGGCAAAAATAGCTTCAATTTGGGCCTCTCCATATGTTTGACCAAACTTTTGACCAAGGACTCTAAAAAACTCCTAAAAGTCATGCAAAATCTCCTAAGGTGGCCTAGTTAACTCAACTAATCAATTTGCATGATTTTGCATGAGAAAAATTGATTGTGAGTAAATAATAAAGTAATAGAATATTACTCTATAATTGGTTACAATTTGTTCTATTTTCGATTTTACAACTTGTGGAAAATAATAAAGTAATTTATAGAGTATTACTTTATTATTTATTTACAATTAATTCATGTGTAAAATTGTGCATGATTAGAATAAAAATATCACTCCAATACATTTGCCTATTTTACAAAATAGGACTTAGGAATAATTACAAAATATCTTATCACTCCAATACATGAATGAGATAAAATATCTCCCTCTACAAGAAAAAAAAAAACTGAGTCACTCCTGTAACATTCCATGCAAGAAACAAAAATGCATAAATATCCTTATGACTCCCCCTTGTTGCCATTGTGCACATACATCACATTTTCTAAACCTCCTTATATCCCCATATGCAATTTGAAGCTAAGGAAGGAAGAACAACTCCAATATGTAATTTGACCCCATGCATAAAAAATGCCCATAATATACTGCCACCATCATATTGCCTTTATGCAATAATCACATCACTACAAGACAATACCTTATCATCCCATGAAATCATATCTCCACCATGCATGAAAGCCTACCCTTGAACTCCATGTATAGCATATGTATATACCATGTCTAAAATCATACACCCTCTTGGCTGTTAGTCACCATGCATAATGAGGAGATACCTATTCTTGGATGCTTTGGAAATGGATAAGGAACTTGAGTATGTGATTTGTTATTCATTCACCATCTGACCACCAAGGAATCTTCAAAAGGTTTTATAAGGCTTGGAACCTTTCCCACATGTTACATCAGCCTCTTGACTTAAGAAAAATCAACTAGAAGGTGTTGCTATCGGCCACTCCATGTTATGATGGCTAGGGAAAGTCTTGACCACGGCAACAAAATGGATAAAGTAATTATTGGTCTTTTGTAAGTAAAAAATACACTTGAGCAAAAGAACCTTTGAACAAAAGAAGGAAAACAACCCTAATCTGTATTCACTTTTCATTTTGATTTCCTTCTTTTGAGCTCTACAACTTCTATGTCAGCTGAGGATTTCAACTATCTTCATTATGGCTTTGGTCTTCTTCTTTCAACGATTCCTCCTTGTCTTTGCCATGGAACTCTACATGATTTAGGAAGAAGGTAACTTTTCTATGAGTTTTATATGAAATATTTATGGGTCTGTACCTTATTTCTTTTAAATGGACATGGCCTTCTTCACTGCTATGAATATCTCCATTGTTGTGCACTCTTTTAATACCTCCATATTTGTTTCTGTGTGCTTCTTCCTTAACAGTCTTCATCTACTTTCTGGAAGTTTGAGGCCACTGTGAGGCTGTGGAAGATTTTTCCTTCTATCAGCAACAAGGATAAGCACTTGCCATTTTATCTCTGTAGTTTCATTTATCTTTGGTTTCACTCTTTATAGCATGGCAAGTCTATAGATAGACATGGGTATTGCATTTTATAGAAAAAAATGCTATTTCTTTGTCAGTCATGGCTAATTATTTCTTCTTTTGCCTTGATCTATTTTCATCATGTAGAAACTTAAGGGTTTTGAATCTTTTTAAGATGAGGGCTTTGACATCTCCTCCATTTTCAAAACCTCTACTTGCCATGGCTATGCTTCTCTTGTTAATAGGCATCAAAATCTATAGACACTCGAGGGTTTGTGAGTCTTGAAGTTAGGGTTTCAACTTCATCCTGCACAAAAAACCTTTGTAATGCCACGGCCATACTCTTTCTTAATCTCTTTCTCTTTATCTGTAAAGAAAGAAAGGCTTGAAGTATCTTTGAAGAGACCTTGTTAATTTGGCAGATGGGTCTACCTTCGTTCATGTCACTTGCTCCTCTGGCATGGCTATGAATGTGTCATGGCAGCTGTTTGAAAGTTCTTAACTGTGTCTACAAACAATATCATTAGGGTTTGATATCTTGACCTGGGTATATAGTTTTTTCATAAAATGGTCTCTTTCTCTGTGCAGCACCACCTTGACTATGATTTTATCTCTATTTGTTGGCAAAAAGTATAGGGGTTTGAAGTATTAGCAAGTGGGTTTCTTTGTTTACTTCTCATAACACCTCCCCTCCCATTCTTGTGACTGTCTCACACTTTTGATGATACACATTACCCTATCTTTCCACTGTAGCTACTGGGTTAAAGTACATCTTGGTATTCTGAATGAGAGTAAATCTTTGTGATATTTTGTAGAATTACTTTAACATCTGCTTTCATTGTATCTGTAGCATAAACTACATGAGTATCATCCCTTTACATTTTGTGAGGTTCTTCTGTAGAATAGATAGCTTCTCTAAGTTAGTAGCATATGATACTTATACTCTTCAACTTTGCAAGTTGTAGCATAATGGACTTCTGTCATGTAACATCATCTTTGACCATGTGTTGTTTTTATTGCATATGGATATATACCATGGCACAGGTGTAATGTTATCTCTTGACTGTCATATATATTGGATTCTTCTATGCATAGATATCATGCATATTTGTCTCTTGCTGTCTTTCAAGGCATATTTGTAGCATAGACACATGTCTTTATTTCTTCTTGGTTGTTATGCATTCTTTCAATACACCTATGGCATGCCTTCATGCATCTTCATATCTCTTCTAGTTGTTCACACTTTCATCATTTATGCACCTCTGTATTATAGATATGTGTTCTTTGTCAATCCATTTATCTGTAGTCATTCTTGTGCACACTGACTGCCTATCTTATCATTTTTTATGCTTTTTTTGTAGATGGATATGACCATTATGATATATGATGAATGTCTCTTTCTTATGTAAGCCATTTCATTGGTCACTATCCCTGACTGTCCATGGTGATGGTGACTGTATCTTGATCTTGATCTTCATTTATCTCACTTCTCTTGCACTGTATATTCCTTATTGCACTGTATCATCATCCTTAAATTGTTGCATTCTTTATGTTCTACTGTACTCTATGTATACTGTACTTGCAACTCTATACATGACAGTCTCTTTTTTTTGGATTGTAATTTGACTATCATGTAAGTCATGACATACATAGCTACTCTATGGCTTTCTCTTTCTTTAATGTCACTTATGGTTGGTGACAGTCCTTATCATTTGATGAATAGTGAGCATCCTGTATGTATCTATTATTTGTATCTTTCCACTTTAGTCATGACTGTCTCTCTTTTGACCTTGCAAGTTAACTGTCATGTCTATGATAACCATTCATTGTGTTGGGGTATTTGATTATGCATTATGTGCTTCATCCCTGGATGCTTGACTATTCGAACATCTAACTCCATTTAGAGTATAGCATTCATCTTCATGTATCTTTTGATGGTTTGAAGTTTTGAGGTATTGGTGACAGCCTTTTGCAAAGTTTATATCTTCTTTTTGGATGACTGCATACTTATCTCATACATCTTGCGAATTTCTATTTTAAGGTAGTCAAGTTGACATATTATTTTATAATTGTCTTACCTTCCACTATTCCATCTACTATCCCATGTGGCATTTGCTTGACTATTTCTATGAGACACTTGCAACTTTGAATGTGATATAGCTCTTTAAACTTTGATCACCTTAATCAGTATGAAAACAACATGAGAAATACTAGGTATAAAATGTTGTTTCATCTTACTCCTTTGTCATAATGAGATGACCCTTCACAAGATTTATTCTACAACTTGTTCAAATGACACATAAGTTCTTGCATCCTCCTTTACTCTGTCTCTCTTCTCTTTATCAGGCACAATAAACTAAAAACTTGTATCACTCCTTAGATGACTGTAATCTGATTTCTGAATTTGTCCTTTTGTCAATCTTGATTTAGTCATATATCTTTGATTTGCTTCAATCAACTATAATGATGTCATGATGATATCCTCTTTATGTAAGTTGATTAGATGATGCATGATGTAGCTTAGAATGATGCATCCTATCTTTTTCTGATATTCTTTTCAAAAAATGAAAAGAAACATGTTGGGCTCAAACCCTTGTAGGAGCCACATTTAATCCACATGTTTATTTGTCTTCAAATCAACAACAAAATTTGTCCTATACCTGCATAGCGAACAAACAAGTTAGCATAAAAAAGTATTTGATAGCATTGATTGATCTCCTTCATGATTTATTCCTGATTTGTATCATTATCTGATCTAAACTTTTATCTGACTACATGATATGATAAGTAGATGTCTCTATTTGATAAAAGCATGTGATAACTGTAAACATCCGGAGCACTAACAGGGTTGTCCCCAAAATTTTGCAGGTTTCTACTAGATAGTGGCTTGGAGTGAAGAATGAAGACTGAAGAGTTGAAGTCCAGCTTCAATAGCAACCTCCATCATCAGGCAATGATGGATGTTTATATTTATTATATGTTCTTTTCTCTTTTCTTTTATCAAATAGATACATAGCTTAAATGTCTGCAATTACTCAATATAGTTACTCCCATGGCTTGTGTGGGATACATTTGAACATTTATTTTAAACATGATTAGTTAGTTTCTCTGATGCATATGATATATATGTATTTCCTTTTTAATCAATGCATGAGATAAAGTAATAGATACCTAGATGTATGTTCAAAAAATGACATGAAATAACAATGCAATACAATATATTTATCTCTTTATTCAAAACTGATTAATCTGAATAATCAATTTAACTTATAACTCATGAAAGATCAAACTTTGTAGAACAACTGTATCTCCTTGGATGTTTGATCCTTTGATAATCAATTCTTTTGTCATGATAACTTGTCAGGCCTAATTAGACTGATGGGTTATCCTGACAACTGGATCTTCTTTTCAACTTTGTCAAGGTATCAACCATTCAATAATGCATAACTTTGAAGTTTTCTAGTATTCCTTTTGAACAACTACACTTAGGTCCAACTAATTTTCAATGTGAACAAAAAATTAGTAACATTTTTGGCGAGCTCTTAGGGGTGTTTTTCTGCTAAACAGTTTAGAACCAGTAGCCTTGCCTTCTCATTGGGCATAGAGTCACTTCTTCCTTGAACTTAGAGAAATTCTACAACTCACACTAACTAAAAATAACAGCAGCAACTAACTAAAAAAACTAGAACTAAAACTGATTTGCTTAAAACAGAACCAGCTACATGTGCAGAAGCATTTCTTGGAAACAAAATAACAAAACTGAAACTAACTGTGCAAAAGCACTTATTTGCAGTATAAGACTACCTTACTTAGTAACATATCTTGAGGTGAATCCCATTAACTAGGATTGGAAACACCTCACCATCTAACTTAGCAAGCTGAAATGCATTGTTTTGCTTGCACTCTATGATTATATATGGTCGATCCCACATTGCATCAAACTTTGTATGATGTCCTGGTCTGCTTTTCAATTCATTCCACTTGAAAACTAGATCTCCTTCTTTATAAACTCTTGGTATTGCTCTTTTATCAAAAGTCCTTTTCATTTAGGCCTGGTGTACTTCCAATGTTTTTAAGGCCTCTGTTCTGATCTCTTCAAGTTTAATCAGTTGTGCAAGCCTGATTTCCAGTGGTTGTTCTTCAAGTAACTCTAGCTCTTTTATATAGCTAAGTGTTGGCAACTCCATTGTTATTGGTAACTTGGCTTCCTTCCATATGTAAGTACATAAGGTGAATTACCTGTTGATCTTTTAGGTGTAATCCTATCAGCCCACAGTGCTAACTTTAATTTATCATGCCAAGACCTCTAATTCTCATCAACTATTTTCTTTATAATCTTAATCAGATTTTTGTTAGTTGATTCAACTTGTCCATACCTTGAGGGTAATAATTTGATGAAGTATTCAAGAATATGTTATTTTTGGTAGACCAATCAGATATTCTTAATCCAATGAATGCTAAAGCATTATCTAAAATAATTGAGTTAGGAGTTCTAAACCTGGACACTAGATCTTGGTAAAAATTGAGGACTGATGTTTCATTAGCATCTTTCAAAGAAACTGCTTCAGTCCACTTAGTGAAATAATCCATAGCAGTCAAAATCCACTTGTGTCCTTGGCTTGAAGATGGATTAATAGGACCAATGAAGTCCAATCCCCACTTGCCAAATGGTTGTTCCACTTGAATTGGATGCAAGGGTATTGCTATCAGCCTTTGTTTACCTGCAAAAACTGAACACTTTAGACATTTCTTTACCCATTCATGAGCATCCTTGAACATGTCAGGCCAATAGTAACCAACTCTCATAATTTTCAGAGCTATTGTTCTAGCTGCAAAATGACCTCCGGTAGGTCCATCATGAAATTCTTCTAGAATCCTTTGTGTCTGATCTGGTTGTACACATCTTAGTAAAACCTTGTTAAAATCTATTTCGTATAGAATTCCATAAATTATGGCATAAGGGATTGCTTGTAATCTATAATATCTTCTTTTAGATATATCTAGGCCTTGTGGACAATCACTAATGTGTAGATAATGAATCATATCATGCACCCAACTTGCAGGAGGGTCTTGGACAGCAGCTATTTCATTGTTTTGAAGCACTGTCTTAGCCTTTCCTTCAAGTTCCTTGTTGTATCCTTCATTTCCTACAAGCTGTTCACATAGTCCTTTGCCTCGGACCAGCTTGGTTACCTTAATTTGTATGTCATATTCTATGACCTTTGTTATCCACCCTACTCTCTTATCATTTAAATTTTTACTGAGCAAAAATTGTTTCACTATTGGGTGAGCAACCATTAACTGAATTCTATTATTTGAAACCATGTGTTTGAATTTCTTTAAGCTCTTGATAACAACTAATACATGCTTTTCAACAAAAGAATATCTTACCTCGTAGTCATGCAGAACCTAGCTAAAAAATGCCATAGGTTGTTCCATTCCTTCACTGTTTTGCTGACATGGCATAGCTAATATAGTATCCACACTACCAAATGCATATAAAATGAAGTCTATCAAAATTTGGATTTATCAAAGTTGAAGCAGCAGCAAGTGCTTCCTTTATTTCTTCAAAACTCTGCTCTCCTTCTTTGGTCTAGCTGAAGGGAATATTCTTCTTCAGCATTGCTATAAGAGGTTGTAAAAATGATGCTATGTTCAGAATAAACCTTCTTACAAAGTTAATTCTTCCCAGAAAGCTCTGTAAGCCTTTCTTATGTGTAGGAAGAGGTAATGCCAGTATTGTAGTAATTCTTTCAGGGTCAATTGATATTCCATCCTTAGACACAATGTGCCCCAATAGTTTGCCTTCATGAACAGAGAAAATACTCTTCTTTGGGTTTAATGATACCCCAAATTCTCTACATCTTTCAAAGATTAGTCTTAAATGATGAAAATGATCTTCAACGTTTTTAGAAAAAACAATCACATCATCTAAGTATACAAGCACAATTTTATTAATCAGGCCTTGAAAAGCCATGTCCATTGCTCTTTGAAATGTTGCACCTACATTTGATAAGCCAAATGGCATCTTTCTGTATGCTAGTGTGCCCCATTTTGTGGTAAACGTTGTCTTGTATTGATCTTCTTCTTTTACAAGAATTTGGTTATAACCTGAATAACGATCCAATAAAGAAAATCTTTTTGATCCAGAAACAATCTACAATATCTGTTCCATAGATGGTAAAGGATAATGATCCTTTAAAGATGGTCTATTTAAATCATGGAAATCAACACATAATCTGATTTCTCCATTTTTCTTTCTGACGAGAACCAAGTTAGAAACCCATGAAGTATGTTTTATAGGAAAAATGATATTACCTTCAATGAGTTTATTGAGTTATGTTTTCATGAGCACTTCCAGTTTGGGATTCAATGGTCTTTGCTTCTGTCTGACAGGTTTAGCTGAGGGTTCCAGCTCTATTGTGTGTTGAGCTAACTCAGGGTTGAAACCTTTCAGATCTCCATATTCCCATGCAAAAATTTCACTGAACTCTTGACAAAGCTGGATGAATGCTTGTTGTTCTTGTTTTGTACATATCCTTCCCAGCTTGAGTAACTTTCCTTTAAAGATCTCAATAGGTTCATAATATTTTTGCTTTATTGACAAGCTGGCTTTGTCTTTTCTTACTTGATCATCATTATTAAAGATAGATTCCAAGGTCACTAAGCCCTTGGGTAGCTTATTTGATCTTAACTGAATTATTTGATCATCATATTGTTGTAAAAAAATTTGTTGATTACCTACAAAAAATTTAGCTTCTTCCATTAAGAAATTTACAATCTGTTCATCACTATCAAACACTTGTTAACTGACATTATTATTTGGAACTGATAGTCTAACAGCAACTTTGACATATAAAGGAGAGTGAATATTCTTCATTTCAGTAGGAATATCATATTTAGCTCCTATAGTAGCTAGTTTGTCAGTTTGCTTTTTATCAATTCTAGGTATAGATATGAGATTAAATGAATCAAACTCTTCTATCATGTCCCAAACTCTATGTTTGCATAATTTCAGGAAGTCATTTTTTGTAGCAGCAAGGTTTTTGACTTGTTTGACCAGTAATTCACTATCTCCAAAAACTTTTAAACATCTGATTTTTCTCTTCCTTGCCCACTCTAGTCCATGAACTAAAGCCTCATATTCAACTGAGTTGTTAGAACAGCTGAAAGCAAATATGAAAGATGAATAATATTTCTCTCCTGTGGGAGAAACTAAAACAACTCCTCTAGCTCCTACCTTGCTTCTACAACCATTAAAATATAGTTCCCAAACATCATTTTCAGACTCTACAATTTGTTATTTTTCTTCTTTAATTAGATTTGGAATAACTGTATTATTTTCTTAAATCATGTACACACCAAGACCAATCTCATCCATTTGCTCAAATGGATTTGTTTCATGATTTTCTACTGCCCATTGGTCTAGAACCAAATCTAGAATTCCTTCTAAAGGTGTGTTTGGATCTTGGACAGGAATCAGATCCTCTTGATAAAAAATGGGAAGATTTGCATTTATAGAACTGGGTGTGTAAGGTTCCAAATGATCTTTTTCTAGTGGTTCAGACTTGATTGTAACCTTGGTTCCATATCTAGTTCTGAAGAATAAATGTGTCCAATTAGATGATAAATACCCACCTAACCTTGCTGTAAAATCTCTAGTTAAGCAATGGGCAAAGGTAGGTGGCAAATCAATGACATAAATGTCCTGGTATATAACAAAGTTTGGACAAGCATGCAGAGTAAGGCCTAAATTTTTTAACATTCCAATTGTACTCACTTTAGTTCCATCCATTTGTATAACACCTCTAACAAAAGGTTCATATTTCAGACCTAACTTATTAGCTAGCTGTTTTGGCATAACTGAACTGATGGCTCCTGAATCTATCATGCAATTATGTACTAAATAATCACCCAAAATTAAAGGGACATAAAATGGTGGAGGTTTAGCTACTGGTTTAGGTTGTTGTATTTTTTTTTCTATTTCATTTGCAATCATAATCTGAGGTTTATGTGATTTTTGTACATCATTTGACAAAGGCAACTGAGATAAAGCATTTTGTAACAAATCTTTTTGTCCTAGAATGTGTAAAGCATCTAAAATAGACATGCTTACTATTGTCTTTTGCATATGATCAAAAATATTAAAAATAGGGCCACTAACCTTTTGTTGTACCTTTGGGACAACAACATCTGGTTGGTCTTTTGTTGGTTGTTTATTTTCTGTAGTTGGTTGTCTTGACAAAATGTGCAAATCTTTTGATGTAGAGGCTTGATTTTGCTCATTCTGAGCTGTAGAAACTATATTTTCCCCTTTATCAGTTGGCTGTGATACATTTTTAGCTTGTCATTTACCAGTTTCTACTTGCTGATTTGTATTTCCAGACTGTTGTTGCAAGTCGACAACTCTCTTTTTCGATCTTGTGTTTGCTGTAATATTAGTAAAAGATTGATTTTGACCTGGAAACTAATTTACACCACAAAATTCATTAGCTTGCCAATTCATTAAAGCTACATCAGGATTAACATACTGGGTTTGAATGTCCAGCTGGTTGTTTACATCACTTGCTAAATTTTTAGCAGCAACATAGTTATTATGTACCATCAAAGCTTGACTTACTATTCCATTTGGACAAGTGGCCTAATTATGACACTGATTACAGGGATAGCACCATGCATAGTCTTGAACCATGTTGTTCTGTATAGGCACTATTTCTTTTGATGTACTGACAACATTTGGATTGTACTGCTGATTTGGCCTATTGTTGTAATTTCTTCTTTGACCCTGATAATCTGCCTAATAACCAAGTCTATTTGCTTGGTAAGGGGCTACTTGGTAAGGTCTATTATTCTGATTTATTTGAATTTTCAAACTCACTAAGTCATTTCTCACAGTCTGCAGTATTTTTTCTATTCTTTGTTGATTTTCTTTCAGCTCTCTAAATCTAGAATGAATGGGATCTATATTGTTTTGTGTATTTTCTGAATAACTAAAAGATGCTATTGCTGAAATATGTGGGGCTGAAATTGGTATTAAAGGCTATATATCTAGAAAAATTGGCATTAGGGGCCTAGGTGCTATCTTACCAGCTTGTATTAAACTATTTTCTACTCTTATTGCAATATCAAAAGTAGCTAGTAAAGTTACCCCTCCCATGGATTGTATCATAAGAGCAATGTTAGAATTTAATGCCCTTAAATAATACAAAAAAACATGCTCTGGTGATGGTTTCACTATTTCAGGGATTCTATTCCATGTTTTCTGAAATCTAAAATTAAAATCTATCATTTTCTCCTGTGGAGCCCTCTTAATAGTAGTCATTTGTGTTGCAAGGTGTGACCCTTGGTCTTCTTGTTCAGCACTGCGCTGTGGTGGTTTGTGACAAGGGCTTAACTGCCTCTCGTGCTTGTTAAGTCAAGTGGTTGTATCGAGCATTAAAAGGTTGATCTTTTGGTGCAACGACAACTAACAGTTGGTATCAGAGCCAAGGTCACAGGTTCAAACCCCGCGCTTGCACTGGGGGGGATTGTTGCAAGGTGTGACCCTTGGTCTTCTTGTTCAACACTATACTGTGGTGGTTTGTGACAAGGGCTTAACCACCTCCTGTGCTTGTTAAGTTAAGTGGTTGTATCGGGCATTAAAAGGTTGATCTTTTGGTGCAACGGCAACTAACAATTTGTTCAACTAATGATAAATGACCAGACTTGTCCTGAAATTATCTATTCAAAGTAGCACCTAATTCATCCCAGGATCTAATTGAATTGACTCTTAAACCTCTAAACCATTGAAGAGCTTTACATTTAATGATGCTGCCAGCAACCTGATTGCAATGTTTTCTTCTGTGATGTGGTGACCAGCACATAAATATGCCACATCTCTGATATGTTCAATGGGTGTAGTCCCATCTTCTCCTGTAAAACTTGGTAAACTTTTCAATGAAGCCATCGGTATGTCATCATGCTAATTCAGATTCAAAGGACTACCTCCATTAAATGACACAAAAGGTTGATTTTGAGGTGGTGGTGGATTTCTTCCACCTCCTCCACCACCTCCAGGTGGTGGTAACACTCCTCCACCTCCTCCACCAGGAGGTGGTAATACTCCTCCTCCTCCTCCTAGTAGAGACATTGGAGTGGGTAAAACTTGAGCTTATGTTTGGACTGAAACCTCTTTGAATATTTCTCGTAATACAGGTTCTTCAGCAGTAAACTCGAGAAGAAGTGGTTCCTCTTGGAAAACATGAATCTATTCTTCTGGGCTTGTTGGTGGAGAACTTAAAAATTCTGTTGATGAACTTGCAAACAATAGATTCTGATATGAAGCAAAGTCAGGATGTGTACTTGGAAGATCTGCAACAACTGATAAATCTATTGTATTAGCCTCTTTCTCTACTATTATTCTCCTTTTTGGTGGAGATAATTGATTATGCTTCTTTTCAAAAAAATTACTTGACCCTGTTTCATACTTTTTCATAGACTACAAGATCTGATCTAAAAAAACCAAAGTATTAGATTCTCTAGGTACTGATAAGAAACCTCTAAAAGGTTGGAATTCTGTTGCTCATACCACAAATAGAAAAAAGAAATAAGTCCTTTTGAATTGAAAATCAGTTCAAAGTCCCATCGGGCATGCCAAAAATTGTTATCACTAGGAATTACACATGTATACAAGGCTAGTTAAAGTACTGCAATTCTGTGTAACATGGGACTAATCTCAAGTTGTGGGTGCCCTATGACGAGATTAGACCTCCAGATTGTGGGTTGGTTCCCTTCAAATGTTCTATTGAGATGAATGTTTTTTTAACTTTTTGGGAAAAGGGAAGGAAGAAACTAAATGAATACTAAAGGTAAAATGGTGATGCACCTAATATGGATAAAAATAATGCAATCTGATTCACAATGTTTGCCTAGAAATCTGACTTCTACACAATCTAGACTTGGCATAAATGCCACAAAAATGATTCTAAGGAGGGTTTGAAAACAAGTTTTTATGAAGGAAATAGTTTTTTCACATCATAAAAGGAGTATTTCTATTTAACACAACCTAAGACCTATGATGAATGTATGCTTTAACGATGTAAACAAGGAGGTGAGACAATAATTTTGAAGGTTTAATAATAAAACACAGCAAAATTTCATCAAAATCACTTCAACATTCAACACTAAAAGGATAGGTAATTCAAGTGATCTGAAATAAATAAAGGAAAGCTTTGCAAAAAGACAAAAGATAACCTGTAACCTGCCGATCTCTCAATAAAACTATAAAAGTGAGCTACAAGAATTCTCCAATCTGTCTAAATAAAAATGAGAATCAAGAACTAGCAAAAACAAACTTTTGCTTTACAATATATAGGTCTACTCTCTCCAAGAGGTATGCAAAAAATATAGACTTGCTGATAACTGCCTCTAAAAAAACTCATTCCCAAGCAACCTAAAAAATCCTCAAAATTAGGGTCTAAAACTGCCACATATTGAGCAAAAATAGCTTCAATTTGGGCCTCTCCATATGTTTGACCAAAATTTTGACTAAGGACTCTAAAAATACTCCTAAAAGTCATGCAAAATCTCCTAAGGTGGCCTAGTTAACTCAACTAATCAATTTGCATGATTTTGCATGAGCAAAATTGATGTGAATAAATAATAAAGTAATAGAATATTACTCTATTATTGGTTACAATTTGTTCTATTTTCGATTTTACAACTTGTGGAAAATAATAAAGTAATTTATAGAGTATTACTTTATTATTTATTTACAATTAATTCATGTGTAAAATTGTGCATGATTAGAAGAAAAATATCACTCCAATACATTTGCCTATTTTGCAAAATAAGACTTAGGAATAATTACAAAATTCCTTATCACTCCAATACATGAATGAGAAAAAATATCTCCCTCTACAAGAAAAAAAAAAGAAACTGAGTCACTCCTGTAACATTCCATGCAAGAAACAAAAATGCATAAATATCCTTATGACTCCCCCTTGTTGCCATTGTGCACATACATCACATTTTATAAATCTCCTTATATCCCCATATGTAATTTGAAGTTAAGGAAGGAAGAACAAATCCAATATGCAATTTGACCCCATGCATAAAAAATGCCCACAATATACTGCTACCATCATTTACTACCACCATCATATTGCCTTTATGCAATAATCACATCACTACAAGACAATACATTATCATCACATGAAATCATATCTCCACCATGCATGAAAGCCTACCCTTGAACTCCATGTATAGCATATGCATATACCATGTCTAAAATCATACACCCTCTTGGCTGTTAGTCACCATGCATAATGAGGAGATACCTATCCTTGGATGCTTTGGAAATGGATAAGGAACTTGAGTATGTGATTTGTTATTCATCACCATCCAACCATAAAGGAATCTTCAAAAGATTTTATAAGGCTTGGATCCTTTCCCACATGTTAGATCGGCCTCTTGACTTAAGAAAAATCAACTCTAAGGTGTTGCTGTCAGCCACTCCATGTTATGATGGCTAGGGAAAGTCTTGACCATGGCAGCAAAATGGATAAAGTAATTATTGGTGTTTTGTAAGTCAAAAATGCACTCGAGCAAAAGAACCTTCAAACAAAAGAAGGAAAACAACCCTAATTTGTATTCACTTTTCATTTTGATTTCCTTCTTTTGAGCTCTGCAACTTCTATGTCAGCCGAGGGTTTCAACTATCTTCATTATGGCTTTGGTCTTCTTCTTTCAACAGCTCCTCCTTGTCGTTGCCATGGAACTCTGCATGATTTAGGAAGAAGGTAACTCCTGTATGAGTTTTATATGAAATATTTATGGGTTTGAAGCTTATTTCTTTTAAATGGTTGTGGCCTTCTTCACTGCTATGAATACCTCCATTGTTGTGCACTCTTTTAATACCTCCATATTTGTTTCTGTGTGCTTCTTCATTGATGGTCTTCATCTTTTTTCTCGATGTTTGAAGCCACTATGAGGCCGTGGAAGATCTTTCCTTCTGTCAGCAACAAGGGTAAGCACTTGCCATTTTATCTTTGTAGTTTCATTTATCTTTGGTTTCACTCTTTATAGCATGGCAAGTCTGTAGATAGACATGGGTATTGCATTTTATAGAAAAAATTGCTATTTCACTGTCGGTCATGGCTGCATATTTCTTCTTTTGCCTTGATCTATTTTCATCATGCAGAAACTTGAGGGTTTTGAAGCTTTTTAAGATGAGGGTTTTGACATCTCCTCCATTTTCAGAACCTCTACCTGCCATGGCTATGCTTCTCTTGTTAATAGGCATCAAAATCTGTAGACACTCGAGGGTTTGTGAGTCTTGAAGTTAGGGTTTCAACTTCATCGTACATAGAAAACCTTTGTAATGCCATGGCCATACTCTTTCTTAATCTCTTTCTCTTTATTTGTAAAGAAAGAAAGGCTTGAAGTATCTTTGAAGAGATCTTGTTAATTTGGCAGATGGGTATACCTTCTTTCATGTTTCTTGCTCCTCTGGCATGGCTATGAATATGTCAGGGCATCTGTTTGAAAGTTCTTAATTGTATTTGAAAAAAATATCATTAGGGTTTGATATCTTGACTTGGGTATACAGTTTTTTCATAAAACAGTCTCTTGCTCTGTGTAGCACCACCTTGACTGTGATTTTATCTTTTTTTGTTGGCAGAAAGTATAGGGGTTTTGAAGTATTAGCAAGTGGGTTTCTTTCTTTACTTCTCATAACACCTCTCCTCTTGTTCGTGTGACTGTCTCACACTTCTAATGATACACATTACCCTATCTTTCCACTGTAGCTACTGGGTTAAAGTACATCTTGGTATTCTGTATGACAGTAAATCTTTGTGATATTGTATGATGACGTTAACATCTTCTTTCATTGTATCTATGACATAAACTGCATGAGTATCATACCTTTACATTTTGTGAGGTTCTTCTGTAGAATAGATAGCTTCTCTAACTTAGTAGCATATGATACTTATACTCTTCAACTTTGCAAGCTGTAGCATAATGGACTTCTATCATCTAACATCATCTTTGACTGTGTGTTGTTTTTATTGCATCTAGATATATACTATGGCACAGGTGTCATGTTATCTCTTGACTATCATATATATTGGATTCCTCTATGCATAGATATCATGCATATTTGTCTCTTGCCGTCTTTCACGGTATATCTATAGCGTAGACACATGTCTTTATTTCTTCTTGGTTGTTATGCATTCTTTCAATACACCTGTAGCATGCCTTCGTGCATCTTCATATCTCTTCTAGTTGTTCACACTTTCATCATTTCTACACCTCTATATTATAGATATGTGTTCTTTGTCCATCCATTTATCTGTAGTCATTCTTGTGCACACTGACTGCCTATCTTATCATTTTTTATGCTCTTCTATAGATGGATATGACTATTATGATATATCATGAATGTCTGTTGCTTATGTAAGCCATTTCATTGGTCACTATCCCTGACTATCCATGGTGATGGTGACTGTATCTGTATCTTGATCTTCATTTATCTCACTTCTCTTGCACTATATCTTCCTTACTGCACTACATCATCATCCTTAAACTGTTGCATTCTTTATGTTCTACTGTACTCTATGTATACTGTACTTGCAACTCTATACATGACAATCTCTTGTTTTTGGATTGTAATTTGACTGTCATGTAATTCATGACATACATAGCTACTCTATAGCTTGCTCTTTCTTTAAGATCACTGATGGTTGGTGACAGTCCTTATCATTTGATGAATAGTGAGCATCCTGTATGTATATGTTATTTGTATCTTTCCACTTTAGTCATGACTGCCTCTCTTTTGACCTTGCAAGTTGACTGTCATGTCTATGATAACCATTCATTGCGTTGGGGTATATGCTTATGCATTATGTGCTTCATCCCTGGATGCTTGACTGTTTTAACATCAAACTCCATTTAGACTGTAGCATTCATCTTCATGTATCTTTTGATGGTTTGAAGTTTTGAGGTATTGGTGACAACCTTTTGCAAAGTTTATATCTTCTTTCTGGATGACTACATACTTATCTCATACATCTTGTGAAGTTCTATTTTAAGGCATTCAAGTTGACATATTGTTTTATAGTTGTCTTTCCTTCCACTGTTCCATCTACTGTCCCATGTGGCATTTGCTTGACTATTTCTATGAGACACTTGCAACTTTGAATGTGATATAGTTGTTTAAACTTTGATCATCTTAATCAGTATGAAAACAAAATGAGAAATACCAGGTATAAAATGTTGTTTCATCTTACTCCGTTGTCATAATGAGATGACCCTTCACAAGATTTATTCTGCAACTTGTTCAAATGATACATAAGTTCTTGCATCCTCCTTTACTCTATCTCTCTTCTCTTTATCAGGCACAATAAACTAAAAACTTGTATCACTCCTTAGATGATTGTAATCTAGTTTCTAAATTTGTCCTTTTGTCAATCTTGATTTAGTCATATATCTTTGATTTGCTTCAATCAACTATAATGATGTCATGATGACATCCTCTTTATGTAAGTTGATTAGATGATGCATGATGTAGCTTAGAATGATGCATCCTATCTTTTTCTAATATTCTTTTCAAAAAATGAAAAGAAACATGTTGGGCTCAAACCCTTGTGGGAGCCACATGTTTATTTGTCTTCAAATCAGCAGCAAAATTTGTCCTATACCTGCACAGCGAACAAACAAGTTAGCATAAAAAAGTACCTGATAGCATTGATTGATCTCCTTCATGACTTGTTCCTGATTTGTATCATTATCTGATCTAAACTCTTATTTGAATGCATGATATGATAAGTAGATGTCTCTGTTTGATAAAAGCATGTGATAACTGTAAACATTCAGAGCACTAACAGGGTTGTCCCCAAAATTTTGTAGGTTTCAACTGGATGGTGACTTGGAGTGAAGAATGAAGACTGAAGACTTGAAGGCCAGCTTCAATAGCAACCTCCATCATCAGGCAATGATGGATGTTTAGATTTATCATATGTTCTTTTCTTTTTTCTTTTATCAAATAGATACATAGCTTGCATGTTTGCAATTGCTCAGTCTAGTTACTCCCACGGCTTGTGTGGGACACATTTGAACATTTATTTTAAACATGATCAGTTAGTTTCTCTGATGCATATGATGTATATGTATTTCCTTTTTAATCATGCATGAGATAAAGTAATAGATACCTGGATGTATGTTCAAAAAATGACATGAAATAACAGTGTAATACAATATCTTTCTCTCTTTATTCAAAACTGATTAATCTAAATAATCAATTTAACTTATAACTCCTGAAAGATCAAACTTTGTAGAACAACTATATCTCCTTGGATGTTTGATCCTTTGATAATCAATTCTTTTGTCATGATAACATATTAGTCCTAATTGGACTAATGGGTTATCCTGACAACTAGATCTTCTTTTCAACTTTGTCAAGGTATCAACCATTCAAGAATGCATAACTTTGAAGTTTTCTATTATTCCTTCTGAACAACTACACTTAGGTCCAACTAATTTTCAGTGTGAACAAAAAGATAGTAACAAATACATTGTGCAGGTTTTGGAGTGTGGGGTTTTTTACCCAATAAGGGTTTTCCCCATGTATATCTTGTGTCTCTTCTTCTGTCTTACATTCTTATGTTGTTTGCTGCTGCAATGTCTCTGTTGTTATATTAAACACTCTGTAATTGCAAAGGTTAAATTGAATTTGCACTCTCCTCCCCTCATTAGATTAGTGTAGGAAGCAATTTCTGCACACCTAGCTTCCTTTCAGTTGGTATGAGAGCTGAGTTCTCTTTGGTCCTAGTTGTTGGATAGGGGTTTTGTTTACTAATCTTAGGCTAAGTGGGAGTTTGTGTAGAGTATTCTGAAATCTTGTTGTAGGAATGAGATGGCAGACACATCTGAAAGAATAGAGATGGGGATGTTTAATGGCATAAATTTTGAGTTATGGAAACTTAAGATGGAGTGTTATGGATTTGATCATGTGGCTACATTGATCTGGAGCTCCTATTTGATAGTATGCAATAACCCTCATGCATGGTGGTTATGTTCTATCATTCTATGGTCATTTGCAGCAAAGTATTCATGTTGGGTGTTCATTCTTGGCTCACTGATTACATGGAGAAACTTGGGTTGCCATCACTATAGTTTGATGTGCTTATGTTGGGTGCTTGGTTTTAGTCCCTGGCATTGGAAGACATTGTTTTATTAACCCTGAATGCATGTAGGCTGTGGAGTTAATCATTGATGGTTTGAAAGCTTCTAGAACAGCCTAGCTCCTTCATATGCTTATACATGGTGGTTGTGGAGTTGGCCTACAAGTGGGCCTAACGTTCTTGGACCTCTATCTCATTTAGTTGGTTGTACTCACATGTCTCAATTTCATATTCATTTGATATGAGGGTTTTGTAGATATTCCATTCAAAAATCTATGGTTATGCTTATCTATGTTATTTCATTATTCTGGTCTAACTATATTGGTGATTTTTAGACTTGTGGGTCTTCCAGATGATAAGTGGATATGGATTTGCATGTATGTCAGTGACATGGTAGTTTTGTAGGTTTTACATGGTTAATCAAAACTTGTGGTTTTGTAAATCTACAAACAAACTATTTTTTAGTTTATGATTCCTTGGGAGTGTTTCTGGATGCAAGATAGTTGTAGGTTTGCATGTATGTTTCATGCATAATGTGAGGAGGTTTGTAGTTTTCTTAGTGTGGAGGTGTTGGAATGTGATTAGTCACTCATCATTTCTATAGCATATGCTTGATTAGTTCCTTGACTATGATCACTTGTTTGTGGACTTGTTTGCAAATTGAATCTAGAATTGATTTGATGGTTGAGTCTTGAAGTCTATAGATTGTCTTCTTTTGTATCTCAATTTGTAGGTTACTAATGTAATGATGAGTTTGCATGTTACATCTGTTTCAGATCTTTGAGTTATGCAGTTTGTGGATTAGCTACCCATTAGCTATAGTGAGATGACTCGAATGTGGACTATCTCTATCCATGGGTTTGATTCAGTGTTTATGCAGACTTTGTTAGTTGGCCTTGTCTATGGTCATTTGTGTATTGGTATGTTGCATTGGGATAAGAGGATGGATAATTTAAGTGCATGGATAGTCAATTATTGGGACTTATAGCATGTTTATCATGATTTCATGGATAGCTTGGTTACACAGTTTAGTGTAAGCTTTTGACAGTGATGGTTTTATCTTCTTGACTTGGAGATCTTGGTTCTACTTATTCTTTTGTGATGCTGATATTGCACAAGACAATTGTTAGATTGTGTTAGAGCCATGGATGATCTTTGTTGAGAGGATGGTTATCATAATGCCTTGATAAGCTCTGTATCATAGTTTCAGTGGGAGCTTCGGTAGTGATGTTGGATTCATCATATGGGATGGATGATCTTCTGCAGTGGATATTCGTGTCATAGAGGAGCTCTTGGTTTTGAGAGTTCTTTGACATTTTTAGTTTAGTTGTCAGGAGATAGTTATCTTCATATGTTTGGAGATGTTGATATCTTAGTTGAGGTGTCAGGTTTATGAGTTGTTAGTATGACATGTTTATCCTTTGTTTAGAGATGTTGTTATAATGTCATGGTTTACTCTTGATGCTAGCTTAAAGTTTTGGCATGATACAGGTTCTCTTGAGATAGGATGTATGCATCATTGTACGCTTTGTTGTATGTGATCTTCTTATGAGGAGATGGTTAGATAATGATATCATGATGGGCTTCTTGATCATGTAGATGTGCAATGGGAGTTTTGACAGTGATCTTGTTTGTTCTCTTTGGTTTTGAGTATTAATCATTTTCTTGAAGCTTCATGATTTTGTAGGATGCATTTGAAGTTGGCATGTATTGGTTGATGGATTCTCATGGATACTAGAGAGACTTGAGGTGAGGCTTGAGATCTCTTGTTGTAGGGATCATGTGTTGGAATGGTTAAATTTCAGCAGAAAGACCGAGGAGCCTTCACTTGTTATGGACATGAGTTTATGTTTGAACTTGAGAGGAGATTGTTCTTGGAGAGAGTATATGAGACTCGGTGTATCTCAGTGGATCATTCTCATTCCCCACTCTCAGTTCACTTAGTAGAAAATGTTTTGATAGGTATTGCCCAGGTTTTTTAGATTCATTTTGTTTTATGCTTTAATTTCTCATGGATATGAATCTTGAGCTACAGTTATTGGTTCTAGAGGTTTCATTTGAGGGATGTTAGCATGGTTATCTTCTTGATTCATATGTTCATTTATGAGGAGTTTAGGAGATGTGATTGGGATTATTCCTTGTTATGGAATGGTTATGAGTTTGATCTACCTTGATTAGAGAGGCTTACATCCATGTTGATGTTTATTTGATCTTGTGAGATTGAATAGTTGGGTGTTGTTAAGGCTTTTCAGTTGGGGTTTTGTGAAGGAGATCATACTTAACACAACTTAGCACTTGGTGGTGTTGGCAGAAGTACATGATATGGTATGCAATTTCTCTTTATGGTCTCCTTTTTCTTCCTAGACGTCCTTATTCATCTAGTTTGATCATTGGGTCTTGTGGTCACCTATTGTTGTTGTACTTTATTATTTTTTAACAACAGTATGTGTTCTTTTTAGATGTGGACTTGGGAGAAGTGGAGGAGATCAGAGGTGAGAGAGTGAGCAGAAAACTATTTGTGGAAGTTTGCTCTGTTTTGTAGCAGTTGGTTGTAGTTTGTAGATCATTGTGATTGTTCTTTGTATTATATATTTGTATTATAAGCCACTTTTTATGTAAGTGCTAATTGGTAGACTTTAAGTTGCTTTGGTTGGCATTGCTCATGCAGTTTGAATCCTAGGATGTATGTATATCTTTGGTAGATTATTTTTCATAGGACTGCAGTATCAAAGGTCTTCAGATTTTTTCCACATCAATGGTTTTGGTGTGTTTGTTATCATGGGAGACGGTAACTTTGAGCAGGACAATGGATTATATAGGGATGAGAGTTGCAGTATGGGCTAAATATGTCATGTGCAAAAGTTCTATCAATGGTAGTTTTCTAGTTGGATGTAATCAACTAGCTGTGGTTGTTATTCTAATTGTTTTGGAGCATACGTGCTTGATCTTGTTTTGAAGATGTTTGGACTCCAGAGTTATGTTCTGTTAACGGGTTTGAAGTTGGATACATTGGTGTGTCTATGTGGCATTTAGTGTTTCATCATATTTTTTGGCATTCTAATCTTTTGTCATGGTGGTTATCACTTGGAAGATGTTACAGGTGTTTTTGTAAAGCTTGTGAGCATAACCTATGGTCGTTTTGTCTATGACAGAAGCTAAGTATTTGGTAGCTACTCATGCTTGCAAGGAAGCCTTTTGGCTTAAGATTTTGGTGTTGATGTAGGATAGATTACTATCTGTTGTGACAGTCAGAGTGCGATGTTGCAGATGCATTAATGAAACTAGTGGGCACAGAGAAGTTCAGATGGTGTTCGGAGTCTATCGAACTCTCGGCCTATAGTAGTTAAATCCTGTTATTTAGATGTTGACTTTTACAAGGTGTTCGACAAGTGGGAGAATGTTGGGAATTAAGGTGTCTCAACCTTGGTAATTCCTTACATTTATTATTGTAATGTAATTTATTTACTTAGCCTACGATGTAATTTTGTTGCACATCCTGTTTTGTCATCTAGTGTGAAGTGGCACGATGAGTTGTCACTCCACTTGTAAGGTGACTAGGATGATCAACCCACTCCATGTGGAGATAGGCATCCCTTTTGTGTGGTGGAGGTTTTCTACCACATGTCAGCATCTTGACTAGTGTGTAAGTGAATCTTGACCGAAACAGTTATGACAGATTCATATGATAGAATCTATGACATGTAAGAGTTAGAAATAGAAGGTTCTACGACAGGTGAAGACATGTGTCACAAGGCATCTTGGAAGAAGGCATCTTTGGGTGACCCAAGGAGGGTTATGACATGTTGTAAGGGAATATGCTATTTATAGCCTTATGACAGATTCTCTTACAACTATAAGATATGATAGCTATGACAGATTCTATGATAGTCGATTGGTGCATAAGAGCATTTGTCATTGCCCAACTTGGGAATAGGAGACCATATTGGGATGGGTGATATGAAAAGTGTCATGACCATGCTGTAGTGTTGGACAAGTGTCCTTGGGCATGGGTTTTGGGCCATGAGGCCAAGTTGGACACCCATTCCAAGATATGTTCATTTTTGCCTTGAAAACTTCATAATAAGCAGGTGCTTGGAGAGGAGATGTAGAAGGTGATTAACAGGTGTTGTTATGCTGCTAGTTTATCTCTAGATATGAGTGTTGAAGACTCCTGAGAGCTTGCATAGTAAGTGTATTGTAAACCATTACAGTTTTGATAATACATTGTGTAGGTTTTGGAGTGTGGGGTTTTTTACCCAATAAGGGTTTTCCCCATGTATATCTTGTGTCTCTTCTTCTTCTGTCTTACATTCTTATGTTGTTTTCTACTACAATGTCTCTGTTATTGTATTAAACATTCTATAATTGTAAAGGTTAAATTGAATTTGCACTCCCCTCCCCTCATTAGATTAGCGTAGGAAGCGATTTCCACACACCTAGCTTCCTTTCATCAAATGTTGTGGGCTTAGGCTAGTCCTAATTTTATTTTGTTGGCTTTATTCATCGGGATCAATATTTTATCATTTTATGCTCAAAAAGGTGTTAAAATATGTCTTGATTAACAAGTGTAACATTTTAGGTCCAACCAAGTGCTAAACTAAGTGTAAAATGCTAGTGTACACATTTTATTGCATAACATATAACAACACAAAAAATGTACAAATCACAATAATGACAAGGATCAAACCCTCAATATCATTCAATAGTTTTAATTGTCATCACCCTTAACTCTACAAGTAACATTCCATGGTCAACTTCAAAGGTCAAGACAATAATTCAAAAGAAGAGATAATCAAAGTAATGGTATTACTAATGGTCATAGTTAATACATGTCGATATTGATAAATGACTCATAAAAGAAAACTTTAGTAGTCATTCTAGTCGTCAAGCATTGAGACTAGAACACAAAGTTTACCACAATGCTATGGTTATGGTTGAACCACCAACTATCTTAATGTTCAAAAATTAACAAATAAAACACAAGAAGTCAAACCCACATTCATAGAGTTTGAAACTCTTTCCACACAACAAATATTAATGAAACCCACAAAATGTTTCCACATAAATATCAACACTACAAAATACTTCTTAAATAGTTAACAATGAAAACACCATAAAATGCTTCCATATAATAGTTAACATTAACAATACCACAACCCAGTTCATGCTTTCTCTAAAACATTCTAAACCAAGAAGTGACTTACATGCAACTCATTTTATTTTTAAATAGAAGAGAGATAATTAACAATAGCAACCCCATACATAAAATACCAAATGCCATGGATAGGAAAATACATTTAGCAAAAACTACAATTTCTTTCAAACGATTTACATAATGTAAGAGGTTTGTTTCACATTTAATATTAGTATCAAATGCAAATGCACCCGACTCCTTAGCTAAAGATTTTTTTTTAAGTATACTATGTACCACCTCTCAACCATGTCCAATATGGTGATGCATGAAGACTTCCTTCTGTTTTCACTATTCTTCCCCTCCTTCTCCATAGTGAAGACAAGAATATATATCCAAAAATAATAGAAATCTCTAAAATCCATGTTAGGGAGGATATTAGAATGCTTGTCATGATGAAGTTAATGGAGCCAACAAAAACAATTGAATGAAAATGAAAAGATAACCAACAAAATGCCTCTTCAAAGAAAGCACTATGGGAATTAACTGTTATTAAATGCAATCAGAACCCAACTATAGGATAAGACTTTAGACCAAGGAATAAATCACTTAACAACCACTAGCTCAATCCTAAGGGCTACTTCATTAACTAATAGTAGCTTCCACTCCAAGTTTTCACAATATTTAAACTCTCTATTGTCTTAGTGCTCGCGGAATAAGGTTTAACATGGTCACATCAACACTTAAATCTTAATGAAAATCTTGAGGATTTGGTTATACATATATGTGTGTTACAATAATAGATATATAAACTTACAATTTGATGGAACAATTGAAAAAAATAACACTCAGAATAGAATAACCCCAAACCAAACATTAACTTTCCAACAAAAATGTGAACATAAACATGTATATATATACATATATATATGATCTATAACAACAAACATAAACATGTCCAAGGGGTTGAGCTTGATTGGTTAAAGCATTGAATTTTCATTATGTAGACCCAAGTTCAAATCCCAAAGGGACGTCTAATATGAAATTTTAAGTTGTGAATCTTGATCTTTCATAGTTGGCTTCTAGCGTGTAGGTGGTTTCTAAATAAGTGTATTTCTAAGTTGTGAATGTTGGTCTTCCATAAGTGGTTTCTAGTGTGCTTTCTTGAAAGGAGTTTGTATTGGTCTCATGTTAATGCGTGTTAGTAGGTTACTTGACAGAAAACAAAGCCGATCGGAGGAGATTATACAATATGCAGAGACCGGAATCTGATAGAAGACACATCCTTATGTTATATATATATATATAGGAGATAGTAAAATGTAAGGAAGTAAGCATAATAGGATAATAAGAGTATGTTCTAATGTAAGAAATGACATAGAAGTCATGTATGTAACTATGCCGGAGGATGGACAATGGATGTATACATTTGATTGCTACTAACATATATATATATATATGGAAGTCTACTGGTACCGAGTAAGTATGTGTGTTATCTTATTTTGATGTGTATGTGATGATGTGTTTTGTTATTCTTTATGTTTTGTTGTCAAACTCTAGCTACCCGACTAGAGTATAAACTAACTACAAAGACTTGACTGAGGACCGAATCTCCAGACCGGTATTCCCTCTACATTTCTTTCTGACATTTGGCTTCATTGCCAGGACCCTGGAAGAGGGTAGTTAAAGATTGAAAGGGAAAAACATATAAAGAAGTAGTGCAGAGTTTTGGAGAGGAGAAAAGGTGAGATTGGCAGGAAAAAATTTCAAATTACAGAGAAATTCACAACTCCTTAAGTTTCTATGTCTATGAGAGGGGGGCAGGAACTTAAGGGGATAGCAAGTGGGAAGTGGGTAGGGTGTGGAAGGACCTTCCAAATGATGTGACTCTTCAAATAATGATTCCATGGGGTATAAAAGGACTAATGGAACAACGAATCAAGTAAACCCATGGTGAAAGGGAAGCAGTGGAAGAAAAAGGAGATCGAGGAAGAAATTATGACCTGAGTGGAGATAAGCAAAGAAGAGATATTGAAGAAAACTCAAGAGTGACAAGAACGTTTCCACAAAATATTGGAAAGGGCACAAATGATGAAGGAAGGAGGGATAATGGAAAGTGTGGAAAAAAAGACAGAAGAATGTGAAGAGCATGCCACTATCGGTGCTACCGGAAGGAAGGAAGAGGACAAGCGTGTCATGTAGGATGTTGCTGAGTGTGCCAAGGAGGGTGATACCAAAGAAAGGAGATCAAAAGATGAAGACATAGAAGGTGTTATGGAGAATGTGGAGGAGTGTGCCACTGTGGGTTCTGTCGGAGAAGAATGTGGAAGAGAAAGAGAAGAAATAGGTGAATTAGGGTTTATGGTGCAGACTATCAGAACATATGAGTTAACACCAGAGATTTTGAAGATGGATGAGTAATATATAGAGTAATTAATTTGATGAAGCATAAAGAAGATAAGAGGAGGAGAAAATGTGGTAAACATTGAGAGGAGTTTTGAAGGTTTTTGAAGGCTATTTGAATCATCATTGGATGCTGACATGATGTCATTTACAAAGATAAGAGAATCCCCTAAGTTGAAGAGACACTATGAAGAGACACAACCCCTAGACCATGAACCACCCTGAGTGCCATATAAAGTCAAGAGAATTTTAGTTGAGAAGGAAGATATTAGAGCAAACAAAGAAGCAGAAGAAATAGTAGAGATCTAGAACAATTTTGTAGAGGTTTTAGGATAGGAGTACTTTGAGATCCAATTATAGAGAGACAAGGGAAGAGAAGGAAAGTGAGTTGACAAAAGACAAACCAACTAGAGAAGCACATTGGAGGAAATCTACCACAAAGTATTGAAGAGTTGGAGGAAAGCAATCATGAATACTTCAGTTAAGTTACCTATATTCGAGAAGGATACTACTGAAGTAGCCGAGCATATTTTTGTCTTGGAGTCTATTTGGAACTAGAAGGGAGAAACAAGAGATGAAATCAAGTTATTTGACTTCATAGGCACCTTGTGGAATGAGGCATTGAAGTGGTATAGGAATACATGCCCAAATAGTGACAAGGAATGGGATGATATCAAAAATCTATTCTTAGGAATCTTTAGAGTTCTAAATGTTCTGATATAAGGAGTAAGTAAGATGAGAGATTGGATGCAATTAGAGAAAGAATCAATTAAGGAGTTTGATAAGATATTCAAGGAGACAACTAGGAGATTGGAGGAACCATTATTTGAGAAGCAGAAGATAGAATGGTTTATTTCTAGAATAAGCCCTGAAATAAGGTCAGCCCTAGATGGAAGGATTTTTGAAATATATGCAGAAGCAGTGACATTGGCCTACCAGATAGAGTCTCAATCCTAGCGCAGACAAGATAAGATGAAGGAAAACCTAAGATTGGAGAAGCTGAAGTTGGAATTGGAATAGTTGAAGCTGAGATAGGAGATATTAGCTAAGTAGGAGGGGAATACACATAAAGAAAGATCTAATATTTGGTATTCATACTGCATAAGAGAAGGCCATTTGAGAAATGAATTCCCTAGGATGAAAGGTGAAAGACAAGTTATCGCAATAAAAGCATATACCAAAGAAACAATGAAAAAATTCAATTTAGTACACTGTGGATTATGCAGAGAATGGGATGACCATGAAACATCAGACTGTCCATCATAGAACTTCTTGAGGAAAAGATACTTTTCTGATGAAGAAGATGAAGCATGGTATGGTGGAAACAATATAAACTCTGTGAAGAGCAGTAATATGGCATACATGAAAGAAAGAGATTCATATGATCAAGACTACAAGCAGCCAAGTTGGAGAAATCAAAAGAATATTAATGCAATACAAACATCAAATTCTGGTAGTCCATCATATGGAAATAGCTATAATAATGATGACAGAGAACAATTTGGAGGCTACAGAAGAGGCAGAGGCCATGGAAGAAATCAAAGGAGGAAGGATGCCACATTCCTCAATTGTGGTAAGTTAGGACATTTTGCTAATGAATGTTGGGCTAAAAAGAAAACACAGTGTTCATTTTGTAATAGCATGACCTATTTTCTTGTGAGAGAGAACAAGAACACTTCTGGAATGCATAGCCATAGTCTAAGAGTGATGAGTTACAAAACCTAAACAATAAAAAAGAAGCAAGGATCATAAGAAGAGCATCAAAAGATCAAGGAGCAAGAACTTGCTAAAAGAACAATAGAGAGGAGAAAGACATATCTTCAACTGAATCCACATAAGAAGAAGAAGAAGAGTAATACCAAAGAAGTACACCAAAACATACTAGAAAGGAGAGAAGGAAGAGGAAGGAGAAAGTTGTGGTAGTTTCAAGACAAGGAACCACTACTGAAAGGAATTATATCATTGAGACAAAGGAGGAAGACAATGAGGAGGATGAAGAATTTGTTCCGACCAAGAAACAACATGAATAACTTGTGAAGGAGGCTAAACAAACAATAAGGAGAAAGAAAAGGAGAAGCAATATAAGCAATATTTTCATTGAAGAAGAAGTGGATGCTCTCAAGTAGTTATTCCAATTGACACAATAACATAGACTCATTGAGAAATTGAAGCAATTCTCTAAGTACTGGAATAAGGAACAAGGTCAAAGGAGTCAACTCCAGAGGATGGAAAGAATAGATAGACAATGGAAGACAAAACCATTGATGGTGGATTTTTACATCAATCACAAAAAGGTCTAGAATGTTATGATAGATTTGGGAGCAGATGTCAACATGATCACAAAGAAGTTGTGGGAACAGTTAGGAAGACTTAAGCTATCAGAAACAACCTACAATATAATCTTGGTGGATGGATCTAACATGCAAACAATGGGAACATGGAAGCAAGATGTAGTTAACCTAATGGGGATCAAACATGTCTTAGATTTCATTATGGTAGCCATGAAGGATCAAAGAGAATCTTTTAATGCACTTTTGGGCTTGAGATGGTTTGTAGATGCTAACCATGTCATAGACTCCTAGAGAGAAGAACTATCATTTGCCAATGAGAACAAAGTTGTCAATATCCCCCTGGGTTCATCAATTGAGGAGGCATATATAGAAAAAATTAATCAGGATGAATATAGTGACAAGGATGCAAAGATTCTCTATACAATCACAAGGTTGGATGCAGAGGAGATAATAGAAGAGCCTAATTTTGAGGGAGAAGTGGAGATAGAGGATGATCACTATAGTACAGATACACTTGAGGAGGTTTTAGAAGCTTGGATGAGAGAAGAACCAGAACTAAAAACAAGAAAGATGTTGGGCTACCGGAGCATATGCATGATCAAGATTGGCAAGAAAGGCATACTGCAATCCTCTGCATTTCATCAAAACCCACCACAGACCATTTGAGATACATATAGGGAGGACAAGGAATCTATATCTCAGAAATGTTAGAAAATGAAACAAAAGAAGTAAAAAAATCAACATACCTAGATGACTGAAGTACCAGACATACAAGAAAGATAGTCACAAGTCCAGAAGATGAAAAAAGGGAGGAAGAATGCAAGGAAAACATTGGGGATAGGTTGCTTAGGATACCAAATCACTAGATCAACAATCTCTGGAAGAAAGAAAGTGATTGCGGAAAGATTCTACCATGACAACACTCTATATCAAATCCTAACCACTAATGAAGAGCAGAACTTAAGTCATAAGGACAAAAGAAGCAAAGTAATGAAGAAAAGAAAGGCAAAAACTAACCAAAATTCTGAAGAAAGTGAACTCCTACAGGATGCGGTGGACACATTAGCCAAGGAGATACTGAAGACACCAAGAGATACTACCTTACCCCTATTGGATTAGTTGAAAAAGTTAACACAAGGGTTCAAGGAGTACTCTAGCCAGCTAGAGAAAAAGGTAATAGAACAACTAAACAAGAAAAGACTAGAGGAAATGACTAATAAGTGTGCCAAGGTACACACTCAGCTAGAGATACAAATCAAGAACATACAATAGAGCATTACAGAAGCTAACGTCATCTACCAGTTTTGTCTAAAATGGCCACAATCCACAAAAGCCATAAAAAGATCAAATGGATGCTTTAGAAATTTAGATCACAAATATGGCAACACAATATGACCCTCTAGCGGATAAGGATGGAGTGATGAGAGCATAGGTGGAGACAATACATAATAAACACCAACAACTCCAAGATCAAAGGGACTAGATCAAGGGCCAAATGAAACAACTGGGGGAGGTGGTAAACCTGAGATTGGCTAACCTAACCGATAGTTTTGTAGATGCCAAACAAACCACACAAACTATAAAGATACCAATGGGTATAGAGGAAGTAGAGAAAACATACATGAAAGTAGAAGGATAGATATCCATTGTGGCTAAGGCCAAGAAGTAATGAGATACAAGTCTGACTCAACTCAAGCAAATCTACAAGACTATCCTACCTAGCAGCTAACTTTTCATGTCTTGAGGACAAGACATAACTTTGTGGGAGGGATGATGTTAGCAAGTTACTTGATAGAAAACAAAGCTGATCAGAGGAGATTATACAATATGCAGAGGCTAGAAGTTGACAGAAGACACATCCCTATGTAATAGATATAGTATATATATCTAAAGATAGGAGATAATAGAATGTAAGTCCAAGTAAGCATAATAGGAGAATAGGAGTATGTTCTGATGTAAGCAATGGCATAGAAGTCATGTATGTAACTATGCTAGAGGATGGATAATGGATGTATACATTTGATTGTTGCTTATATATATATATGGAAGTCTACTAGTACCGGGTAATTTTGTGTGTTATCTTATTTTGATGTGTATGTGATGATCTGTTTTGTTATTCTTTATGTTTTTCTATCAATCTCTAGCTACTTGACTGGCGTATAAACTAACTACAAAGACTTGACTGAGGACCAGATCTCTAGATCGGTATTCCCTCTACATTTCTTGCTAATAATGCTCATATGAGAAAACTATTTGTAAATTATTATAAATATAAAAAACACATAAACCAGGAAGAACTTATGACTAACTAAGACAACTAACTCACCTCAATGAAGGATTATAACCAAATACAACAATGATACCTCAAGATGAGATACTCAATAGCAAAACCATAAGACAAGAAAATGATTCAATGCCCCCAGCCACTCGCATCTTACCAAGTTCTCTTTCTTTGAGCAGAATATTTGTTTTATTTTTAGTTTTTCCTATAATGAAACCAAAATCAGTTAGTTCCTATTAAACATATAATCAAAACCTAAGTAGTTCAATCTCTTTCTATTTATTCGACAAAGATGTCCTCTTACACCATCACTATATGCATTGACTATAGAAGGATTTAGCTACCTTCTTGTGAATAAAATTTCTCAAAGACTAGGCTATGGCATCCCCCTCTTAGGAAACAACACTTGACAACTCATCAATGGCCACTTTGAAAATGATCCCTTCCTTACTTTGATAAAAAATGAGAATAATATTAGATAATCCTTTAAGTTTTTGAAACCTTTTACTTATCTTTTGGATCCAACATTAAATGGAACAAGAACCAGTGTAACAAGAAGCATTTTCTCCTCCTTTGAGGTGGCTCCAATCCTTTTGTTGGAAGTGAATTAACCATAAGGAGATCTTCAAATTCCTTGGGATCTCTTTTACTTTTTAAGATTATCCTTTTAGGTTGTGGTAGTATGTTGTTGATCAAGTGGAGAAGAAATTATTCTAGTTGATAACTAGGCCTCTCTCTCTAAATGGTAAGTTTGAAGTCTACTATAAGGTATTAGTGGCTACTCACATCTTTTACTCCTCTTGTTGGGTGCCTTCTAAGGCTTCCTTTCATAAGCTCAATGAAATATCACATGATTTTCTTTGGGACAACTTTGATGAAACCAAGGGCTTCTAAAAAATTGCATGGGACTTATGTTATCTACTAAAGACTCTAGAAATGGAGTTTGGAAAGGAATTACAGTTTGTGCCAAGTGGATAGTGAGAACCACTGAAGGAAAAGAAGCTTGGAAAATCTTTTAAAGAAATTGTGATTCTTCTAGATCTCCCCATGGACATCCTACTTGGAAAGGTCCAGGCTTCCATTATCTAGTTGTTTCCTCTGTTCTTATCAAGATGACATAAACCTTTGTGTCCAAAACCATTTGGAAGGAATGGGAAGCTATTAAACATAGTATTCTATGGAATGACAACGGATTTTAGAATGGTCCTTCTATTAACCAACAACCTCTAGAGTGATCTCCTACCATCACCCTTAAAGATATGTCATTGGTCAAGATTTCTTAGAATCATTCTCTGAAGTTTTTTTAGAAGAGGGATCAATAAGTTATTAAAAATTTATACTCCAAGTTTACCTCATATTATATTTCATGGCCTCAAGAAAAGGCCAAATAAAGCTTGAGTAATGTGGATGAAAAATTCTTTTAGGCAATTATTGAGGTGGTGCCACTTTCAACACCTTCACAAGATTATTGTGTGATCAAACTAGCCATGGTAGAAAGACTAAAGATGGCATGTGGATACCACTTTCAAAGGATATAATTAGCTTTCCCTATATTTGCCTGTGATTCCAAAGTTGAATCAAAAGAGGTCTATTCAATCACCTTCTCACATTTGGAACAAGCAATTTCAAACTATTTGAAACACTATTGTTGAACCCAAGATTTTTCATTTTGTGTATTATTTGTTGTGCCAAGGTCTCCCTATTGGTAATAATTTGATGTAATTAGGTGTGTTAAACCCCAAATTCCTATTTGTGGGCACTTTGAGATAATTAAGCATCTCTTTTAGTTCTATGTCCAAGCCTAAGAAGCTTGGTCTAGGATTCATGATTTTTTCAAGCCTTCCAAAATTGAGCCCTTCACTTAACATAAGGTTATTTTGGGGAATGGGGCTAGATTTCTAGCTAAATTTTCTTAGCTATGACATTTAATAATGAAGATTTTGTTTACCACATGGAAATATAGAAATGTTAAAAAAAATTATCATAATTTTGTTAATACATATTTCTCTACTTTCACTGCATGTTTGGTGATATCTAATGTGTTTATGAAGATCCAAGTACAAGCTAATAAGGTGGCTACCTCCAAACTCTTTTTGATTATTAGGGAAACACCCCTTATATGGTGGCTCAATTTCCACCTTCCTCACTATCCCATTGTTGCTTCTCCTACCAAGGTCAAAGGCATGACTACTATGATTTCTCTCCACACTCTTAAACCCAGTGTTGATGGAAGTCTCCTTTATGAATAAAAAAAAATATTGGTTGGTCACCTATGACTTAGGTGGGCCAACACCTCTCTTTAGTTTTTTCTTAATGACATGGGTGGGTTCCTTCTAGAGGCCAAGATAAGTTTCCTTGTTTGGCTTTTGCTATTTTTCTTACATAAGACGTTCTAGACACTGAGTTGCAACAATATGTTCATAACACTCAAATGCTCAAGTAGAATGATGGTTGGGAGCTAGTTGATGATGAAAGACTTGCTAGACAATGGTTGGAGCAACTTTGATGATTGGGATCCTCCCTTGACTACTAGTTTTATAGCTTTATTTAGTTATCATGACTATTTATTTATTTTTTATTGGATGATATATGAATGGTCGTTTCCTTTTTGGGACTACTTATTGTCCTGATATTTGACTCTTAAGCTATGCCCAACTATGTGACATTAGGATGTGATTCCATTTCATCAACCTTTATTTGTGAATATGTTATGATTATTTTTATAAGTACTATATAGATATATTTCATGAAAAAATAATGACAATGACATTACATATTTAAGTTTCATACTTTTTCTATTTTAATGAAAGTTTCTAAGATCATAGGTCCCAATCAATAAGGCCACAAATGAGAGACCATGTCCTCATGACTCAAAACACAACACCTAATGTCTCAACTCACGACAACTTTGATACTACACAATACACTCATGTGCATATAAACTTCACATTTGAAATACATAGTAACACTAACAACACAAGAACTCCTTTGTCACAACACACATATGCCATGTAACAAATCTTGTGACTCACAAGTATGCCCTATAACAAAACTTGTAAGACTCACAAATATGTCATGTAACAAAACTTGTAAGATTAATTATAATTTAACCTTTTGATAATAGTTGTTTTCCTCATCTTAATAATAAAGCATGTCATACAAAAATTAACACACTTTTGTTACATAAACACTCGTACTTACTATGAAAATATCATGTCTTTAACAATCCATACAAATCAACCTTAGCACTAACTCCAAAAGAAAACAAGGTGTGGAAAGTGGAAGTCGAGCACATCCACACACAGTATTAGCAATTTTCTCCTAGCTTGGTTGAAAAATTTGTCACATTTACACCCAATAAGTGGGTTCCACCAACTTTTGCAATGCCCTTTCCGTAAGGGAATGGACTTGTTATAGAAGATTATTGCTTTTCATATTCCCCTCATGGGAAAAAGTTAAGGATAGAAAATTCTTGGAGATTTTGAATTAGATTTGAAGCGCTTGGAAAGTAAACATGTGGATACACTTTTGAAATGATTGCGTCCTTTGATTATACAAGTCTATAAAGGATGAAAATTTTGTGTCTTATTCCTTCTCTTTTGCTTTATTTCATATTTTATATTAATTCTCATCTTTCAATCTAATCACTAAATTTATTCTTCACATAAATGCGGTCTTAGTCTTCTTTTAAATGCTTTCAGTTTTTTCCTTTCTTTTTTAAATAAAATATAAAAAATGCTTTCAAGTTTTTTATACTTTTCTCTGCGTATCGGAACAGAAATCTGCTAAATGTTTTGGTATTAGTGGTCTCAATTTCTCCTAAGACGAATAAGTTAAGGGTTTTAAAAGTTCGAAATAGTACGCTGGCTTTTCACGGAAGAAAGTTAATTGTTTTTATGGAAAGAGACAAATCAATACTTGGAACATAAAAAGAAAAGTACATAAATATTTTCGTGGTATTTGGGTAGGAATAAAAGGAGAATATATATATGGAGAATAAATTAATATAATTTAAAATTCCTATAATTTAGATATATAAGTAGTTGAGAATGATAATTCGGTAATTTAAAATATTGAGAGAGAGAGAATGAGTCTTGGTTTTGCCTTTCTGAAATACCTGTTAGGGTTTGGGCCTTTGTCCCTATTGCTAAATTTATTGTGGAGGTCTAGAAGATGAGGCTATTGGCATGGAACCCCACTTTAGAGGAGGTTGAGATCTATGAAAACCATGATCTGGTTGAGATTGAGTCACGGGCCTCTCAGGCCCTTCCCCTAATCTCCTCTAATATCTTGGCTTATTCCATGGCCACCTATAAGGTCATGGGCTCATCCATATGAACAGGTCTTGCAATCTCATAGCTTGACCCTTTGATGAATCTATTGATGAGGAACTTCTTATCTTGGATATGCTCCACATATGCAAGGAGCTCCAAAAGCAATTCTCATGTTGTGCCACCATGAGCCCCCTCTATTGAAGGTCATGGAACTCATTGATCCACCTCTTAGGATTTAGTAGTAGCACGGACTTAAGGGCATGCCAAGGACTTGCTATGATACAAGCACCTAAATTGGAGAGATCTTATAGCTATAGCCACCTACCTTTTATGTCCACCAATTGGGTTGAGGTAGAATCCTGGCTTCTTAGCCTTGACCAATGGTTTGGGGTGCATGAGTCTAAGAGCAATCTTAGGGCTTGGGTTGCCATACATCTTTTGAGAGGCACTGCCTCCACATGGTGGTGATAGGAGGAGCAAAAGCTCCATTTGACTCTAGCTACTTTGACATGGGAGACTTTCCTAGAGAGATTCAACATGAGATACCTCTCAGAGTTGATAATTAGGATGGATTAGGGCTTACCTTGAAATCGATATGATGTGGATTTTGATTGTTAGGACATTGCAACAAATGATCGATAAATGAAATCTAGATCTAGTCTAGTATCAGAGACATATGTTGACTAAGACCTAAGAATTGGAGGGCCTATGCTGGTATTGTGCCTGCAATCTTGTCCACCTAGCACAATTATGTCCTTATAGTGTAATTTTGTCTTGCACATAAACAAATCTCTGGTAATATGTGTGCACAAAAATATATTGAAGGATAAATATGAGATATTAGAAGTTGTCAAAGGGGTCTAAGATGTTGGACAAGTAGGGTTTTATCTTAGAGACACAAAAATTATCATTTTTATACTACATGTCAACGTTTGGGGGATTTGTGTGATCATTGGACTCATCATGTTAGCACGTATGCTTTTGAGAACTTACATATTCCCCCTTTGGGATAAGCACAATCCATTAATTTTTAAGCATCATTTTTTAAAATAAGCTATGAATTTTAGGTCATTGCCCTGTTCTTCACTATTCTTGTCTATAGCAATGCATGGTTGTTTTCTTGCACCCAAACCTACAAAACACAAAAGATAATATCAAATAAAGCATATAAAAATCTTAAGTAAGATTGAGATGATTGGATAGATAAGAGGAACTCACCATTTTGTGAGGCTCGAAATACTACACGTCGCATCCATCCCCTAACATTCATCCCTATAAGTGCCTAAAAATGGATAGACATATGTGGTAGGTCAAATAATGACCCAATGGCTTAGTACACAACCACACACAGCATGAAATATAAAAATGACATTCTCTAGTTTCTTGTTTGTTTTGTAGGTTCAAGGCAAATACAAGGAGCTCATGGCTAAGGTAGTATATCTCTAACCCTACACAAAAGGTAGGTAACTTTGTCTATGTTTTCATTTTAAAATTTTATTTTTGAGATTACTTTATGCTACACATGATCATTCATTTTATTTTTACAACTATTTGATCCCACAATAGTGTGTCCCACTTGTGGGACATCCTAATTTTTGCTTGAAATCACATATTTTTAGAAAAAATAATGATTTAAGTCTAGAGGTGTTCCATCTATGGGGGTTTTGATTGAATGGGGTTAGATCAAACCCCCTTGGATAGAAGCCACATAGGCTTAAATCAAACACGTGATGGAGTCTCCTCTTTACTTATCAAAATGCTGACAAAAAAACAATTTTGATTCACCTTTTTGGGGGATCAAATGAAGTCATTTGGAAAAGTCATTTTGTAAATATGTAGCCCTTAGTATTATCCTTATAAATATTATAATATGTAATATGTTCTCTATAATATTATATTTAATTTTAATTTTATAATGAATGTAGGTTCATTATAAAAAATAGTGACCTTTATTCAAGACATTAAAGAAAAATAACAAATATTGTTAGAAAAATCTTGAAAAATACACTGCACTCCACATAGATGTCCTTGTTTCAATTAAAAAAAGATACAATTAATTTTGATATATATGCTAAGAGAAATGTGTTACGAAATAACATAGGTCTAAAATTTTTGATAGTATTCATTCAATTTTTTTGATCAGTGATCGCTTTTAACCAAAGTTATGAACCAGTGAGGCCACAACACGGGGGACATCATCCTTTGGCATGAATGCCTTAGCATGAAATCTTTGCATTAATGTTGGTGGGTCAAACCCGCGAGCTCATTGGCCCAACAGGGGATTTAAGTCACGAGCTTGTTGGCCCAACAAGGGCCCTGTGAGGATGCAAGGCCCGCAATCTCGTTGGCCCAGTGGGGCTCAAAGCCTGCAAGCTCATTGGGCCAGTGAGGCTCAAATCCCACAAGCTCATTGGTCCAGTGGGGGTTTGAACCTTGGTGGCATGGATAACAACACCATGCTTTAACCATCACATTGTGCCATGAACAACAGTACTCATTCAAAAATTAATAGTAAATAAAATATTTAATAAAAATTTGAAAAAAATATTCATACACTAGACATTGGAGTTAGTGATCTAATTCCAATAAATTATGAAAAAAAAAAAATTAGTGAAAGTTATGCATTATGGAATAATCTCACTTAGTAAAAAACAATAGAAAAAAATATAAATTGATCAAAAATTTATAAAAATGATAGAATATTTTTTTAATTTTTAAAAATTATAGCTTAAATCTATATATAAAATGCCATAACTCATTAGCTACATAATCCTTAAATTCTTAACCATTTGTTCTTTATAATTAACATTAATTAAAAAATGCTAAAAAAATGTTGATTTTGAGTGCCCCACTTAGGCCAAGTAGGACACACTATTATGGGATCACCCAAGTCTATATGTAGTACAACAAGCAAGGTAAGTTCAAGTAAGTTTTGTGGCCCCTCACACTTATGTTGGGAAGCAACACCTACCTAAATTTGTAGACTACCTCTACTAATGGGAAAATATGCAAGTGCCTAAAAATAGACAAGCATACATGGCAGGTCCAATGATGATTTGATAGCCCAACACATGACCCCATGTGCAATGAAATATAAAAATACATTCTTTCTCTACTATTTATAGTCTAGTGGAAGTGCTTTGTTGACACCTAGAACCCTTCCTTTCCATTTTTTTGTGTGTATTTGGCTTTTTCTTTAGCCCATGGCACTTGTCATTTCTTGAAACTTAATCATCTACTTGTAATTGACATGTTCACCTATATTTTATTGGTTTGCCCCATTTGTGATCATGGAATTCCCTAGCAAACAAGTAATTGGTGAAATTGGCGAACGTGTTAGTTTTTTTGTGTCTATGATTTATGTATATAGATTTATTTTTCCATCTTTTTTGCATTTTTATTTCTTGTTTGGATATTCCCAGCATAGGAAAAACCATATTTTTCCTCTTTGAGGGTGATCTGACATTATATATAATTTTTCAAAGGCTTGTGCATGGCTCTTTTATCCTCAAATCTTTGGCATTCTTTGAGCTATCTACAACTCTTAACAATTAACAGGTTTGGTTAGGGAAGGATACAACCACATCTATAAACACCTATAGTTTCTATACATTTTTGAACACATTTGCACCAACTTATGGCCTCTAGGATTTTGCTTTCAAAGTTTGAAACAACTTCTAAGCTTAGTTATTAGCACCTTTAGTAGTAAACTCTTCACCCTACCTTTAGTATTCTATTGATTTTGTCCTTTTCATTTTTCTTCCACTAGTAGAGGAGAACTCACAAAGAATCTAGGTCCTTGATGATAATATTGCCACAATCCACATCTTTCATGCTTTGGATCACTCATATCTAGGTGAGAGATTTCCTATTACATTTTAAAAATGGTTAGATTAGATTATTCTAGATAGAGTAGATTGTTAGAATTAGTTGTAGGTTATGTATATTCTTTTCTCTAAATTTGAAGCACTCTATTTCTACTTTGGATTAGAGATGGATTTAGATTAATTTTAGTTATTAGAATATTTTATTTCTTGCAAAAACTTTGCCAGAAATAGTAGCACCATTCCTTTCAAAAATTGTCAATACATCACCAATCTATTAGTAAGAAATGGTGAAATACAACTCAAAAATTAGGCAAACATTCTTCTAAATTGAAAACAATCATTTCATTCAAATACCAAGATCAAAATTAGCATTGAGTAGTTTGGTTTTAAAACAAGCTTTTATTGTCTTAGATTAGAAATAAAGGGAAAAGCTAGTTCATTCAAACATTGGTTGCATGCATGCATTTCTCATTTTGATTTCCATTTTATTATATTTGATTGCAAAAGGGAAAATTAATTGCTTTTCTAATTTTTTAACACCTTCAATTCTTTTAGCATACAATCTTTGCATGCATGCCTATAAATCTAGAAAACAAAAAAAAATAGTTTCCTTAGCTTTTAATTTAGCATATTGGTCTAATTAGGAATATTTTATTTCAACAACATTTATACCAATCAAAAAGAATGAAAATAATTGGAAAATAAAAAATAAATCAAAACTCTAAACTAAGATAAAACATTAAGTTCTTTGTATTTAATCTAAGAGCTCCAAACCTAGTTCTAAACAATTAAGCATTCAATCAGACAACTCACAACTTCATTCACCTAACTAAAATCGAACATTCAAACATCAAACACTTTGCTTGAATCAAACAATCAAACACACAAACTTGTAAATGTTTGGAGAGTTTAATAATAAAGTGATATGTTAGGTCTCAAAAATGTAGGTTAAATCCTAAGAGGATGCCAGGCTCTATGCTTAGATTTGTAACATTTTTGAACTAACGAAATGGAGTTAACCTATAAGGTTGATGACTCCCTACACTTTAGGTTCTGCTAGACCTAGGTGAGTGCACCTAATTAATGAAACATATTAGATGGATGTGTGATCTTGGTTGAGTAATGGATCTACCCATAGTGGCAAATGGTGTGGAGTAGATAATTACTTGCTACCTACTTTTACTTCTAATGTCTAAATAGTGATTGAAAATGGTATTGTTCTAATTTGGTATAAATTGTATAAGCAATATCAAGGCAAATCATATGAATATGTTCAGTTAACAGATGTTAAATTTAAATAATGAAATAGGTAAGACCAGTGCATTGTTGGGTAAATGGAGTCAAGTAAAAACCTAAGATTAGTGGTCTATACCTGGCAATAATTCTAACTGTTTGGCACAATATTTTGGTTTATAACTTGTATAAACGTGCAGGAATGTGACTGATAGACTCTTCTTATTGATCCAATCAAGATCTATTAAGTTGTTGTGATCTATCTAAGAGGATTTTAATCCTTCCTTGAAGGAACCAGTTAAAAGGGATCACATAGTGACAACAAATGTGTACTGACAAAATGAAAAATATACTTGATATGTTTAGTTTTGAATAACTTAATAGTATTGTTTGGAGACAGTATGACAGCCTTCAATTATAGACTCTTCTTATCTATCCAATTGATATTTCCAAATTACTGTAATCTATTTAAAAGGATTTTAATTCATATTTGAAGAAACCAATTAAGAAAATTACACAGGAACAGCAAATGTGTCTGATGAATTTAATATTCTGCTTGGAATATATTCAAATAATAAGGAACACCAACTTGGAGACAGTCAAATAATTGCTTAACTTAACAAACACTTGATACCAATATAGAGCCACCAAATCAGAGATCTTCAATTGATTTCTTCAAAATATTGTTTGCAACATGGTCCTCAAATAAAATTTCTTCTGCTATCTACTTATATCTCCTATTTTAATATCTCCTCTATTGATGATGATAAAATGGACTTGGGTTCCCTTATACATATGGGGAGCAAACAAGCTTTAGGCCGGTTACAACGGGTCATGTCCTTTTGTAACTAACAATATTAAGAAAACAAACAAATTTTTGTTTTAGAAACACCAATATGTTAATCTGTGAATAGAAACCCATGACCATTCAAGGCCTGAGCAAGGCTTTCTTTTTTTCCATAAGGTGCTTCATTTGTCTGCTAGTTGATCTACTCCCTCTGAAGAATTCATAGCGGCATCAGTTATATCAATTGCTCTGTAAAGGAACAGATTAATCTTGAACAAATGTTCAATATACTCCTGTTTTGCATATGTGTTAACATTAAGGGTTCTCCCTTCCATGTCGTGTTCCATGCTCATCATTTTCTCAAGATACTTGTGAATATTCTGCATGATCATATCTTCATTATTGATTTCTTGGAAAGCAGTATGTAAGACCATGGATACGTCTGCCTTCCACTCTTCATATTTTTGCGGCTCTCCAATATAATCATGAATTGAGGGATCAATATCAAAAGAATTCAACTCCTTATTTAGTTCATTATGATATTGTTCATGCATCTTGACCAACTTATTATACACCTGTAGTCCTTGTTCTATTAAAAGTTTTTTATCTGAAAGTTCCTCTTTCCTTTCCATCATCCTCTCTTACAATCTTTTGTTTTTTGATTGTTGGATATTCTCTGGATTATCTTCTAACTCATTGTTGTTTATTAGTTTATCTATGGAGGGATTACTCTGGGCACTTCTTTTTGGTCTCAGCCTAGACCCTGGGCACTGGTCAATTAAATCTTGATTCAGTGATCTTTTCTCAACCCTTTGCTTCTTAGCTTTATGTTTCTCTAGATTATCTTCCATAATACATACTTCAAAGCTTCTAGACAGTGTAAATTTATAATCAAGACTAATATACTTACTTGAAATATATTTCTGGCTGGCCCTTTTCTGCTCTTTTCTCCGCAAGAGATCAAACTCCTTTCTCCTTCTTTCTTCAACCAAATCTTACAGGAGTGGAATAACTTATTTCAATCTCAGCTCATAAATGCACCATCAATGTGTATCTTGTCATCGGGCCAGTTTATTAATTGCAAATATCTGAGCGATGTCTTGGAATGTCACATCAATCTTGTCTAATAATCATCATCATATCGCTGAGACTCTGTTTTATATTCCACCGAAATCCATCCCTTCCATCGATAAATTTCCCTTTCTTGATCCATCAGCGAGGTTCCATATGAAGTTGCCTTGATGTGCCCTAGTCCGGCCAATATTTATCACATCCTCAATGTTTTATAATTATTTCAGGCTATCGGTGGAACTTCATCCTTAGTTCCACCGATCCTTACATGCTATAATGATGCTTTTGTCTTTGTTGGTTTTATCGGCATGTCAGGGGAACTCGTATATAAGCTCTGCTGAAGTTGACATGTTCTGGCGATAAGCTAACTCCTGTCGAGTTCATCAGCTCATCAGTGAGGGTGTGATGTCTATTCCACCGAAATCCATATGTTATGGGGATATAACTTGCTTCAACCAACTTTATCGGTCTATCGGTGGAACCATGATGTAGTCTCCACCGATGTCTGCATGTTATCCTGATAAGCTCATTTTGTTCCATTATCAGTGAGATGACTCCAAAGGTTACCCCTATAGATCGTTGTTTTGCTGATATACTGATACTATGTCTTTATCAGGCCATCGGTATAGCAAAGTGAAAGGTTCCAACGATGGGGTCATGTTGGGCCGATATGCTCTTAGGAAAGGCAAAGAGCACAATTCATGGAATGATTATGCAAGACTTAGGTTAATTATGGATTTTGTAACACAATTGATTATTATTATGAGATTAAGGGTATAATGTTCTAATCTTCGTTGAAAAGGGGATGGATAAAAGTATAGGAAAATTGTGAAATTTTCCTGTCCCAATAATGGCTCTATCTAGGGATGTATGCCCCTTGCGGGCATAGCAAGATCTCAAATCTCTGGGGAGCAGACTCATGCCTATTTTATGTGATTTTTTAGGCTGACATGGAACTGTGGTAAGGATGGAATGAAAATGGATAATAGAGGTGAAAATGGTGAAAAATTGGAATGATCCTATACTATTGTACATGGAAAGGAACTTTGTTTTTATTGAGGGAGTTCTAGGATTGTCCATGTACTAGCAAGTCCTAGTCTCACTTGATTTTCCTAAACTACTATGCATGGAGTAAAGTATCTTTGAGAGTTAATTAAGAGTTGTCCATGCACTGGAAACACTTATCTCTCTTTGTGCATGGAATTGGTGAGTTCATGAAAAGAAAGGTTTCATAAACTGTCCATGCACTGGTAGTTCCTGTTTTTCTCTGGACATATTTTGTAGATAATAAGAGTCTTCCCCTCCTTTTCCAATGATGACAAAAGGACCTAACCATAAAGATTCAAACTTTCCATGCTTTCCCTTATCTTGGCACCTAGCATTCCACATTAGCACCAAGTCATTCACCTCAAATTTTTTATCTTTGGCTTTCTTGTCAAAAAAATATTTCACTTGTGACTGCAACTTCATATTTTGCTCTTGGGCCATTCTCCTTACTTTATCAAGTTCTGCGAGATGTTTTATCCTTTCCTCCATTGGTTCTATAATATTTGAATCTTCTTGAAGAATAAATTTGTAAACTGGTAAAAGGTTTTCTAATGGCATCCTTGCTTGTGTTCCATACACCAGTTCAAAAGGGGATCTTCCAATTGCTCTCTTCACAGTAATCCTATCCTCCACACAACCATTCTCAACTTTGAATCCCATGCTTTATTATTTCCTTCCAACATCCTTTTTATAATTTTTAGAAGATTTTTATTATTGGACTCTGCCTGACCATTTGCTTGTGGGTGGTAAGGGGCAGCATAAGAAATAGTAATACCATATGTATTGCAGAAATTTTTGAACTCATCAGACCTAAAACACATCCCATTGTCTGTAATCAACCTCACTGGTGTGCCAAATCTAAGTATGATATTTTCCATTAGAAAATTGATCACCACTTTACTTGTTACTTATTTAGTTGGGATTGCTTCCACCCATTTTGTGAAGTAATCTATTGCCAATAATATCCATTTATGTCCTCCACTAGATTTTTCTACAATTTCTCCTATAAAGTCAATTCCCTATTGATGGAATGGGGCTTCAACCTGCATAGGTTTCAAAGGCAATGCTCCTTGATATTTTAATTTTCCTAAATTTTTTTGGCATGCCTCACATTTTCTTGTATAATCATATGCATCATTGAAAACCTTAGGCCAATAGTATCTAGCCCTTAGGATCTTATGAGCTATAGTTTTTGCTGAGAAGTGTCCTCCACACACTCCTTCATGTAATTGTCTCGGGACATGTTTTGACTGATATTCATCTAGACATAGTAGCAAAATACCATCCCTATTTTTCCAATAGAGGTCCCCGTCCATTAAAACATATTTTGAAGCTTGCAACTTGAGTGTCCTTCTGTTGTCATCAAGTCCTTTTGGACATTTCAAATGTTTGAGATAGTATATAATATTAGCATACCATGAAGTGTGTTCAATACTTGTGACCTTGTTTTCTTCACCATTCAAGTTGCATACTTGGGCAGCTTCCAAATTAGTTTTAGTCATTAATTTCACTAATCCCTATCCCCTTACAAGCTTGGTGATTTGAAACTCAATGTCAAATTCCTAGATTCTATTTATCCATCTACATCTGCATCATGTGGTCTCACTCTATATGAATATATCTTTCACTGTAGCATTGGGCACATAAGCTATCACCTTTGCTCCTACTAGATATGGCCTGAATATTTTAACAACTTTCACCAATGCATAGGCCTATTTTTCCATAATATCATACTTCAATTCTGCATTTTGGAGAGACTTGCTAAAGAATGAAATTGGTTGTTCATCTCCTTCATCATTTTTTGTAGCATCACTGCAGCTATTGTGTGATAAGATGCAAATGAAAAAATTTGAAGAGGTTTGCTGAAGTCCAGGGATTTCAACACTGGGGCTTCCTTGATTGCCCTTTTTATGGATGCGAACGCATCTATAGCCTCATTAGTCCAACCAATTTTTGCACCTTTCTTCAACATTTTTGAAATTGGTTTTACTATCTCAGCAAAATTTGATATGAATCTTTTGATAAAATTTATTTGTCCAAAAAAAGATTGAATGGCCTTAACTATTTTAGGAATAGGGATTTAGTCAATGGCCTCCACTCTTTCAGGATCAATTTTCACTCTTTCCTTAGAGACTATATTCCAAGGCTCTAATAAAAATTCTTTCCAAGTGTGTACAATGATCCTTAGCCTTCTTGGAATACGCGATCAAGTCATCCTGATAGACCAGCATGATTTCATTAATTAATCATGCAAAAGCCACATCCATAGCCCTCTAGAATGTTTCTCTAGTGTTTGTGAGCCCAAATGGAATTCTTACATAAACATATGTTCCCCATGGTGTGGTGAAGGCAGTCTTATATTGTTCTAATTCATTAACTTTCACCTGATTATACCCTAAGAAACTGTCCATCATGGACAATAGTTCATAGCCTGTGACTTTTTGTAGTGCTGCTTCCATGTTAGGAAGGGGGTAGTTATCCCTAAGGGAGGATTTATTTAAATTTCTGAAATCCACACACAATCTAATATCACCATTCTTCTTTCTAACAGGCGCCAAATTAGAAACCCAAGAAGAGTGCCTTATGGGTTTGATAATAGCTCCATCCCTTAGTTTTGTTAATTCCTCAAACATTTTAGGGGCCAACATGGGATTGATAGGCCTCTGCTTTTGCCTGAATGGTTTGGCATCGGGCTTCAATGGTATCTCATGTTGAAAAAGATCTTCTCGACATGCTTTCAAGTCATCATAGGACCATGCAAATACATGTCTATATTTTTTGAGCAAGTTGATGAGCATCCTCCTAATTTTGGGATTTAGTTTTTTCCCAATGTATACATTCTTTGGGTCCGTTTGCGTTCCCAGATTTATTTCTTCAAGATCATTTTGTATTATGGGTATGTTTTTTGTTTTAAATCAGTCATGTCCATCAAATACTTTCTCCAACGCTATGAGTCCCTTAGGTATTTTATTTGTTCTTCGCTGAACTATCTCTTGACCAAAAAGGATTTCTTTTCCATCATGTTCCTCCACAAACGCATTGAAATCAATTTCTTGATTTTCATAATAATCCACACAATGTAAGAATTTGATTAGATCCGTGTCATCGCTAAAGACTTGCCAATTACGGATGTTATTTGGAATAGTAGGTCTAGTTTTGAATTCTACTTCAGTGACACTTGCCAATGTGATATCATCCCTTTTCAATGTGATGTTTGCAAGGAAGTCTGCCATTATATTTTTTGACCTATCTATCTAGTTAATTGAGAAAGCATCAAATAACTCAACATCATCCCAAACCGCATTTCTGTATTGCTTCAACCTTTTGTTTTTAGATGAATACTTCCCTCTAACTTGAGAGGTAACTAATTCAAAGTCCCCATATACAACCAGGTTTCTTATTTTATGCTTTATTGCAATGTTCAAACCAATGAGTAGGGCCTCATATTCTGCCACATTGTTGGTGCATTCAAATGTCAAAAAAAATGAGTATTTGAAGGTTTTACCCATTGGTGAGATAAATAGTACTCCTGCCCCATTTCCCATTTTGCTACATGCACCATCAAAATACATTTTCCATACATCGCATTCATCCTTTTGAGCTTCTAGATGCATTGGATTAGTGTTTTATAATTCTAGCTGACATTTTTCAATTCTAAATGCGCCAAGGTCTATGTCACAGAAGAAATTTACTTGATTCTGGTCAATGCGTTCTATGATGTTCTCATATCTTGGTTCTCTATATAACTTAATTTCATTTTCTCCCACGGGGATAGTAGCATAGGATAGATCTAACTAAACATGCCCCCCTACCATTGTAGCCCATTGTCTTGATAATAGCATCCCATAGTAAGGTGGGCTATCCACTACGGTGATGCCAATCTTATAAACTGCTTTAGGATAGGCAGCTAATTTTATTTCCACATCCTTCATAATAGCCACAATTGGGATGGATCTGTTGTCCATAGTGTAACATCTACCATATGTAGTGTCAACCCACATTCCTAATTCCTTCATGACCTCTATCGGCATGATGTTCATGGTTGCCCCTGAATCAATCATACAGTTCCTTACTTGTTTTGTATCAACAGGGTAGTGTAGAAAGGATCTACTTGAGATGGAGTTTTTGTCAATGTATCCCCTAAATATACTTCTAGAATTTTAGTAGCTTCAATTTGGACATTATTTATTGTGATTTCAGGCTTTTCTTGTTTCTTTTTTGGTATATCTGAAATCATCTTAACCATCATATTCTTGTATTGATCTATCTTCATCATTTCAAGAAGTGGTACTGATATTTTCACTTGAGATATTGCCTAAGCTATGTCAAACAAGGGATTTATTGTTTGATCAACTTTTTCTATTTTGTTATGCCCCTTTTCTCCAACTGGTATTTTGTCTTTTAGCTTGCCTTGCTCAGTTTTTTCTGGCTCTTTTGATGTATTTTTCATATTATTTTTATTATAATTTTAATCTTTTACAAAGACACTCCCAGGTGTTCCTTAATCCGCATTGACCATCCTATTTCTTAGATTATAGTTGTTCTTAGCCTGTGCTACTACGGCCATTGTAAGAGGTCTCCTTTCTTCTTCAGTAGGTTTCCTCCATTGACGATGTGGTGGCTTGTCAAGAGTATAAGTGCTTTCCCTGTAGGTGTCCTCCTAATCCAAGAAGACTTCTTATCTTCCCATATTAACATTGTATTTTTGATTCCCTACATCATACTCATATCCATGTTCTTCTGTAGAGGAATATTCTTCATTTATCTGGTAAGGTGATATTTCCAGCATATTTATGGTATGGTTGTCTCTTTCATAGCCAGAAGATGTTGCTTCTTGGTGTACTGATTTGGCCACTATACAATATTCAGGGGAATGGGGCAAATTACATACCAAGCACCATGGATTATCTTCAACCATGTGTGCCCTATTTCCTTTTAGAGGGTCAGGAGTATCCTTGCCATAATTTTGCCTTCTGTTGTTTTCAACAGGTCTTCCATCCTTCCAATTTGTATTGTAGGGCATGTCATACAACTGAGGTCTTTCATTTCTATATTGACTCTCTTGTTTATTTTAGTGATTATTTGAGTTTTGAGGAATTCTAAGGTTATCTCTTTTGCCAATCATGCCCACAACCTTCCTATTATTTTCAATATTGATAGCTACTTTTTGTGCCTCTGTTAAGGTCATGGGAGCCCTATTTCTGAGTTCATACCCAGTCTTTGAATCAAAAGCTTTTAGATAAATACTTAGAGCTACTGAATCAGTCAATTTGGATCCATGTGGTATCTTATTATGCAATTTGGAAATTTTTTTATTGAAGTCATATACTGACTCATTCTAATTTTTCTGGATGCTTATCAGTTCATGTAGGGCAAATTCAGGGGCATACTGATTTCCATATTATTCTTTGAACTAGTCATGGAAATCTACTATAGAATAAATTGAGGAATCTGGTAAATTATTGAACCAATCCCTTGTGTCTTCAGTTAGAGACATCATAAATAATCTCATTTTTATGTCCTCATGTTCCATACCAATGTCTTGTACAAAGGAATTGAAATTTCTAATATGATCTTTAGCTGATATTGCATTATTTCCAGTGAATTTGGGGACCATATTTCTCCAACTGTTGTCAATAGGGTAGGGATATAATTGATATCCTATTAGATCAAATTGTCTACATATATTCATGAGATTTTGTGGAGGCATATTCATTGGTGGTGGATTGGGGTAATATTGATATCCATATGGAGGTTAATGGTAAGCATGTTGTTGTATAGGTTGTTGGGGTGGTATATGCTAGGGTGGTATATGTTGCTGACGTTGTGGAATGCCATGATGACTTGGAGGTGGGTGATTTTGGGTAATAGCTCTATTATTTGGCATTTGGGGTCTCTATGATGGCTTGCTATATTGAGAGTGCTATCTTGAATTTGCTCATGTATTAGGAAGCACTCTTGGAACAGTCGTATTATGAGATATCCCATGTGAACTGGCATTATTACTTTATTTGTGTGGAGGGACATATTTTTGAGGTTTTGATGTCTGGATGTCCAATTGTACCAATTATCTACCCAGTTCTTGACTTTCTTGTATCAACTGTTGTCTCCTCCTAATCTGCTACTTTTGCCACTCTAGATGTATTTCAATTTCTTGATTACTCATAGCACCAAAATCAATAATATGGTCTACAGACCCTTCTCAGTTTTCCTCTACCTGTTGTGATAAAAAACCCCTTTCAAGCTCTCCATGTTTCTGCCCCCCTTCTTCATTCAACCTTTCCTCAAATTTAGTTACTTCTTGAGAATCTATCTTGTAACTGAGGATATCATCATTTGTATTGATCTTTTCAGGAGGTGTTGAGGGATTCCTATCATCATTTTATACTAGGGAGTTGAATACTGTAAAATGTTGTCCTGATGTGTTTATACTATCTTCAAGTTGTTTGGGTGTTGCTTCACCCTTATTTGGATTGTTCTTTCCTCGAGGAGGTCCCTGCTTATCTGTGAATCTAACATTGTTCTTATTGGGGATTTCTTGATGTATAGACCTCCTTCCATTCATGTTTGATGGTATAGTATATCTCTGATATCCATCATCTATTTTTTCTGAAATGATAACAGTCACAAAATTTTAGTCGCCACCTACCTCTTTGTAGGAAAATGATTACAGTTCTTCCCAGTAGAGTCTTAAATATGTTATGATGTTTTAATGTAGCTCTATGATGGAAGGTTGAGATTCAAAGTGGGCTTAGTCCCTAGTAGAGTCACCAATTCTGTTAGGTCTCAAAAATGTAGGTTATGAATCCTAAGAGGATTCCAGGCTCTATGCTTGGTTTTGCAACATTTTTGAACTAACAAAACAGAGTTAACCTATAAGGCTAATGACTCCCTACACTTTAGGTTCTACTAGACCTAGGCAGGTGCACCTAATTAATGAAAAAAATTAGATGGATGTGTGATCTTGGCTGAGTGATGGATCTACCCACAGTGGCAAATGGTGTGGAGTAGATAATTACTTGCTACCTACTTTTACTTCTAATGTCTAAACAGTGATTGAAAATGGTATGGTTCTAATTTGGTATAAATTGTATAAGCAATATCAAGGCAAATCGTATGAATATGTTCAGTTAATAGATGTTAAATTCAAATAATGAAATAGGTAAGACCAGTGCCTTGTTGGGTAAATGGAGTCAAGTAAAAACCTAAGATCAGTGGTGTATACCTGGCAATAATTCTAACTGTTTGGCACAATATTTTGGTTTATAACTTGTATAAACATACAGGGATGTGTCTGATAGACACTTCTTATTGATCCAATCAAGATCTATTAAGTTACTGTGATATATCTAAGAGGATTTTAATCCTTCCTTTAAGGAACCAGTTAAAAGGGATCACACAGTGACAACAAATGTGTACTGACAAAATGAAAAATATACTTTATATGTTCAGTTTTGAATAACTTAATAGTATTGTTTGGAGATAGTATGACAACCTTCAATTATAGACTCTTCTTATCTATCCAATTGATATTTCCAAATTACTATAATCTGTTTAAAAGGATTTTAATTCATATTTGAAGAAACTAATTAAGAAAATTACACAGGAACAACAAATGTGTCTGATGAATTTAGTATTCTTCTTGGAATAAATTCAAATAATAAGGAACACCAACTTGGAGATAGTCAAATAATTGCTTAACTTAACAAACAGTTGATACCAATATAGAGCCACCAAATCAGAGATCTTCAATTGATTTCTTCAAAATATTGTTTGCAACATGGTCCTTAAATAAAATTTATTCTACTATCTACTTATATCTCCTATTCTAATATCTCATCTACTGATGATGATAAAATGGCCTTGGGTTCCCTTATATATATGGGGAGCAAACAAGCTTCAGGCCAGTTACAATGGGTCATGTCTTTTTGTAACTAACAATATTAAGAAAACAAACAAATTTCTATTTTAGAAACACCAATATGTTAATCTACGAATAGAAACCCATGACCATTCAAGGCCTAAGCAAGGCTTCCTATTTTTCCATAAGGTGCTTCATTTGTCTGCTAGCTGATCCACTCCCTCTAAAGAATTCATAGCAGCATTAGTTGTATCAATTTCTCTGTAAAGGAACAAATTAATCTTGGACAAATGTTTAATATACTCCTATTTTGCATGTGTTAACATTAAGGGCTCTCCCTTCCATGTCGTGCTCCATGCTCATCATTTTCTCAAGATACTTGTGAATATTCTACATGATCATATCTTCATTATTGATTTCTTGTAAAGCAGTATGTAGGACCATGGATACATATTCCTTCCACTCTTCATATTTTCGTGACTCTCCAGTATCATCATGAATTGAGGGATCAATATCAAAAGAATTCAACTCCTTATTTAGTTCATTATGATACTGTTCATGCATCTTGACCAACTTATTATACACCTGCAGTCCTTGTTTTGTTAAAAGTTTTTTATCTGAAAGTTCCTCTTTCCTTTCCATCATCCTCTCCTACAATCTTTTTTTTCTTTCATGGCTGAATATGTTTGTTGGAATGATTTACAACAAGTATCTGCATATTCCAACATATTATTGAACCTTTCTCTTATTATTTCAGTGGCCATGGTGTATTTGAGGGTTTTTACCTCCTTTTCTAGCTTTTCACATGTTTTCTAGGATTTAGCATGGCACTTTTTCCAATAGATGACATCTGTCGATGCATCTAACATTTCTTTATCTTTCTGGATCCATGGGGAATATGCCTCTGATGCAGAGGAAGAAGAAGCTCTTTCCTTATGGTATAATAATTCTTTTCTCAATCTGTCATTGTCCTTGATTAGTTTTTGAATCTAGGCCTTAGTGAACTTTGCCACATTAACATTTAGCTCAGTAGCTTCCAAGGGATCTATATCTCCTAACCTTTTGACCAAAAGGTGACCAAACATTTGATTTGGGTCACTGGTTATTATTGGTCTCCTATCTTGGGGATAAAAAGACCAAATCAATACAGTAGCTTCATCTGCATTATACCCCAACCATGAGTATACTTTGTCACTTGCTTCCTCTGTCAAACTCAATGTTTTATCTTCCCTCCTTCTAAATGTGTCAAATACAATGGCAGAGCTCATATCCCAACCTGGCACAAGCAATACCTTGACCTCTTGGAGTAGTTGTCTTCCTCTTTCTAGAGTAATAGATTCCATTTCTCTATCAATCTCTTTTTTCAATTCCTCCAAGGCAGCAGTTTCTTGCTCAGGGGTAGCATCTTGCATTTTTTGCCTTATTTTATTTCGTTGATATTCATATACAAAAGATTTGAATTCAGGAGTCTTGATAAATTCATCATCAAAGACAAACTTCTAAGCAGCCATAACTCTGATGTCATCAAACATCTACAGAAAATGATACTTCAGGGGTTGGTTGTGAAGGTATGTGGGTTAGAGGCTGCACTTCTTGAGCTTGTGTCCCATAATATTATATGTAAGATGTATCAAAAGCAATTAAAGGCACACCCTCAATTATCTCATCTACATGAGCAATAAGTTGCTCAACTCTTGATAGTGGGTCTTCGATTTAAGAAAAGGCTCTTGAGTATGAAGGAACATTTCTGGATTTCCAATCCTCTGCAAGTAGAATTTTATTAAATATAGCCATTCTATCTTCAGTAGAGGCTTCCTCTTGATTTCTAATTATATCTACTTCTGAAAAAAAATGTTCATAACCAGACGAACCCTGTGATATCTTGGCTCTGTAAATAAAAGCCCCTATATCAAAACCTTTTCTTTCATCTCTTATTGGGAGATTATACTACACTAGTTTAGCATTGATTTCTTCATAGCCCTCATTCATGACTATTGTGAATTCTCAAAGCACAAAGTGTTGGGCATGAATGATTGTTTGTTGTTCTTCTTTAGATGAATAGCATTAGATTTAGCCAATTGTCTCACAATTTCTAAGTATGCAATTCTGTCTGGGACAACCCTAGGCAACAGATAAGGGGAACCTTCAAATCCATAGACTCTTATCATGGTGCAATCTGAGAATGTATACCAATCTCCCCAGTTATGATCCACCCTAGTCTTTGGATCATTTTCTTTTGGCCTATGAAACCTCTATATCCTAGGAAAGAGGCTATAGTCATGAGAATATCCCAACAATTACATTAGAGGTTTCACAAAATATTCTTCAAAGCAAAAATAATGAGATCTGTTAAAACGACAATCCCACAGTGAAGTCCACATTTGCATTGGATTTGGGTCCCCATTGTCAAATGAGCCTTGAATTTTCATCTCTAAACTCCACCATCCTCTACCATGCCCTTCGTGCAAAAGCAAATGCATTAACAAAGAGTAATGTTTGAAATTAATCTTATCACTATTATGTTTGATTTTCTCCAATCCTTGGTTCAGAGCATTAGCCATGTAACTTGCATAGTCAAAAGTCCTTGTTCCCTTTGTTTGAATATCTGCAACTAATACCATAGGTGCGATTGACATTTGTGGGGGAACCTCGAGTCCTAAGACTTGACCAGTAGCATAATAAGTATAACAAAAGTACTCTTCAAATAATTCTTCAGGAAATGGAGAGTTCTCAGCACTGGAAAATTTCCTTATCTGACCCTTGTCATCTTTTAGCCTGTGTAGAGCTAATTTGCCTCTCTTATAACTAGTGTCCATATGCCTATACTCTAGTAATAGGTCTTTGACTGTAATGGGCATGCCAAAGCCACATTCCAATTGAAAAACATTCACAATGAGATCTTTGGAAAGCACTAGTATATTGTCACCAGTGTGTGATCTAATAGCCCTTGTTTTCGTGTCATATTTGCTAGCTAAGGCTTTAATGAAATCCATGTTGATAAAGACATTAGACACTATTTGCCTTGCTAAATTTAACCTCCAAGGGTTACAGACAGGGTCATACCTATATTGTTTCCTGTAATGATATAGAAATAGTTGATACCCTTGAAGAGGGGTCCAAACATCTCCTAACTCATTGTTGTCTATCAGTATTTCTATGGAGGGATTACTCTGGGCACTTTTTTTTGGTCTTGGACTAGACCCTGGACACTGGTCAATTAAATCTTGATTTAGTGATCTTTTCTTGACCCTCTGCTTCTTAGCTTTATGTTTCTCTAGATTATCTTGCATAATGCAGACTTCAAAGCTTCTAGACAGTGTAAATTTATAATCAGGACTGATATACTTACTTGAAATATATTTTTGGCTGGCCCTTTTCTGCTCTTTTCTCCGTGAGAGATCAAACTCTTTTCTCCTTCTTTCTTCAGCCAAATCTTATAGGAGTGGAATAACTTATTTCAATCTCAGCTCATGAATGCACCATCGATGTCTATCTTGTCATTGGGACGGTTTATTAATTGCAAATATTTGAGAGACATCTTGGAATGTCACATCAATCTTGTCTAATAATCATCTCCGTATCGTTAAGACTTTGTTTTATATTCCACCAAAATCCATCCCTTCCATCAATAAATTTCCCTTTCTTGATCCATCAGCAAGGTTCCATATGAAGTTGCCCTGATGTGCCCTAGTCTGTACAATATTTATCACATCCTGAATGTTTTATAATTATTTTGGGCTATTGGTGGAACTTCATCCTTAGTTCCACCGATCCTTACGTGCTACAATGATGCTTTTGTCTTTGTTGGTTTTATCTCCATGTCAAGGGAACTCGTATATAAGCTCTACCAAAGTTGACATGTTCCAGTGATAAGCTAACTCCTATCGAGTTCATTGGCTCATTGGTGAGGGTGTGATATCTATTCCATCGAAATCCATATGTTACGGCGATTTAACTTGCTTCAACCAACTTTATCAGCCTGTCAGTGGAACCATGATGTAGTCTCCACCGATGTCTACATGTTATCCCGATAAGCTCATTTTGTTCCATTTTTTCAGTCTATCGGTGAGATGACTCCAAAGATTACCCCGATAGATTGTTGTTTTGCCGATATAGTGATACTATGTCTTTTTCAAGACATCGGTATAGCAAAGTGAAAGGTTCCAATGATGGGGTCATGTTGGGCTAATATGCTCTTAGGAAAGGCAAAGAGCACAATTCGTGGAATGGATATGCAAGACTTAGGTTAATTATGGATTTTGTAACACAGTTGATTGTTATTATGAGATTAAGGGTATAATGTTCTGATCTTGGTTGAAAAGGGGATGGATAAAAGTATAGGAAAATTGCAAAATTTTCCTGTCCCAACATGATCAATAATACAATACAAACTAGCAAAATAAAACATATTAATTTGTTAGGATTAAGGTACCATCAACCTTTTAAATCCTATGTAATTAATTACTCCAAATATTGTTTGAAAATCACCCATAAGGGATGTAAGGTTTTACCAAGAATGATCTTGTTTCAACCACATGTTTATATGCAGTCCCTGATGCTAATTCGTGTACGACGGGGGTTATAGGGGGTTTCCTCCCTGCAAGGGGTCTGGGGGGAACATTCCCCCAGTGGGGGGTATGAGGGCCACACACCACGATAGGGGCTTAGGGGCAGTGCTCTCAGAGACAAATTTTATCATTGTAAATCTAAACTGTTCATCATTAGGTCACATATTTGACAGTCGATATTATATAAATTTTCTTTCTCTAGAAGGCAACCCCCTTTTATAAGGATATTTGTACTACATTTTTATAAGAGTTGAGAGTAATAAGCGCCGCTAGATTGAAGACTGAAGAAGAAGAGGAAGTGCATGTATTGTAATATCATACTTGAAGATAATACAACTTGGAGCCTCTTTTCTTGGTGGAGTTTTTTACTTGAAAGGGTTTTCTCCACGTTACATATTGTGTTATGTGTTCAGTTCTTAATGCATGTTATTTCTGTGTAGTGGGTTTTATTTATGTTGTAATCTCCATTGATTCTACATTATTTAGAGAACATTAATAAGGTTTGAATTAGATTTCTGTTGTGTGGTTTGTACCTTCATTTCTAACATAATTAGGATATCTATACAATAGGGATGCTATCCTAGATCTAGTTTTAATTGTAAAGGGCATTTCACAACTCTAGGAGTTGGTGAATATTAGAGTATTCCTTTACTTTAAATCTACATAAAATAAGGATGCTAACCTAAATTAGTTTTGATCATAATGACACTCCTTAGCCTATTTATAGTATTCTATGTTGCAAGTATGGGCCTAATCAGTGTTGTCATTGATGTCAACATACTCCTGTTGCATTGATGATAAGGATTGGATGAGCTATGTGCTGAGGATATTGAGAAAATTAGTCCTAATCAGGAACAAAGAAGAATAGTGAAGACAGTGAGCTAAAGATCCTAGCTAAGATGAATATCAGAGAATGAGCTTCAAAGGGTTTGTAGATATATGTCTTAAGATGATCTAGTAAAGATTTTAGAGGTCTGCATGAAGATCTAAAGAATTTATGGCCACTTAAGTAAAACTGGTTATGGCAGGTGTTCAGAGGTGATAGAGTGATATAGATAGGTCCGGTGAGATCTAGAAATGCAATATCATGTTCTACAGATTTGATGGAGTGTTTAGGAAGTCCATGTGAAGTGACAACTCAATTGGTTCATGGTCTGGAGGTCCGCAAGTATCTATTCCATTGTGACAGTGATGACAGACTATGTTCTTGAGGTTCTGGATGAAGGAGATAAGGATTTCAGTAAGCAGATGTAGTGTGGATGTTTTTGGTGATTCAGACAAGCTTGTGGAGGTCTTTGGATCATGTCTAGTTTGTGTTGGTGGTCTGCATTGGAGTTTGAGCTCGCAATTGAAGAATAACTTTTAGATGATGATGTTCTTCTTAAGTCTAGCCGACTAGATGAGCTACACATCCTATGGATGATCAAGAAGGTGTCCTGTGAAGAATGGCATGTTCACAAAGAAAGATTGAAGTCTCAGATCTGTGTAGCCGACAGTGTGTTGATCCGTGTGAAGTCTTTTTGTAATTAATCATGTTGTGTTTGTGTATTTTCTCTGTAATGTATGCCAAGTTAGATGATTATCCCTAAGTCGATGTCTTGTATAAATAAGGAATTGTAAAGTCATTTCAAAGGCATCTTGTGGAGATGAGAGTGTGGTAGCAAGGAGGATAGAGAAAGGAAGAGCAGAAGTATTGGGCTTAAATGGAACTGACTCAAGCATGGTGAAGATGCTATTCTTCAGTTTGAGTATGTAATACTTATTATTCTGTAGACAGTGTGTCTCCTGTAGGCAGTGAGCCTCTTGTGAGCAGTGTGCTTGGGTAGTGAGCTCTAATTGGCATGTGCCATTTGGTTCTTTCTATTCTTCTAACAGAGAATACAATCTTGGGTTAGTCACCCTGTGGTTTTTCCCTTAACCAGGTTTTCCATGTCAAAATCTTGGTGTCTCATGTGTTATTGTGTTTCTGCTTTTGATTTAATACATTGTATTTCCATGATTGATTTATTATTATACTGATGAATTACAAAGTGGATTTAAGTGTTTAAATTGGAAGAAAGTTTTGGACAATTGATTCACCCCCCTCCCAGTTGTCTATCCTAAATCCAACATTCTCATCCTATCCTTTCTTCAAATTTGGTAAATTTGAATGTTTTTAGACCACCTACATGTATGTTGATGGATTATTGTGCTCTCATATGTGTATGCATGATGGTGCTTGATGTATGCCTTGTTTAGCATGCATTGAAGGAGTGAGAATCTTGTGTGCTTGAATGATTGTGATGGAATTATTTCATGATTGTTGGCTTGTGTGAGCCATTCATACTTGTATATTTTTTATTGGTAGTTGTTCCACATGTTTCATATATTGGTGCATGCTTGATTGGCATGAGCGTAGCCATGTATCCCTTGGATTTGTGTGAGATGGACTTGATAATGGTGTTTGCATGATTTTCCTTTCCATAGCTCAAGGGTTGCCTAGACTGGCATATACATAGATTGTGTGCTAAATGATGGTGTATGCATAAAATATAAATTTTATTGAAAAGATTTTAAACTATTGCAAAACCCTAAAATCTATATCAAATGTACCAACAAAGATTAAAGATAAAACTATGGCATAAATGTAAATGTTACTAAATATCGTTAATATGTGGTTTGTTTATTGCTAGCATAACTCGGTAATCTCTCGGTAAATTGTCATTAATTGATAATTGGGATAGGTGAGATTTTTTTTATAATATTTGGTAAAAAAAGGTTTGGGGGTGGTTGAACGGTAAAGGGTAAGTAAAAGGTAGTTTGAACAAGTTTTTAATATTTTTAGTTTCTTTTTATGAATAGGTTTTAGGGTTAAGTAAATAATAAATAAATTTGTTAGATTTATTTTATTATTTATAGGAAGGGATATAAGAAGGAAGATTTAATTAATTAATTAAAATTTGTAGACACTTAAAAATGTCCTGAACCTGCGAACGTCATTTTTACACATGGTTCATCCCAATTTCACATTCTACTATTAATTAAATAATTTTTAATTATTTAATTAATTCACTTTTCCACCTATGCTTCTAATTAAATAAATTTCATTTATTTAATTACTCAAGCTATTTTCTTCTATAATTAAATAATTAATTAATTATTTAATTATTCATTATTCCAATGTCCACTTTAATTTAAATAAATACACATATTTATTTAAATTATAGGTCTTACCCTAATTAAATAGGTTCTACTTATTTAATTAAATCCCATTACATTATCCCCTTAAATAAATTAAATAAATGTACACTATTTATTTAATTTAAAAATCACATTACACCTCACCAATTCTTCAGATAAAAAATTGTCCTTTGTCTTCTAGTGGCTGGAAACTCTAATCAATCTACACCCTTCATCATATCAAAATTCAAACTTGCAATCACATCCCTCCATTCAAACCCTATTCCTCTATAAAATCACTCCCTCATTTCTCACTTCCCACTTGCATAATTTGAGCATCCTCTCTAATTTTGCCATAGTCATACTCTTGAGGTTCTCATTGTATTTGCAGGTCTACAAATCTGAGAGCAAAGTACTACAAAATATGGGAGAAACAATGGAGGATTAACACTAGTAGTCTAGGGTTTTATGCTTTATGTCTGTATTTGTTTGATCCTATGTTATTTAGTACTCTATTGGGTTATTAGGGCATGCATTGTACTATTTGCAAGTTTTAGAATGTTTTTCCCTAACATCAAAATTAATTAAATCTTATGTCAGGGGTAAGGATTAAGATTAATTAAGGGTAAATTTAGGGATAATTTGTTGCAAGTATGTGCTAATCGGTGTTGTCATTGATGTCAACATGTTTGTGTTGTCATTGGTGTCAACTGTGTTATCTTCTATTTTTGTTGTTATTTGATTAAGTTGTTGAATGATGTGATTTCCTTGAAGTAGTGCTGAAGGTGTTAAGAATATGTTCCTCTTGCTGAGTTTCCAAGTGCTTTTGAGAAAATTTGATTAATATTTGAAACAATGTGTTGAAGAAGTCTTCTAGCTTACAAAATATTGTTTGAGTTTTTTCTCTACATTTCTTCTATGTTGGAGATCTGAGTGTGCAGTTTGGATATGTTGTTGAGAAGTGTTTAAAGATGCTAAATCTAAAATTTGGTACTTTAGATCACTGTGCAATGAAAGTTATGTTCACTAGTTTGAAGATAATGTCTGACAGTGTTTGCAGTGTGTCTAGGAGAAAGTATTTTGCTCCACATTTCTCTGTAGAATGATTTTAGGTGTTATGGTTCTGGATATATTCTTATAAGATCCTTTTCTATCTTCTATCTAAAAGTTTTGTGATTTGGTGCTCTAGAAAGTAATTTATTGTGTGGCAGAGTTCGATAGTGTTGTTTATAAGCAGATTGTGAACTTCCTTTAGCTAAAAGTTGTTGTGGTTGATTTTGTTGGTTTCCAGGTGACTTCAAGTTGTTCATGGATGTTTCTAGATTATGTTAAATTTTCGTGCAAGATTTGCAAGGTGTCTTTATCTTTGAGGAAGTGTGTGCTTAAAATTTCTTGGTGTTAACACAAGTCTGGCGGACTTGGTTGTTTTCACTAATTTTGATTATGCTTTGGTGATTGTGAAAGCGTGTTGAAGTGAGTTAGAGTGGCTTTAGGTCTATGCTAAGGCATGATGTGGTATGGATTCATTCCTTTCCTCTACAGGGATGTTTAGGTCCAGATCTAATTTGAATTTTATAGATTAAGTTGTGTTGCCAACCTTAGAGAATGTTTTCATGATCGATGATGGTATAAATAAGTGTCAAGGACTCATGGATTCGTGGACACGTGAGGGATATGATTTTTGTGATGTGAATTTGATTATGGAAGAAAGAGATTTCAAGTGTTAGGCTACTAGATGCAGTGAGCAAAAAGTGTCTACTATTTTCAGAGTTGTGAAGATGTTTGTGTTGTGATGGATATTGAGCTTCATTGGAACTGAACTCCATGCATAGGTTAGATGCAATTATATCAGTTCAAAGTGTGGCAGTGAGCCACTCTTCTCTTCTTTATTTCTTTCTCAATGGGCAGTGAGTCCACTTGGACAGTGAGTCCCCTGCAATGAGAATTCTTTCTTTTGGCAGTAAGCCCTTTGGCAGTGACCCTTTTGTAGTTTGATATTGTTACTACATTATATTGTGAGCTAATCCTCACCGTGATTTTTCCCTTTTAGGGTTTTCCATGTAAAATCTAGTGTTCTCTTATGTATGGTGTTGATGTGTTTAAGTTTATGTTATTTTCTTCTCATGTTTAATCATCATAACAGATTAAGGGTTTAAGTGAACTGACATGTAGATGTGAATGTGTTTATGAGGGTTTAAAATTTCTGATACAATTTATCCAGCCCTTCTCTGTTGTCTTGTGCATTCAACATAATTAGGGGATAATTAAGGGATTTGATCATTGTTCAATTTTAGATGTCTAAATTTTGCCCGTCTTTGAGATGATGTTGTGAGGCAATGTCATTTCAAAGAAGATTAAAACATAGGTTGGGAGAATGGGTTGGATTGGAATGGATGGGGTTTATAAAAATGAAGGATTGAAAGATGATGCCCCCTCAAGAGGATATGCAGGGACGAAGGAGATGGATAGGCTCTTGAAAAAGGAAATGAAGGGAAGGAGATAGAGTTATGCCGATTTAGTTTGAGCAACCTGATGTTTGATATAGCATCAGATATTATGCACCAAAGTATAAATACCAAGGTGACGGTGTGTCAAATGCAGAAAGGACATAAAGTCACTAGCAAACATATGCCTAAGCCACCATGATATGAAAGATCATGATGACAAAGTGGTTGGTATGTTGTAAGGACTGATATAGATGCAAGAAAGATGCAAGACAACAATAATATGACACACACAAACAAGGTAAGCATGGACAAATGATTCAAAAACAAACAAGGTGATTGCCCCTGTTAAGCTAAAAATCAATGATCAATTGGATTGATTGATTGGGTTGGATAGTGTTTTAATTGTGGGGAATGATATATCCCTAGATCAACACAAGGATTAAGATAGTATTGTCATTGTAGGGAATGATATATCCCTAGATCAACACAAGGATGTGGGAATGATATATCCCATTGATGATGATTGATTGATTGATTGATCGATCAGGATTACAACAAGGCTAGGATCAAGACCATGGATGTGATTGGATAATTTGGCTATATTGGTATGGATTAAGGATAAATTGCATTTAGATTTATTATTTCGATTGATTTGATTTGATTTGGTAGATTTTTGTTGAATATTTGATTTGTTTTGGATTTTTAGCATTGGATTGTGCTTGGATAGCCTTTGGATAGATACCAATGACAAGGGAAAACCAAGGTAAAAGGCAAGGATGAAGACAAGATGCAAGGATGAGAAACAATAAATGGGATGGATAAAAGGATTTGTGATAAGATAAAGGTAGGATTGGATGGCTTGATAAGAGGATGGGCTATAGGATGAAAGTAGGAGTAGATGGATTAAAAATATTGGTGATAGGATAAATGTAGGATTGGATGGATAAAAGGATGGACAATAGGATAAAGGTAGGAGTATGGATGGATAAAAGGATTGACAATAGGATAAAGGTAGGAGTATGGATCCCCATCCAATCTAATCCAACCCATTCTCCCAAGATATGTTTTAATCTTCTTTGAAATGACATTGCCTCGCAACATCCTCTCAAAGAGGGGCAAAATATAGACATCTAAATTTGACCAACGACCAAATCCCTTAATTATCCCCTAATTATTCCCTATTTATTCCCTAATTATCCCTAAATTTACCCTTAATTAATCTTAATCCTTACCCCACATAAGATTTAATTAATTTGAATTAATTAATTAAATCTTCCTTCTTATATCCGCTCTCGTAAATAATAAAATAAATCTAACAAATTTATTAATTATTTACTTAACCCTAAAACTTATTCATAAAAAGAAATTAAAAATATTAAAAACCCATTCAAATTACTTTTTACCTACCCTTTACCATTCAACCACCCCCAAACTATTTTTTTACCAAATATTATAAAAAAACCTTACCTATCCCAATTATCAATTAATGACAATTTACCGAGAGACTACCGAGTTATGCTGGCAATAGTGTGACCACATATTAACAATATTCGATAGCATTTACATTTATGCCATAGTTTTATCTTTAATCTTTGTTGGTGCATTTGATATAAATTTTAGTGTTTTGCAATAGTTTAAAATCTTTTCAAAAAAATTTATATTTTATGCATACAAATGGTAATATGGTAGGGTGGTGGGTAACATTTCCCCATTGGTCCTTCAGGAAGATCTCTTGAGAGCTAGAAGAGTTCCTTGTGGTTTATTCTATATTATGACAATGTTGTATTTCATGATTATTGGAGCACCTTGGAAGTGGCTTATTATTGATGTATATTTATTCTTTGTATCATTTTATTATTCTAGTGTGATCCTTCCATGTTTGGGAAGTAGCCTCCATCATGTTATTATTTTATATGATCATTTGATTGGAAAATGAACCTTATTTTGGAAGGAGATTATCATGTTGAGAAAGTTGTCTTGTTGAAAATAATTATTCCGACATGTTGGAGCCATCTTTTGTATATTATGTTATTTCTCTATGATATTATTATGAGTTTGGTTGTATTATGCCCATATTATGGTTGAGATTACCATATTTGTATTTGGCCCATCTTGACATTGGTGTTGAACGAATGTGGCATGAACCTATGGTATTTCTCATATTTGGCTTGTATGTTTCATATGCATAGTTGGAATTATTATATAGATGCAATACTTTCTTGTTTTTACAATCACTACCTTTCTAAAATTATCTCTAGCGTGCATTGCTTCATGTGCAAGAAATCGTATGTGGATGCCTTTCCTAAATAAAAAAATGTATTTTAATGTGAGAGAAACCTTGTGCACATATTTGTGATTAACTTTATAACTTATTATGTAATCAATAATTATTGTTATAATGTCCTCTATGATAGATGCTTTCTATAAATGGCTAATTCTAGCATCAACAATGTCATGGATCTTAAATATTGTTATTCTCTCTATGATAGTTTATGCTAGTAGTACAAGTTATGTTACTAATGTAAACAAAAGTACTTTTCTTATTAAGCTTCACCACTAGATCTTTCACATGTATCCTTCTCCATTCCTTTTTATGGTATAATGCATAGCATAATATCTTCCAGTCACATTTCCCTTTATCCCTATCAAATTATTTTTATGATTGAAAGGAATTTGGATAAAACTTCCACAAATAATCTAAGAGTGGATATGTGTAAATAGAAAAGATATGTAGTTTTTTTAAAAAAAGAATGAACACACAACCATAACAAAGAATATAGCATGGGAAAACCATTTCAAGTAAAACTCCATCATCCAAATCTTTAACCACTTGTATTATCAATAACAAAAAGAAGGTTACAATACAAATCCAAGCTCAAACCCTCACAAGAGATATACCAACATACAAATCTAGAGATATCTTAGTAACATAATAATACCCAAAAAACTAAACTATCAAACCTCCATCTCAAACAATCAATAATTATGAGAAGAGGTACATGAAACCGTCAAGTGGTAGTTAGGAAGCATGAGCTAAAACCACCTAAAATGTGGCACCCAAATCAATGCACAAATCCCAAGATGAGTCAATGGGATTTCCTTGCAGCTATTGTAAGTTGTCATAACATCATCAATATTCACTCACCAACTTGAGAACTCTATTTTGGCTCCATTATACCCATTTTAGATGACTTATGATGTGTTATAACATGCATTGTAAGTTGGTCAAGAAGTGTAACTCCCTCTTACAATTCTCTTATTCATCATAGATGCACTCACATTTTTTATGTGGAAGGCATAACTTCTAGAGGCCATAACTTTTAATTCGAGAAGCTAATTTTGACATTTTTATGGCCACAATCAACCATATAAATTTTGAATATTGCATTTTTGTGTTCTTAAAATTATGATGTAAGGTTGAGACACCTTTCCTAACAATGGCATGCTTATATCTCCTATGATGCTCACTTGTTTACTTATTCAAAATTATTTTCTCCAATGATTCATGTTACACTACAACTTTCCTCTTGTAATTTTATTTGTTTTATACTTTTATGATGTCTCTTGACCAACACTTATCTTCAAATAGGGGACATCATTACAACTAATTCTTGGTCTCTTATCTTGAGATTCACTAAACACATCTTTTACACATACAAACACATTTTTAGACCAACAAATTACTTTACTTAGCATTTTATTTTACACAAACCTATTCATCCTTACCTTATATTTCTTACTTGAATCCATATGTAATTAATTTTAGGGGACTCATATTCTACCCTTATTCTTTACATATTTCTATATATTTGTGCAATGGTTAAAGTGGCTCTTCATTGTTATAATCTACAAAATAGATGATAACCCAAAATATAGTACAAAGAATAGAAACTATAAAATTGTGAATACAAATGATTCAAGAAATCAAAATAGAATAATAGAGTTAGTTTCTAAGAGAGTAATGCAAATGATCAAGAAGAAAAATATCATTAGAACACAAAAGTAAATAGTTGTATGAATAAGTGAGTATTTATAGACTAGGTGAGAGGGAGGAGGTGGCAAATACAACCAATATAGATATTACACCAAAATACCCAAAATAGGAAAGTGTAACTCTCATGGAATATGTTGATAGATCACACCACTCACACTAATACCCTCTTTATTAACCTAAGAAAGCATTAATTAAAGGTGTAGGAAAAACCTAGATAATAGGAAAATAAATACCCACTAGGAAAATAAAAACCTACACTAACACCCCCCTTAAGCACAACTTAGGTGGGTGAAAATATGGGTCTCAAAAAATGAAGCCTAATGAGGTACACATGTACATAAAAATTCCCCAAAAGAGAAGAAGCCCCACCCAAGAAAAGAGAGAATAGCCCCTCAAATAGAGAGAGAAAAGACCCTAAGAGTAAGGAAGGACTAGGTAGCCCCCTTTAAGATGAAACCTCTTGTACCCCTAGCAAAGGTCATAGATGAAGATACTTTCTTTCTATGAAGGGTTTTGTGAAAATGTTGTTAACCTACTCAAATATTGGGAAAAAGTGGAGATTGATAACCTATCAATGAATGAGCTCTAAAATTTAGTTCATATGGACCTCAATGTGTTTGGTGTACTAATGATGGATCAAGTTCCATGAGATCTAAATGACACTCTGGTTGTCACAAAATATGACTAAAGGTCATTTAAACTAGATACCAAACTCAATGAGAAGATTATGAAGCCTTAATGGTAGAATTCATATCCCTTGATTACTCGGCCTCAATGGAAGATAGAGAAATATAAGATTGCTTCTTACTCAACCAACAAATAGAACCTAAACCAAGTGAGAAGTTGTAACCTAAATCAGACTTGTAATCCTAAGAATCATCTACCTAATTTGAATCTGTGTAGCCCACAAATTCAATATCAATTCCTACTACATAGAGAATCCCAAAACTATGATTACCCTAAATATAATGGAGAACCCACTTGGCTACCTTCTATTATGGTTCATGGGGATCCTAGATAAATCGACAGACCATTGCCATAGCATATGAAATATCAAGCCTCATTTGAGTCAGATACATGAGACTCCCAACAAGTTGTCAATATAAAGTGCCATCAATGAAGGGTGAAGAACATTGAGCCTCAAGTTTGACTCTAGAAAGAAAGGGATTCAGAGTCGAATTGCAATTATCCATGTGAAACCTCAAGATAAAATATCTAGAGCATACTTGGACTATGTGATGGTGATCTCAAAAGTATATTGAGATATATCAATCATAAGAAAATAATGCAACAAGCCTAAGTCAATCATCAAAAACTATCATGGAGGGATTTTTTCATTACCATAATGGTGGATGAGGAACTCCTTATGATAAATAGTTTATCAACATAGAGAACTAGAAAGAGGAGTGAATCTTCCTATAGAAAAATGTAGACATTCAAAACTGAATGGCAATGAGAGAACCCAACTGTGATAAGGAAGGAATCCATCTAGGCATATCAAGCTCAAGGGGCCTATTTTGGGTCATAGATAGATTTCTAGAGTCTGCAAACCAAATAAGAGTCCTATACAAAACCCTATGGTTGATCCATGTATATCTCCTCCTTAAGATCTTTGTGAAGAAAAGAACTCTTCACATCCATTTGGTGAACCTCCAATCAATGTGTTGCAGTGGGAGTGAGCATGAGTCTAATGGAGTTCAATTTTTTCTACAGGTGCAAAGGTCTTAGAGTAATAAACACTAGGAACCTAGGAAAAATCCTTTGCAACTAACCATGCCTTATGCTTATCCACTGACCCATCTGCTATGAATTGTTTCCAATAGATCCACTTTCATTGATCAGGTTTCCTTCCCTTGGGAAGGGGGAAAAGATCCCAAGTGCAGTTCCAAATCAAGGAACTAACTCCTCTATAGTTGTATCCCACTCAAAAATACTAGAAGCCTCTTAAAAAGATTATGTATTAGAGGCAATAGAAATGAAGACATGTGGAGAACCCTAAAACTATGAATGTGTCTACCTGGTGCCTAATGGATCCCCAATCTAATCACTTATAGCCTACAATTTCTATTGAGCCCAAAGTGGACCAATGGTCAAAGAATCGAGAAAATTATCAACCTCTAAATGATGGCTAGGAGAGGAAGGAGGTGGGTCCTCATCATCACTCTTGGCATCAAAAGTGGAGGAAGAAGACTCCTCATCATCAAGAATCTTCCTAGGTTGATCTAAATCCTTAGAAGATCTATCATCTAGCCCAAGTGACTCTGATGTCAATGTAGAAAGAAGATGTGGATAAGTGGCATGAGTGGAACTTGAAGAGTCCTCTTAAAAACAAGCACTCCTCTCAATCTACAACTCAAGTGTAGCTAGGTGGAGCAACTAATAACCCTTAAAACCATCTAGATAACCTACAAATATGTAAGGCATACTCTATGGATCAATTTCCTTACAGTTCTCTATAGGAATGTTGGCCCATGTGGGAGAACCAAAAACTCTAAAGTGCTTAATTGTTGGTTTTCAATCGCTCTAGGCTTCAGAACAAGTGACTCCCTTCAAGGATTGATGAAGAACATGGTTTTAGATATAACAAGAACAATTAATGGCCTCTACCCAATACTGTGGTACAATATATTTGAAGTGTATCATGCATTTTTCCATTTCCTTAAATGACAAACTCTTCCATTCTACAAGATCATTCTATTAAGGATTGTATGGAACTATACTTGTAAATCAATCCCCTTTGAAGTGCAAAACTAGTAAAAGAAATGGTTGACATACTCACCACTATTGTCTATGCACAAAAGCCTAATAGATTTCCCTAACTATTTCTCTGTAAAATTTTTGAAGTCTTGAAAGTGCTTAAAGACCTCAGACTTTTGCCTAAGAAATTATACCCAAGTAGACCTAGAAAAGTCATCAATAAATGTCAAAACATATCTAGCCAAATCATTATGAACTAACTCTAGTATTTGTGAATCTATCCATTCCTTTCTTTTGTCAAACTTCTCTTCAATATGCTTACCAAGGAAATAGCCATAGAAAACACCATTAGAAAATCTAACTAAAGGCAACCCTATTACCATGTTCTATTGGTTGAGTTTCTACAAGTAGTAGTTGATGAGTGTCATAATTGTCTCTTTTAGTCTCCATCTTTCCTGTTTTAAAAGCCATATTGCCACAGACATTTCCATCCTTTAAGCAGAAACTTTAATTAGTTTTTGGACAAGACACTATGTTCTTTGTATTATATTTTAATGAAAGTCTATATGTTAAAATAGTTGTTTTTAAGCATAATGTGGTATGATTAAGTTTGTTTACAATAATATTAGTTAGTGAATGAGGATTTTCTCCATAGAACTAACCCTTTCCTACATCAATTAAGAATAATAACCTACAACCAAGATTGTAGAGTTCCTGCAACAAAGGACCAGTTCCATGTAGCTGAAGAACCTGCTTCCTGTAACCAAGGGGGCCAATTCATGTAACAAGGCACACAACTACCTACAGTTGTCCAACAATAGTAAACTTTCCCTTTTCCAATAGGAATGAGTTCTAGAAGAAACAAGGAGAGAATGAGTAATAGTTGGCAAGCGTCCCTCTTTCAGCCAAGAACACATGAAGATTGGATAAGTCCAAGATAAATTTTCTTATATCTTTCAATTAGTTTGCCTGTATTATAGTCCTAATTGGAATACTCCTCTTTGATTGTTCCAAGTTCTAGTTTCCTAATACAGTTTTACTTTTCTAAAAATAAAGACCCTTCCCCTATATAATGGGAAGTGGGTCAATTGGTTGTTAGTCTTCATTAATGTACAAATTGTTACTAGCTGTGTATATATTGTTTTCATCCAAAAAATCTAAGATAGTAGGATTTTCTCATGAATGTATTAGCTAGTTGCAATCAATAAAAACACATCTTTTCAATATAGTTGTTTTACTTTTACTCTCAGACAGGGTGATTTGATTGAATGAGCTAATTAAATAGTTGATAAGAGGAAAGGACACAATCGCTCCAAGCAAGGGTCCACTTGAGGTAGACTACAACCTGTTAGCATTAAATTCATGTAATCTAAATTAGATAGTAGAACTAGATTTGCTTGATTACATTTTAGATTGTTACTTTGTTTCAGTTAGGAGTAGTTAATACAATTGGATTCATATTTTATAAAATAGTATCCTTATTTTTAGTATTTTCTTCCCTAGTTTTCCAATAACATCATTTACCAGCTATACACAACCATAGTATCCCAACACCTAGAATTATTTAGCTATACATAGAGTATAGGTACCATCTAAGAAGATATGTCCTCTAGTTTGACATTGTAAATTGTAGCACCTTGTAACAAGTGAGTCATTTGATAAGGGATATCATGATCCATTGAGTAGAGTGCATGATTTCACTACATTAGATTTACTAGTTAATAATGGAGCTAGACATTTTTGGCACCATTGCCAGAGATGGTGCCAAGTCTTAGATTTTCCAGGTTTTCAATTACTTTCCTTATTTTCCTAGTATACAAATTGTATTTTTCAGCATTTAGGACTATTAGACATCAAAGCTAATATTGAATTATCAACTAACATTGTGCAAGAAGGATATTATTAGCTTAAACATCATTGCATGTAGTGGAGGAGAGATCCCCTAGGGAGATTTCTTCAAGTAAATCAAAATCAAAAAGAGGTAATAGAGCCAAGTGAAGACATAGAAGGACTACAATCAATTGAACCCCCAATTCTTGAAGCACATCTACCTTAAGCACCTCCATTAGTTATTTTGAGTCAAGAATCCAATGGACTTCCTTCTCAAATCCCTCTTTCTTCCACCTATAGCCTAAGTCAAAATGTTACCATGGGTGATGTAGAAGTTGAACCACTGCCAAAAATTACAACCTTCTAATTTCCCATTACTGATCAGATTAGGTGACCCATATACTTTCCTATTTGAATTTGATGTCCTTTAGTGATGTTATGATTATACAACTGATGGACACCATTTGAAACTATTTTTGACTACACTCAAGGATGTTAACTTGAGGTGGTTTATGGGACTAGGAAGAGATGCAATAACTAACCTGAAAACCATGAAAGAAAACTTCTTCAAGAAATACAAAGATCACTACAGAGGCAGAGACATGAGAGGAGATAATATTTTTAGAGTGAGGCAGAAGGAGGAGAAACCCTTAGAGGACTATGTGTAAAGATTCATGTTTTTTCTATAGCAAAATTCAGTAGAGTAGACTATCTCTAGATTCTCTCAAAATTATATTCTTACATGGAATCAATGAAGAATGCATGGATGACTTAAACCTAATTGGATGTAGTGATTTTTCTAGATTTTCATTCAATGAAGTTTGCCAGATATGTAGAAACTACTCGTACTCAACCATGAAGAAGTCACACAACTTAAGATCAATGTCAACCACAAAAGTAGTTGCAGGTATATCCAAGTCGGAGCTCAATAATCTTCTCAAAGACATGAAGCAAGAAATTATTAATTATATGGAAACACAACTAGATACATTGCATGCAAAGAAGAAACACGAAGAAGAAAAAGCAACATTGGTTGAGTTCTGTCCCCATGGTCACCATAAGAAAATAGAATGCAAATTCAAGAGGGTGGCCAGAATTACTGAAGATAGGCCAAAGAGACTAGACTTTAGAACTCTAGAAGATGAAGAAGGCTACGTATTTTACCTAGCCCAGCGCAAGCCATAGAAACAAATGCAAGGTATTCCTGCAGATCCATTATCTTATAATGCTTCATTTCTAGGTTCTTCTTAAAATACTTATAATTGGTAGAATGTACCATGGAATATTGTACCATGTCAACTCTGGTCAACCTTATCACCACCTAGATAGGACCTGCAACAAGGAGTATGAACACAATAGCCATACTAATCTCAAGCCCACAGCTAATAGTGGCAGCAACCCCAAAGTTTATAGCAAAAACAATGGAGGGGAAATCAACCTTGGCAAAATCCAAACACTAGTTACCCACAACCACGATAGGATTTGCCTCATAAAATAGCTATCATGCCAAAAAATGCTACATCTACCCCTAATCCACCAAGAGCAACTCAATTTCCTACCCATCCTACACCAAATCCTAACAACAAGCCTGTTCAACAGGCTTATGCTAATGAGACCTTCCAATACCTGACTTATGTAGTTGAGGTCAGTGATGTTCAACTACATTTAGGAAAAATACTCCATGGACCAACCTCTCCACCCATCATGGAACTCCCAAATTAGGAACCTTCCAATGATGCTAATTTTCATTCACACAGTGAGCACCCTGAGCAACCATACCCAATAGAAGGAAATAAAGATAAAGAACCTTCATTCTCGAAGAGACTGAATACTCAAAAACATGAGCCTGAGACTGAATTTGATTTCCTTGGGCAATAAATCTATGAGGGAGTTGTGTTTAAAGAAAGCAAGAAGGAAGCATAAAGACATGCATATTATTCAAGTGATTGGACAACTTGCTGATATCGTGTTGGGCAATATAGTTGTCCCAAAATACATAGACCCTAGTATTCCAGTGGTGGATGTACACATCAATGACACCCTTATCACAAATACTTTAATTAATCTAGGTGCTTCCATAAACTTCATGACCACAAAACCAATGAAAAATCTACAACTTGTTGACCTAAGACATACACCTACAATGTTGCAATTAGCAGATAGGTCCACAGTTAAACCTAAAGGGGTCATTGAAGACCTAGTTATCACACTTGACTCTTGGGAATATCCTATAGATTTTATGGTCCTGCAACCAAAATATAACATAGGGGATATCAACTCATATTAGGGTAACCATGGTTGGAAACAATTGATTCTTTTATTGGCTTCATGTTAGGGGGCATAATTATTTCCAATAGAAATGTCACCAAGAAATTAATTCTTTATCTGCCAGCATAACCCTTTGTTGACTTGAAACAACTTGTCTAGTCGGATCCTAAAGATAACGACCAATATTCTTTGTAGACATTAATGACAACTGAATGAAGACCAATGATTCAAATATAGAATTATGATACAATCATCTCCAACATAATGCAAATAAATTATGGGATAGGCCGTCAATAGACCTATTGCTTAGTATGCCTATCCTGCCCAATTCATAGTATTTTTCCTGCAACACATACACCAGCTTATGTTTCTACTGTCCTTATGTTTCATCATTTTTTACTGCATAGTTGGAGCCTTAACACATCATATATAGATTTTTCCTCTTTTATGTCATCAACCACCCAAGTAGAAAATTTTCCTACGAAAACACTCAATGTTAGTAACCAGCTGACCATGCAGCGACAATCTAGGTTAATTTCTATGTTGCAGGCTCACAACCTTTGCTTGGGATTACCATGATATTTGAGGTATATATCCCAATATATGTATGCATCGGATATACATTAAGGAAGACTATAGACCCATTAGGCAACCTCAAAGGAGGATGAATCCTACTATATGAGAGATCGTAAAGAATGAATTACAAAAGCTCTTGGATGATGGATTCATTTATCCCATATCAAATAGTTAGTGGGTCTCTCCATTGGTTATAGTACCTAAGAAGGGGGGAAAGTAGCGTGTATGTGTTGATTATAGAGAACTTAATGTAGCCACTAGAAAAGACCATTTTCCTCTTCCCTTTATTGATCAAGTCTTGGACTCCTTGGATGGAAAGAAATGCTTTTCTTTTTTGGATGGTTTCAGTGGATATAATCAGATCAAAATAGCACCAGAGGACCAAGACAAAATAACTTTTACTTGTCCTTGGGGTACTTATGCCTACTAAATTCTTCTGTTTGGATTATGTAATACCCCTACCACCTTTTAGAGGACTATGTTGAGCATCTTTTTTGATCTTACCCATGAATGCATGGAAGTCTATATGGATGACTTCATGACCTATGGCAATACATATGAGAAGGCATTGGCAAATCTTGAGAAGGTGCTACAAAGATGTCAAGATCACAACCTATCCCTTAGCAATGAGAAATGTTATATGATGATGGAAGAGAGCGTGGTCCTAGGTCACTATGTGTCATAAAGGGGTATTTAGGTAGACCCTAACAAAAATGATATTATCACAAATCTACCTGTTCCACAAAAATAAAAAGGTGTGAGGAGTTTTCTTGGCCATGTATCCTATTATCAAAGGTTTATTAAGAATTTTAGTAAAATAGTAGCTCCCTTGTTTGTCCTACTCTCTAAGGATGTTGAATTTGAATGGACAACTTGCCAAGAAGCCTTCTAGGCTCTTAAGAACTCCTTGACAATGGCATGTGTGTTAAGAGTACCAAACTAGACCTTTCATTTCCATATTCATACAGATGTCTATGATTTTGCTATAGGAGTTATACTGGGACAAAAAGAAGGCACATTGGAATATATCATTTACTATGTCAGTAAAAACCTCCAAGTAGTTGAGCTCAATTATACTGTCACTGAGAAAGAAACACTAGCTATTCTATCAACAAGTTTCAACATTACATTACAGTTTATCCATTCTTCATCCACACTAACCATACAACAATTAAATGCTTAATGAATAAACCAGTGGTTAGTGGGTGGCTTGTTAGATGGTTATTATTGTTACAAGAATTCAACATAACCATTGTGGACAAGCCTAACAAAGCAAATGTAGTTTTTAATTTTCTTTCCAGACTAACTATTGCTACAGATGGTCCAATTATTGATGACTCTTTCTCGGACGAGCACTTGTTTGCATTAACTATGCACACCCCTTGGTATGCAAACATAATTAACTATTTGGTTGTAGGAAGAACACCTCCACATCTCTCACCAAGGGAAAAATGCAACTTGGTGGAGAAAATACTTCCTTACTCATGGATAGCAGGTTTTCTCTTCTACACAGGACCTGATAATGTGATGCATAGGTGTATCCATGAAGATGAATTTTTTCATATCTTACAGTCTTGTCATGATGAGCCTTGTGGAGGGCACTTTGCAGCCAAAAGAACAACACTCAATAATTTAACAACTGGCTACTATTAAACAACGTTACACAAAGATGCAGTCCCGTATACAAGAAGATGTGACTGATGTCAACAAATAGTTCATCCAACAAGGAGCAATAAAATGCCTCTATAACCTCAGCTGGTGTTGGCAAGTTTTGACAAAATGGGGCATCAACGTTTTTGGCCCAATAGATCCTCCTTCAAACCGAAATGAATATACTAGTATGTAAAAATTATTTGACAAAATGGGTTGAAGTTAAAGCATTACAGTATGCAAGAGAGCAAGATTGCCACCTTTTTGTATGAAGATATTTTACATGCTATGGGTTACCCAAAGAAATTGTCACTAACCAATGTCCACAATTTACATCTGAACTGATTGCCACTTTAATCAAGGAATATGAAGTTCGGCACAAGAAATCAAGCCCTTACCACCCATAGTCCAATGATCAAGTTGAAGTTACCACTAGGGAGATAGAAGCTAGAGTGACAAAAGCTATATCATTACACTACAAAGACTGGGCAGATTGCTTACTTGAAGCAGTCTGGGCATAACAAACCACATGGAAAATAACAAGTTTTATGCCCTTTGAATTCATTTATGGAAGAAAGGTTGTACTTCCCATTGAACTTGAATACAAGACTTTGAGAACAATAATCCAACTTGGGATGGATCTCTATGCAACACAACAATAATGACTCATGCAGCTTAATAATTTAGATGAATTACTTAAGACAACAAGCAGTTCACCATATAGAGATTATCTAGAAGCAACGGGTCAAATGGCATGACAATTTCATCAAAAATAAGCAATTCCAAAAAGGTGACTGGGCCTTATTGTATGATTCTAGGTATAAGAATTATAAGGGGAAGCAACCAACTTGATGGTTGGGCCCCTATGAGATTGAATAAGTTTACTCAAATGGTATGGTCAAATTGACCACGATTGATCCTATTCAATTTTCATTAATGGTCAACAATCACCACATAAAGATATATAAAAAACCATTAGATAAAGATTAGTGCAGTCATGATCAAAGGGTTCACAAAATGAACTATCCAGGCCATGCAGCAAGAGTAAACACAATGGAAACAACTTGAATATAGATTGCAATGAATGATCCAAAAGCTCAATACATCATATAATTAGAATGCTTCTATGTCAGCAACATGCGGACTTACAAACTAGGGCTCACAGGCCTGATTCCAGTTACAACAGATATGTAAGATATGGCATTGAAGTGCCTATCTGAAAAGAATCTAACTATCTATCTTATGAATAATGTTGACTAACTTCCTAATACATCCTAGAGATCTATATATATCATCTCCAAGCTCAAAGAGTCCTCCACATCGACCAAGAAAGGTTACAAACTCCAATGAAGAGTGTAACGTGTAGAATAAATAGGTCAACATTCAATCCTTTGGTATTGCCCCACAAAAGAATGAAACTTGGTATGAACCTCAAGGAAGGTTTATCTGATAATTATGTGTCATTTTATATGCTTCATTTAGCTCCACAAGTCATGGAAGTGCTGCGAAAACCTTCACCCTCAGCTGACTGTTTGTATGCTCTATTATGTGAAAACAGGGATCTTCTGATAGTGATAACTTTTAAAAAAAAGTCCAAATGACCTAAATTTTGGATATGATGTAGGTGATGATGTCTAGATACTAATTCCTACTCCATGATCTCTAAAATGAAAATGCGGCAAAATGCAGTACAAAATGTTGAAACTACTACTGATTGAACTGAACTGAACTGAATTGGAAAATGAAAGAAAACAAAAAGGAATGCAAATGTTTTTGGTTGATGCAAGATTGCTCTGCAACTTGGGATGCTCCTACATTAGACACCCAAGGTTGTTGAAAAAGTGACTCCATCACTTTATTAGGGCTAGAGAAAAAGCAAGATGGTCCACCTCAGCCTAAGAAATCTAAGTTGAATCTTCTTCTGGTTTACCTTTCCACTTGACCAAATATTCTTTGTATTGCTTTCCTTTGGTATTGCATCCAACTCTGTTGTCCAAGATGTCTTCTATCTGCTTTGGTTGTTGGCAATAACTACTTCTTCAAATCATCTTCAATGTTGTCATTGGATTCTCCTTCAAATACTGATACAAGTCTACAATGTTGAATATAGGTGTAATACCCAATGTCTCCGGTAGCTCCACTTCATATGCATTATTCAAACAAATTTCTTGGGTATATTACATGGTCCAAACTTCTTCATCTTTGGCTTGCTATATGTTCCTACTGGAAATCTCCCTTTTCTCAAATATACCATTACTTCATCTCCAACTAAAAATTCTTTGTGTCTCCTCTTGTCATCTACTTGCTTCTTATACTTACTATTCATCTCCTCCAAATGCTTCTTGACTTGATTATGTACTATCTCCATGTATCCTATAAATTCTTCTACCTCTGCACTTCTCTTATTCTCCATATTGATGTCTCTCAATTCTACAACTCCTCTAGGGTTAGTTCATGTCACAATCTCAAATGGTGTCTTCCCTGTACTCCTATTCAATGAAATATTATATGCAAACTCTGCTTGTGATAGAATTAGATCCCAATTTCTTATCTTCTCTCCTACCAAACATCTCAACAAGTTTCCCAAACTCCTATTTACCACTTCTGTTTGTCCATCTGTCTATGGATGAAATGCAGAATTGAAATTTAGGTCTATCTTCATCTTCTTCCACAATGTCCTCCAAAAATATCCAATGAATCTTGTATCCCTATCTAAAATTATGCTCTTAGGTAATACATGTAATCTCACAATATCCTTGAAAAATAGGTCAGCAACATGCACTGCGTTAGTTGTCTTGTTACAAGGTATGAAATGTGTCATCTTTAAAAATCTATCTACCACTACAAATATAGAATCATGTCCTCTCTATGTCTTTGGAAATCCTAATATGAAATCCATGTTTATTTCTTCCCAAGGTCTCTCCAGTGCTGTCAAAGATTTGTACAAACCAGTATTCTAACTACTCTCTTTTGCAAGTTGACATATTCTACAATTCTGCACAAATTTTCTTACATCCTTATATATCTGAGGCCAAAAGTAATGTTCACTTACTGAAGCCACTATCTTGTCAATTCCAAAATGTCTTGCCAATCCACCACTATGTTTCTCCTTTATCAAATTATCTCTCATTGAACTCCTAGGTATACACAACTGATTTCCTTTGAACAACATTTCCTCCTGAATGAAATAGTCTAACCACTTACTTCTATCTGTCATAATAGGTTCCTTACATGCTTTCCATGGTTCTACAAAATCAAGATCTTCTTCATACACGTGCTTCAATTCTTCAAAACCTAATACTTCAACTCTCATCTCTGTCAACAAACTCCTACTCAATGCATCTACAACTTTGTTTGACTTCCCACTCCTATGCTTCAGTACAAATGTGTAACTCTACATGAACTCTACCCATCTCATATGTCTCTGATTTAACTTTCCTTGACTGTTCAAATACTGTAAAGCTTGATGATCTGTATACAACACAAATTCTTTAGGTAACAATTAATGTCTCCACTTCTTCAAAGCTTGAATTATGGCATAGAATTCATGGTCATAAACTAAATAACTTCTCCTTTCATCATTCAAATTTCCACTAAAATATGCTACTGGTCTACCTTCTTGACTTAACACTTCTCCTATTACATTTCCACTTGCATCACAATCCACTTGAAATACCTTGTTGAAATCCAGTAATGCTAACATTGGTTGCTCTATCACTTTCTACTTCAATAATTCAAAACTTTTGTTTGCTCTTGATGTCCACTTAAATTCCTTTCTGTCACCTCTCATTGTCTCTCTCATCGGTGTGCATACTGAACTAAAATTTCTAATGAACTTCTGGTAGAAACTAGCTAATCCATGAAATGATCTGACTTCTCCAATGCTCTCAGGTGTTGGCCACTCAACAATTGCTCTAAATTTCTTAGGGTACATCTTCAATCCTTTTGCAAAAATCACAAATCCCAAGTGTAGACACCCAAATTTGTCCCAACTTTGTTTATGTCTAGCAACACCATTTTAAATCATTATTCATTAATCCAATTAATTAAATAAATTTTATTTATTTAATTAAAATCCCATTCTCATCCACTTAGCCAATTAATTAAATAAATTTTATTTATTTAATTAATTTCCACATCATATCTTATCCCATTTTATTCATTTATCCTATTAATTAAATAAATTTTATTTATTTAATTAATATCCAACTCATATCCCAACTAATTCAAATATTTTATTTGAATTAATTCCTCCCATTTTATCACATTCCAACATTTGTCCAGTCAATCATGTGTTGTAAGACAACTTTCATTCATATCCTTCACATGCACAACTAATGAAACCTAAATTTAGTAACTTTCAATCCTAGCCATTCACATAGCCTCTGAATCTCCACCGTTGATTGATCTTGGCTAAGTCCTATATAAACACCCTCTCACTCCATATGAGACATCCAGCAATCATATAGCACCTACATTATCATCTTGAGCATCTGAGCATTCATTGAGCTTTTATCATCCATCATGGCAGCTTTTAGCTTTGCAATTGTTCATTGTTGAAGAAGCAGTCCACATCCCTCAAACAAGGAATCGCACGGTCTAGGTGATGTTATGCTTGAATTGCATTGTCCTTTGATTTCATTTAGATTAGATTCCTTGATGATGGTAGGGTTAGGGTTTCATGACTATGTGTGATCTGCTACACCTGACTTTCACCTATCACATTTTGGCATGCCTGGTGGGACTCACGTCCCTGATTGACTTCATTTTTTCAGAGTTGTTTTCTTTGAAGATTAGATTTTGCAGGTGCTTGCAGTAAATTCCAGTCACTTCTGAATGAACATCTGCTGCTTTTGGATCTTTGCGCTGCTTTTCTGCTGGAACCGGCTGCATTTACCTCTCTGGATCGCCTTTAAACAAGCAGTCGTCGCCTTAGGTATCATTTGTATCGCTTCTGTTTTAATAAGGCTCGCTTGTGATTTAGCACTGTTTGCGGTTGCTTTTAGACAGTAGTTATCACTTTTGACCTAACAATGGTCGCTTTTGCACACATTCGCATCGCTTTTGACCTAACAGTGGCCGCCTTTGCACATGTTCGCATCGCTTTTGATCTAACAGTACTCGCTTTTACCCTGATCTGAATCGCTTATGAACTGAGAATGATCGCCTGTGCAGGTTAGGGTTTAGACTTTTTTTGCAGATACAGGTCACTTTTGTCTCGCAGCCGGTCGCTTTTGGGTATATCTGGATCGCGTTTGAGTCGACAGAGGCCGCGTTTAAATTCATTGGAATCGCTTATGAACTGATAATGCTCGCCTGTTAGGCTAGGGTTTTGTCTGTCGGCTGTGTTTTTGCAGATACAGTTCGCATCTAGCCCTCAATTGATCGCTTCGAGTTTATGCGCATCGCTTATGAGCTGACGGTGTCGCATACTATATTTTTGGCATCGCATATGATCTGCAGTCTTTCGCCTCTAGTAAAATGAAGATCGCTTTTGATCAGCAGTGAATCGCATCTGGTAAGTTTTGTTGTTTTCAAATCTGTTTCAGTTCTAATTCAATTTTTTAGCTATTAATTGGGTATTTGCGTAGCATCTTATCGATTTGTCCAAGAAAGGAGGTTATCAAACTATTGACATATCTGTTGTAGGTTCGATCGGTCCAAGATTTGTGGTTTTTCACTAAATTAGGCATATTTGGGCTTGGTGCTTAAAATGAATCATTGTTTGCTCCGTGCTTGATTTATCTTTTTGATTGCTTGCATGTGCTTGATTGTAACCCAAATTTAATGGAAAAAGTATCCTCTCCCCTTGCCTATCAAATGGATCTTGGGTGTATGAGAACTTGTCATTATCTTTAGAGGGCCTGCCTTCCTGGTGTGAGAAGGGATACGACCCAAGTGGTAACGGGCTAAAGCCAAGTCCTTCCGAACCACTATATAAGAAAAGTGTTTGTGTCAAAAGCCGCAAACAATGGGTGTTGTTGCGTTATACCGACAGCCAACCTCCCCCAAAACCCTCCAAGGCGCAACCCTTGGAGGCTGGGAGACTCCATAACGGAGAGTAGCGCTGCCACATGTATAGCCACCTGAACAGATGCCCTTATTAGCAACTTTGTGTAGTAGCCAAAATCCTTCTATTTGTTGACGCAGAGGGCAAAACCCTTGAAGCGGCCCTGATTCATGCGGTTCTTAGCCGAGGTAGCAGGGACAATCTAAAGGTTTGGATAGGGTCAAGCCTTATAAGAAACCTGGATCTTGGTATGTGTGAGAAGTGTGTGCAAATGTAAGGAGGAGCCGGTGCTACCAAGATCCTGGAGCTACCCGCTTTGAATAGGCGCAACTAGGGGATTCAACGGATACTGTCCTATCCTAGCCTAGGTTGTATCAGTTTGTGCTTGTTGTGAGTGTGAGTGACTGCTATCACTATTTTCTTGCTGAAAAACTACAAAATCAGACAACTTTTGGACAAACACAATCGCTTTTGAACCTAAACTGCTCGCAGAGATCACAGACATCGCTTCTGAACTGTAGTAATTCACTTTTTGCCTAAACTGTGTCGCTTTTAAACAACAGCTGCCTACATATTTCCTGAACAGAGTCACTTTTAAACCATAGATGATCGCCTATTGCCTGAACAAAATCACATTTGAACAACAGTTGATCGCATCTTGTCTGAACCAGGTCACCTTTACGCCGCAGTTAGTCGCCTTCTGTCTGAACGAGCTCGCCTTTGAACAACAGACTATCACCTTTAGGGATATTTGAGTCGCCTCTGATCAACAGGAAATCGCCTTTGAACCAACAGTTGTCACCTCTGGCATAGCATTCGCTTCTGGTTAACATTGTCATTCTCTGTTGAGCCTAAACTAGATCACATCTGAGCTATCATTGATCGCCTTTGGAATCCTTTGAGTCGCATTTGAGCTATCATCAGTCGCTTGTAGCTAAAATACCTGCAAACCTCAGCTAAATTAGCCACAGGTCCAGCTTGCTTAAGTCTTAAACATCAGCTTTCAGACTTCTCTTTGATCAATAGCAAATACCTAGACTTTGTCTCCTATTTTTGAGCTTATCAATCAATCATAACTCTTGAGCTTTCCATCTTTTTGAGACCCCAACCAGCAAATCAGACATCAACCCAATCATTTCAATCAGCAAACATCCTTCAGTTTTAGCTTCAACCAATGTCATCCTTCAGCTTTAGCTTTAGCAAACAACATCCTTTAGCTTTAGTTCCAACAAACATCAGCAGCAAACAATCTTTCCCTTGAGTGTTTGAGCTATCCTCTAGGGACAACCAACAACAACTGAGCAACAACAACTCAGCCAAAACAAATCAACCAAGCGAATTAGCCAAACCAGCAAACCAAAACAACAACCAATCAACCAACCAGCCAACTATCATCTTTTGGGTCTCAAAACTTTGACAAGCTCAACTTCATCATCAACATCATGCCTCAAACTAGGAGTCAATATCGAGCTGAAATAGAAGCCAAATTGAAAGCTGAAATGGAAGCCAAATTGCAAGCTGAGATGAAACAATTCACAACACCTTTTAAGGACGCAACTCAATTCACAACTGGTATGCCTCCTCATATGTTTATACCTCAAGGATACACTATTGGCGAGTCATCTTCACAACGAATGCAACCTACACCATCCTTGGAAACTTTCGAAGAACAATCTCAAGACGACTCATCAGAATTCCAAGATACCTATCTATGGGACCAAGTTGAGAAACTCATGATATCTGAGCCTGATCGTTGCTTTCTCCAACTTGCTCGCATGGGTGCTAAACTACCTAAGGACTTTGACATATCTGCTATTAGAGAGCAAGATCCCAACACTACTGCTGTTGTTGCGAATGGACCATCTACTATAGTCACATCATCTCCTATTCCATTGCAAACATCATCCTCATTGCCTATTGTTGCTTCATTTGAGCCACCACGATCAGAGCATACTTTAGAACCATTGATAGTGCCCACCAATGTGCTCCCTCTCATTTCACAAAATCTCAACATTCCACCTTTCCATGTTCCTCAACATATCTCTCCTTCTACCATGACTGTTTCCATGCCTCAAGTAACACAAGCTGTCCATGTAACACAAGCGCAAATACTTCGAGCATCACAAGCTATTCCCATGTCTTATAGTGTGCAAACCTCTCAAACCACTCCAACAACACATGTTGTCCATGCTTCACACCCATTACAATCCACTACATCTCATACAAATACCATATCTCATATACCAATTGCTAATCCTTCCACGCTATCATATAGTCCCAACGTTAGTCTCATTGACATGAGTGATCCCCCTATTTCTCAAGCCAATCCAAACAATAAGATCACTTATGTTGATCAACTTACATCCATGTCGTCATATTCTTCCAATCCTTCACACACCATCAATCCATCATGTGCTACCCAAAGCTTCCCTATTATCACCCAACACATGACACATACCAATCCTCATATTGTCCACAATACAAATCCAAATGTTTTTGTCGTATCTGCCAATCCCTCTGTCACTTACCGTGTCGTGAATTCAATACCAACTTCCCAACCATTCGCTACTATCAATCCACTACCCACTTCCCATGTGATGCACACCCAATTGCCGCTTGTGTCTCAAGGACAGCAATCCTCCAACACATACGTGTCGCATACCAATCCTTTGACATACATTGTGGGTACACAACCGCAACAAACAGTCACAACTCCATTATTCTCACAACCGCAACCACAATATATCTCCTGCCATACTCCACCCCCTTCGCAACAACAGCAATTATCTTTAGCAGATGTTCAACAGATGATCGATGAAAGGGTAGGACAAGGCCAGAAACCTTTTTCTCTCGAAAACATATGCGCCTGTCCATTTGACAAGTCTCTTAATATGATACCTTTTCCACCACATTTTGAAATCCCACAATTTGATAAATACAAAGGGAAAGGGAATCCGGAAGACCATCTCCAAGCCTTTTTTGTAGCATGTCTTGATGTCTCTTATGACAATACGTATCTTTTGAGACTATTTCCTCGAAGCTTAGCAGGACAAGCTCTTGAATGATTTTCTCATTTACCCCCGGGCATCAAATCTTTTGTGGAATTAGAAAACAAATTTCGATCACACTTTTCCTTCAACATTGAACATGAGGTAAACATGAATGACCTTGTCAATACCAAACAGCGCAACGGTGAACCCTTTTCTGCTTTTACCCAACGATGGCGTAATATAGCTAGCAAATTATCATGGGAAATACTTGAGAAACAACATCTTGACATCTTTGTTCAAAATCTTCATCCTGAGCTGTCATTCCAACTACAATTGCAGAGTGCTAGCACCTTTGACGAACTAGTTTCCAAAGGAGTTATTATTGAACGAGCCTTAATTGCCAAGGGCACTATCAAGATCTTTCACGACAACAAAGATTCTCCCCAAAATTCCAATGATAAGTCTCGCTTTTGGAACAAGAACAAGAATGTTGTAAATGATGGTATTGTAGACGCAAAGAATATTCAAACTATGAGAGCTCCCATCAACATTCAAGCAGCCTCTACGCCAAGATAGCCTTTTCCACAATGAAGAAACCAACGTCAAACTTCCAATCCACGCCGATAATTTACACCATTAGTGGAACCCATGGAGTTGTTATTCAAAAGCTACTTCAAGCAGGAGATATTATTCTACCCGATGCACCACCAAATGGCGAACCACTCTTTCGAGCTCCTTGGTACAAAGAAAATGAGTATTGTGATTACCATCGAGTTAAAGGGCACAAAACAAATGGTTGTATGCGCTTAAAACATGTTATCCAAGACTGCATTGATCAAGGTTTAATCAACGTCACACCTTCAACAGCTTAACATGCCCAACAATCAACATCAAACTATGATCTAGAGACTTTCAAGAATCCACTTCCATCTCATGATCAGACAAATAACCTTCAGGCTGGAAATGCTATTCCGTATAACTATGCATCATCTACCATTGGCCGCATTGACCATGCTCGCATTTCTACCATTACCGTCCAAGGGAGAGCACCTGATTATGCTGTAACCACGTGAAGAGGTCAAGTTACTATTCAAGGAGCACCTCCTCACTCTCCTCGATCTCTCTCTGACTATAACCTCTTGGATCACCTTGGTAAAACACCCGCACACATATCTATTCTTGAGCTACTCCGCATATCCCCCACACATAAAGCTATCCTTGATAAAGCCTTACAAGAGTCTTCGGTGCATAATAATATTAATATCACACAATTCCAATCTATGGTCGCTAGCATTGCAGGCCCTTGTCATTTGACCTTTTCTGACAAAGATCTTCAGCCCTCCATTCATCCGTCACATAACGAAGCCCTCCATATTGAAGTATTTGTTAAACAACGCCATATCAAATGAGTTTTGATAAATGGGGGAGCTGGTCTTAATATATGTTCTTTGAAACTTATCAAGCAATTGGGATATTCTGAGAAAGATGTTGACACCTCCAAGGTTATTACCATCAGAGCATATGATGACGCTGAAAGAGATACCGAAGGGATTATCTTATTGCCTATTCAAGTTGGGCCGGTCATTACAGAAACTCGCTGTCAAGTCCTTGATATTGATCTTCCTTACAACATCATCCTTGGACGCCCTTGGATCCATACCCTTAAAGCAGTTCCCTCTACATACCACCAATGCCTTAAATTTCCACATAAGGGTGTTGAGGTTACCATTCAAGCTGATCCCAATCCATTTGAGTTTTGCCGTGCCTTTCAAGCTAAATATCAGAGTCTGAATCGCATTCCTATCAACATCGAGGCATATCCGTCTTCATTCTATATAAACCCATCCGACCTTCTCAAGCCCTCATCTAGCAAAGCCGCTTCCAACCTTCATATCAAATATACCGAACATGGCCCTGGTGAATACAAATTACAAGAGTCCTATTGCGTTGGTACCCTTCCATTATCTTCTAAATCCCACGGTAAGCCCTCTACATCCAAGCCAACTTCATCCTCCACTGTTATCAAAGCTCCCCCTACAGTATTCATTAAAGGTGGTTTCTTGGATGATGAAGACATTGAGGACATTAACTCTTGGATATTCTTTGATGAAAATGACCAAGTCCAACTTGAAGTAGAGCGATACAACAATGGGTTTCGCATCATAAAGAACATGGGCTATAAAGGACATGGCGGCTTGGGATCATAGGAATAAGGACCTACTGAGCCCATTATTGTGTCTAAGCAGTTTAGTAAGCAAGGCCTTGGTTACCAACCGGAGGTACCGCGACTCAAAGACATTAAGTGTATTTCTGATATTGACGTTGGACCTTCTTTGGTAGGAGAGACTTCTAACTCAGATACTATCGATGACTCCTCCCTTCATATCACCGACCTTTTTCAGGAACATTCCATCTTCATGTTTTCCACAACCTCTTCTAGCCATCACAATTCCTCCATTAGCCTTTCACTCGTATATCCTGACCTCATCGATTGGGACCAACAGGGGGCACCGATATTAGATACATTTGAAAATGACGAAGCCATTGCAGAATTCATGGGTTTGAGACAAGGTATTCCATTGGGTGATCATAAAGCAGGTTTCATGATGGATTTACCTAAACTAGCATATTTTGGCGGAAGTATCAAATCCTTCAGTCGCAAAAGTGAAATAAACAAAATTCAACAAAATAGGTCACTAGGTGAAAACCGCAAGGCATCTCTTGACCATGAAAAAGTAAAAATAAAGGACGTATCCAAAGGTGAAAACCTCTCTGAGGTGCCTGAGGATGAGGGATTTGATCTTCCTGTTGCCACTGATTACCATGAAAAATCAACTGTGCTAGTGGAAAAATCACAAGACATGAACTTGGGAACAGAGCAGAATCCAAAGATCACTTTTTTGGTAGCATCACTATCAGAGCAAGAACGAAGAAACTTTACAGCATTTTTTATGAGAAGAGCTATAAATTTTGCATGGACTTATGCAGACATGCCAGGTCTAGATCCTTCACTTGTGGTACATCATTTAGCAGTATCTCCTGATGCGAAGCTTGTCAAACAAAAATTGCACAAAATGCATCCACAAGTTGCCTTATTGGTCAAAGCAGAAATTTAGAAACTGTTAGAAGCAAAATTTATAAAGCCTATTGATTATCTAGAATGGGTTTCAAATTTGGTACCTGTAGCAAAACCAGATGGACGTGTTCGTTGCTGCACAGACTTTAGAGATCTTAACAAAGCTTGTCCTAAGGATGATTTCCCACTACCAAGCATAGACAACATTGTAGATCTTACAGTAGGACATGAAATGCTATCTTTGATGGATGGATTTTCAGGTTATAATCAAATCCGAATAGCAGAGGAAGATCAAGATAAAACATCCTTTATCTGTCCATGGGGTACCTATTGCTGGGTTGTAATGCCTTTTGGTCTTAAAAATGCTGGAGCTACCTATCAACGAGCCATGACAGTTATTTTTCATGACCTTTTTCATACTATCATGGAAGACTATGTTGATGACATCCTGGGAAAATCCAAGACAAGAGAAGGACATCTACAAGTATTGGCAAAAATCTTTGATCGATTAGAAAAATACCAAGTCAGACTAAACCCAAAGAAGTGTGTATTTGGTGTAACATCAGGAAAACTGTTGGGATATATTGTGTCTCGACGAGGGATAGAAGTGGACCCAGCTAAGGTAAAAGCTATCATAGAAATGCCTCCACCAACGAATCTCAAACAGCTCCGCAGTTTACAAGGTAGGCTACAATCTATCCGCAGATTTATCTCACAACTAGCAGATAAATGTCATCCTTTTCAACATCTTCTTCGTAAGGGTGAACCTTTTAAGTGGGATGAAAAGTGTCAACAAGCTTTTGATAAGATAAAGGAATACTTGGCAACACCTCCTGTGTTAGTACCTCCTATACCTGATCGTCCATTACTGCTCTATATATCATCAACAACTGCAGCATTGGGTGCCCTTCTAGCTCAACATGATGACTCAGGAAAAGAACAAGCCATTTACTACATCAGCAGAACCCTTGTGGGCTATGAACTCAATTACTCATTCATGGAAAAAGCTTGTTTAGCATTAGTGTTTGCTTCCCAAAAGTTGCGACACTATATGTTGAACCAAACAACGAAGCTCATTTCTAATGTGGATCCCCTCAAGTATCTCCTTTCAAAAGCCCTTCTCACAGGGAGATTAGCCAAATGGGTGCTGATCTTAATTGAATTTGACATACAATATGTGAACCGCAAAGCTATCAAAGGACAAGTTATTGCTGATCAATTAGCTGCAGCACCCATCACAGATATTCAGCTAATATATCCAGAATTCCCTGATGAAGGATTGTTTAATTTGAATTCTCCAGCACGATGGCAACTATACTTTGATGGATCATACACACAACATGGTTCTGGATCAGGTATCTTGTTTGTCACCCCTCAAGGAGATTGCATACCTAAATCATACAGAATAGCATTCCCATGTACCAACAACATAGCAGAGTATGAATCTTTAATCACAGGCTTGCGCATGGCAGTACAATGGGCTATCAAACAGTTACGAGTCTTTGGTGATTCTCAGCTAGTTATTAAATAGGTCTTAGATGAATATCAAACAAAAGACGAAAAGCTTCTTCCATACAAGCTAATGGTGGATGATTTCAAGAAATATTTTGAGGATATTACCTTTGAGCAAATTCCCAGGCTACAAAACAGAGCAGCAGATGCCATGGCTATGATTGGATCTCTTTTAGACATGCCATCTAACACCTATAAATGTGAATTCTTGGTTGAACAGCTTTTGATCCCAGCATTTGAAGTCCCACAGTCTGAGCTTATATGTGAAATTGTTGGTCCCAACTCGTCGTGGTACAAGGATATATACGAGTATCTCCGAAATTAAATCTTTCCATGCCAACTATCCAACACCCAGTGCAAAACCTTTATCCGTCGAGCCTCTCGTTACACTATCTTAGGAGACACCCTTTATCGCCGGAGTCTTGGTGGTATCCTTCTTAGATGTCTTGATTCCGAGGAAACAAAAACGGCCTTACGTGAAGTACATGAAGGTGTCTGCGGTTCGCATTCCGCTGGCCCTAGCCTTGTTAAGAAACTTCTACGAGCAGGATACTATTGGCCAACTATGGAAAAAGATGCCCAGCACTTTGCAAAGCGATGCCTACAATGTCAGAAACATGGAGATCTAATACATGCACCAGCACATGAGCTTCAGCCTATTGTCACTCCATGGCCTTTTTCGCAATGGGGACTTGATCTCGTAGGTAAAATCCATCCTACTTCATCCAACGGTCATAAGTTTATTATTACTGCCACTGAGTATTTTACGAAGTGGGTAGAAGCCATACCAATGACCTATATCACAGGTAAACAAATAGCCAAATTCATCCTACATTACATTATCTGCCATTATGGAGTTCCTCAAGCTATTGTCACAGACAATGGTCGGCCTTTCAAGAACCAAGAGGTTAGAGATCTTTGCAACAAGTTCCATATTCAACATAGATTCTCTACGCCTTATTATCCTCAGAGCAATGGTCAAGCTGAAGCCTCTAATAAGACAAACATCAAGATCCTTAAAAAGACTGTTAATGAAGCTGGTCGAGATTGGCATCTACAACTACATCCTGCATTATGGGCATATAGAACAAGCATCAGAACTCCCACTGGAGCCACACCCTATGCTCTCGTCTATGGCACTGAAGCTATTTTGCCTATCAAGGTTGAGATCCCCTCTTTGCGCATATCCCTGCAACATACTATCTTAGATGAAGAGTATCAAGTATCCAGACTCCATGATCTTGAGCTCTTAGATGAACGCTGCCTTACAGCACTGAACCATCTTCAAGTCTACCAAAACCGGCTACGCCGCAGCTACAACAAAAAGATCAGAGAACGCAGATTTCAAGTGGGCGACCTTGTCCTTAAAGAAAACCAAAGGAATCAACAACATCGAGAGAAACAGGGCAAGTTTGAACCCAATTGGCTTGGTCCTTTCATTATCACAGCAGTCTATGGATCAGGTGCATACACTATGTCAACACCTGAAGGCATTCCCTTGGATGAACCAGTCAATAGCGTTCATCTCAAGAAGTTTTATCCATAAATCTCAGCTATCCCCAAAACCAAAAAACACAAAATATATATATATATATATATATATATATATATATGATAAATAATCCGTCCTCTGGTGAAAACCTGGTAAACAGGCGCCTTGGATAAGTACCATAGTGAAAACCTGGCAAACAGGCGCTATGTGTAGTGACCAGCTTCCCTCATCTGTTTAGTTCGTTCGATCATATTTCCCCATTTCATCTTGTATAAGCCATAATCCCAATCCACCTAGCAATGCCACACATAGCCTTTCGTCTTCATCTTCATCTCTGCCAATGCTAGCTATCATACTTGAGACATTGTCGTGATATCTATATCTTTTGGCACCTTAACATCTTGGCCACATCTTTTCTGCATTGTCGCTTCTGCATAATAAACCTCATCCCGCACTGGGGGCATTTGTCGAGTCTTATTTGGAAGTGGATCCTGTTATCTCTAGCTCATAACACATCAAACAACTTAGCTTACAACACAACAAACCTTATCAACTTCAGCCATGGCATACATCCAATGACAAATGTGACTTAACAACTTGCAACCAGGACCCATATCTTCACAATCTATCCACATTCATCCAACAATCACAACAAACGTCGCTTGATCAAACATCCAACCAATTAGCGACATCAATAAGAACTACATACAGCTCTATCGTTGATGCCTTGATCCCGTGGATACAGGGTATGTAGGCAATCTGAGATGTGAAGGAAGCACTCTGATTCAGGCTAAGACGTTAGCCCCTTTCATCATTCATCTTTCATCTTTCTTCTAAACATCCTTCAATCTTTCAGCTCAAATCCTTCTATCTTTCATCACTTACATCATCAATAAAACCTAGAACTACATATTCATCATGTCTCATCTTCATCGTAAATGTGCTTTGATCCCGTGGATACAGGGTATGTAGGCAGTCTGGAATATGAAGGAAGTTTCTAGTACTCAAGCACAGATGATCCCCCCCATCTTCTTCATCTTCTTTCCTCATCCATCTTCTTCTCTTTGATTAGCTCAAACAAGCAGCAAACCATGTGTATATTGAAAGCTCAAGCACTTTAACCAATCAAAAGTACGCCAGAAGCTATTTGTCCGCATGCCTCAAGCCAACATCTGCTATAACAGTTTATCAACAACTTTAGCCTTCAACAGGATGTAGCTTTCCTCTTAATAGGGCGCCAGCTTGATCTATCTAAGAGCACCCAAAATTTGGCAAGAGAACGTGATGACAATATCTTTTGTTTTATCTTTTGATTTTTCTTTTGTCCCTTTTCTATGCCTAATCAAGACTGCCTTGATCTATTTATATCTCGGTATGTTGCGATGAAGTAAGAATTGGGGCATGGTCATATAGCTTTCGTATGCCGTGTTTGCGGGATGATCTTATTCTCTTCCTATGCGTATTGGTATCTTGTACATGTTGGGATTAGCATCTTACATATCAATATCTCTAGCATCTGAGAAGCTAAACAGTCTCTTATGCATTTGAGACTATTCTATGTTAAGACTAACTCCATACATATAACCAGCAAGCTATCATTATGTGTAGTGGAGATAAGCTCAAACCATTGCTTGTAGCATCAAAGTCCAACACTAGCTGTTATTCATATCTTGTGCATGTTGGCTCAACATCTTGACCTCATGCGTTTAGACAAGATTGTAACACGCTAGTTGCGCATTGGATACCTCGACACCTTGGTCTCTTATACTCTGGTGCATAACATCCATATGCTATATCAAACATAAGGACTGCATTTCTTTTCATTTTGAGCAATTCTTGAAAGCTGCCCATCATCATCCTACCTATTCATTCTATCTATCCATTCTATCATACTCAGCCAAGATCAATCATTTCCATCATCCTTTGTCCATGTTCCCGCTCCTGCAAAAATAAGTGTGTTAGCCATACATAAGTCCATCATATATATCTTTCATTACCATCTACCTATATGCATACATCTATCCATATCTTTACCATTTACATATTCATACATTTTCTATTCATTACCATTTGCATAAACATCCATCCATAATCCATATATAATCCATACAACATGCATAGCCATCATAATATCAACATCATAACCATTACAACATCATATAGATCACCAAAACTGCCATATATATATACATGTGTGTCAAAAAACAAGTGTCTACAATACAAGCTGAGCCCTGAAAGAATGAATGTACAACATCGGCTCTAGGCCTCATCATAATACAATGTAAACAAAGGTATGCTCTAGTGACTACTGCCAGCTCCCTCGCCCTGACCACCACCGCCACTAGGTCCTGTACTTGGTCCTCCATCTCTTGGTGGCCCCATCACTAAGGCTACTGATCGAGATCCACCTGACCTCCGTGAGCTCGAAGCCCCTGATCTGCTCCTGAAGCTAGGCTGTCTCTGCTCTGCCGGCACAGCTCCATAGTATAAGCCTCTGTAATACTCAGCCTCACCCTGCACTCTCCGAAGCTCTGCCTGTACCACTGTCAACTGTGTGGCCAAGTACATCGTAGCTCCATCAGTCCCCAAGGCAGCCACTGCTCTATCTCGCTCACTGGTCATCCCCTGCAGCTGCTGCACTGCCCTATCTCTCTCAGCTCGCAGACCATCCCTCTCTGCTCTCATAGCCTGCTCCTGCTATATCGCAGTGTCTCGCCCTAGTCTCATCATCTGCTCATGCTGCCTAGCTGCGTCTCTCTCCTGTCACTCTAGCTAGGGCACCGTCATCCTGTCCATCTCCCCCTTGTGCTCTCAACTATAGCTGAGCCTGATAGGTCTGTGCCTATGCTCTTGCATGCCGCAGACTAATCACGGCCTGATGCCTATCCATCTCCACTCTCCTCAGCCTCATCTATGCCCGCTGCCTCCATCTCCTCTCCTCTCTAATTCGTCTCCGCAGCTGCTGAATACCAACATTATCACCTGCTCCAATCTGTGCCTGAGGCTGTGCTAATATAGCAGGCTGACCTGGCACCTGCCTTGGCATCTGTATCCCTGGTGCAGCTGGCACAACTGCCTGTACTGGTGGAGCCCGTCGTCGTCACCTCCGAACTGGCCTCTCCATCCCAATCTCTCCAATCTCCCCATCTCGTGTCAACCGAGTCGGCCTAGCTGTCACCCAGTATACATCGTACTCTGGCAATGTGCCTGGATCTGCAGGACCTTGTCCCCACTGCCATGCTACTGGCTGCAATCCATCTCTCTCTGCCAAAGCTGTGTCAACCACAACCTCTGGACCCCAATCAAACACCTCCTGCCTCGTCCTCCCAAAAATGACATCACCTACAGGTACTGCCTGTGCCTCTCCAAACTGTCTCAGGGCTCTCTCTGGCAAATAGCGCTCTATAATATACACGCTGCATCCAAAAATGTATCTCGCCTGTCTAGCATAGACAAGCTTCGCATCCTCCTCCTCCCACTGCTCACATCCTATCCATGGCCTCCATACAAATCTATCTACCTCATCTAATCTCCGCCGCCAGTATACCACACCTCGGCGCTGTCGATATGTCAACGCTCCTCTATACATCCGTGCAAATGGCTCTCCTGCTGCTCTAGCCACCCATCCCTCTGGTCTCGTCACCGGAATGTGCTCATACGCCCATACATGTAAAACTATCACTCCTGTTGACATACTAGCTCCAAACATATACACGCAATCATGCAGATAATGATAGAGCTGTCCCAACACGCACTCTGCCCATGCGTATCTCGTGCCATATGAAAACATGCCCTCCATAACTGTCCCCCATCCTACGGGAAAACCTCTGGCTCTCCTATCACCCACTAGCCATCTAATGATAGCCACTACCACCCACTGTAATCTGTCACAGAGCTCCTCCATCCTCCCCATCGGAATCTCTGAACCCTCTGCTCCGATGTCTGGTGTCCCAAACAATCTCCTGAATGCAGCTGGACCCATCTCCGGATCATAATCCACATGATCCCCATCTATCGGAATCCTCAAAATCTAGAATACATCCTCCAAGGTGATGGTCGCCTCTCCTGTCGGTAACAAGAATGAACTGTGCTTGCTCATCCATCGCTCCACCATCGCTGTCATCAGCCCTCGATGTGCCTGCACTGGCTCTAATCGGGATACATGCTCTAAGCCCAGGATCTCTAACACCAGTAGCTCCTCTGCATCTAACCGTCTCACCAGCCATAAATCTCTCGGATGGGGCTCTCGCGATAACAATGGCGGTAGTACATCCTGCATCATCCATTTACCCTTGTCAGTCCATTCCATTAGTCATACATATCAAAATTTGCTTCTCTATTTGCTATTCTATCTTCAACCTACCATAAGCGTCCCATTTTACCACATGCACTTCTTCCTAGCTTATTAGCGACCAGCCTTTCCTTATGCGCTACTGTTTTGCCCAAAAGTGAGCTCTTTTGCAAATGCGCCCCTGTTTTCACTACATGCGAGCTATTTTATGTTATGCGCTTACTGTTTGCCCATAAGCGAGCTCTACCTCTATAAGCGCTTACTATTATTGCATATGCGCGCTATATTCTACATGCACATAGTTTTATCCTATAAGCGAGCCAACTCATCATATGCGACCATTCTAGCCTTAAACGCGCACTACTTTCCCTATGCGAGCCATTTCTATCCATAAGCGAGCCAAACTACGTGAAGCGACCGCTATTTGCTTATAAGCGAGCCATTTCTATCCATAAGCGACACATATTGCTCTTTTCGTGCTTTTCGACTGTGTTTTTCCCGCTGACGGGATGCGACCCGTTTTCCCCTATGCGACCTACCCGTGCTCATAAGCGACCGAAACTACCATAAGCGTTCTATCCTCCTACATAAGCGACCTACACTGACTATTCCCTAACCTAGTAGCTTTTGGTGACGTGTGTGAATTAATTACGCTTTTAGGCTATTAATTACACGCTTTTGGGAAAAGTTTTGACACATACTGGTGCGCCTGCTCCCTCTGGTCGTCCATGTGTCCTCACTCGCTCCGCACGATGATCCCTGCGTGGAATAACCATCCTGCTAGCTCTGCAACTCTCACTCTCAGGAGCTCTGGGTTTCTCTAGTTTCTGAGCACAAATGAGCACAAATGAGCCTATTTGCCATTGAAGCACCTACTTATAGCCCTTCCCAAAACCCTAATTCTTCTATGCCACAGCCTATTTTCTTCCATGCAACCCCCATTTCCTTCGCATTTGCCCTCTTTTTAGCCATTTTCTTCTATCGAGAGCCAACCCAGCCCTTCCTGGTTAGCCTGGCTTACCTCTCGAGGGGGCATCACCTGCCAGTTACACTGGGGCATAACTTGTTTATCGAACACATATCGTATCTTCTTTGACACAACGTTCTATCGAACATTGTATCAAAGAGGGGCAAAATGTAGACACCCAAATTTGTCCCAACTTTGTTTATGTCTAGCAACACCATTTTAAATCATTATTCATTAAGCCAATTAATTAAATAAATTTTATTTATTTAATTAATTTCCACATCATATCTTATCCCATTTTATTCATTTATCCTATTAATTAAATAAATTTTATTTATTTAATTAATACCCAACTCATATCCCAACTAATTCAAATATTTTATTTGAATTAATTCCTCCCATTTTATCACATTCCAACATTTGTCTAGTCAATCATGTGTTGTAAGACAACTTTCATTCATATCCTTCACATGCACAACTAATAAAACCTAAATTTAGTAACTTTCAATCCTAGCCATTCACATAGCCTCTGAATCTCCACCGTTGATTGATCTTGGCTAAGTCCTATATAAACACCCTCTCACTCCATATGAGACATCCAGCAATCATATAGCACCTACATTATCATCTTAAGCATCTGAGCATTCATTGAGCTTTTATCATCCATCATGGCAGCTTTCAGCTTTGCAATTGTTCATTGTTGAAGAAGCAGTCCACATCCCTCAAACAAGGAATCGCACGGTCTAGGTGATGTTATGCTTGAATTGCATTGTCCTTTGATTTCATTTAGATTAGATTCCTTGATGATGGTAGGGTTAGGGTTTCATGACTATGTCTGATCTGCTACACCTGACTTTCACCTATCACACCAAGTATACCAATTCTTCCTTCATGAAACTACATTTCTTGATGTTTATCAACAATTTCTCTTCTCTCAGTCTCTGCAATACTTGTCTCAGGTGCCACAAATGTTCTTCCTTTGTCTTACTAAAAATTAGAATATCATCCAAGTATACAATAACAAACTTACCCAAGAATTTCTTCAAAACCTCATTCATCAATCTCATGAAAGTGCTTGGTGCATTAGTCAATCCAAAAGGCATTACTAACCACTCATACAATCCCTCATTTATCTTAAAAGTAGTCTTCCATTCATCTCCTTCTCTAATTCTGATCTGATTGTATCCCCTCTTCAAGTCTATCTTTGTGAAATACTTTTCTCCACTCAAACAGTCCATAATGTCATCCATCCTAGGCAATGGAAATCTATACTTAAGTGTGATCTTGTTGATTGCTCTAGAGTATGTACACATCTTCCATTCTCCATCTTTCTTCAGTGTTAACACTGCAGGTACTGAACAAGGGCTCAAAATTTCTCTGATTAATCCTTTCCTCAACAACTCCTTCATCTATCTATTCAGCTCTGCATTCTCTACTGGTGTCATCCGGTGTGCTACTTTGTTAGGCAAACTAGCTCCAGGTATAAGATCCATATGATGACTAATACTATGGATTGGTGGCAATCCTTCATATACATTATCTAATATGATGTCTTCATACTCTGTTAATAATTCACTTATCTCCTCTAGCTATGATTCTTTAGTCTCAGTACTTGGGGTTCCAAGCTTCTTAGGAATCAAAGCATAACACATGTTCTCATGTCTTAATCCATCCAGAAATTTCCTTCCATCTACCAAATAGATTCTAGCATTCCCACAAACTTTAATCTCAAGCTCATCTTCCAAAGGTATCATGGTGATTTTATTTCCATTAGATACTATAGTGTAAGTATTCTATCTTCCATCATGTATAGCTTTTCTATCATACTACCATGGTCTACCCAACAATATATGACATACATCCATTAGCATAATGTCACACAATACTTCATCATGATAAGATCCTATATGAAAATTTACCATACATTGTTCACTCACCAGTACCTTGTGTTCATCATGAATCCATGCTATCTTGTAGGGCTTAGGGTGCTTCAATCTCTCCAGGTTTATCTTAGTCACCATCTCCTCTGAAGCTAAATTATCAGTATTGCCACTATCAATGATAACCTTACAACATTTACCTCTTAATTTGCTTCTAGTTTAGAACAAACTTTTCCTCTATGGTGGTTCCTCATTTGTCTCTACTTGAAATAGTGCTCTCCTCATGACTAATGATTCTCCTTTCTCTAGTTTTCCAACTGAATTAGGTGATCCAATAGGTTCTTCTTATACATAAGTTGTTATTGCATTGTTCTCTATCTTCTTGCTTGTACTTCCTTGATGATAATCAAATGCTTTGTGTCCTTCACCTCCACACTTAAACAAGTTCCTCTGAATGTTCTCTTATCAAACCCTCTTTCATCTCTTTTGTACCATTCACTCCAGTAAGAATTATGGTTCCCTCTATGGTAGAAATGTTTATCATCTCTCTAGTATGAATTGTTATCTCTATCTTCCTTCTTAAATGGACTATCTTGTTTATTCTATTCCATATATGATATGTCTCCTCCGGAATAAGTTCTACCTCTTTGAAATTTACCTCCTCTACCTCTCTATCTCTACTTATGCTTCTTATTCAACTTTTCTTCAACTTTCAGGGCAAACTGATATGCTTATTCTTTTTATGTCATAAAATGTCCCCTTAGGACTTTTACCTCTTAAGTTTAGCTCTCAGATCCCTTGTTTTTCATATTGCATGTTAGATTTAACTCCTGAGACAAAATGGCCTGAAACCCATGTCAAATGGGGCTTGAGGGACATTGTTGAGTTTGACCCTACCTTAAAATAGGACCTAGGGGCTTGGGTGCTCGTGCCCTAGTCCTACCCTGTTTTAGGTAGGTCCCAAATTTGAATTTCAGTTTTGTGATCGTTAAAAGGTTCTGTTACTGACATCTTAAGTTTGAATTATGAAATTTGTAGTGAGAATGCATATATAAGCATGTTTAGGGTTTCATTTGTAAATTAGAAGATGATGATGATTTTTTGGCAAATTTATCATTTTAGAGCATTCAAGGCATTCATTGTTATATAGCAGAATATTGTTATTGTGTTTGTTATGCAGATTTGGCTTCATCTTCTCATGTTGTGAAGGATATTCATCTACATGCGAGCTACACCTCTGAGGTGATATCTTTTGTATTTGAATCAATCATTTATCAATTTGTTTTTGCCTCTATCCCATAGGGATGTGCACTCCGCACTCTTTATCAAACAACGGTATTGGAAGGCTTGAATGCCATTCCGGGGCTTGACTGAGGAAAGATCCTAAACACCACAACCCCCAACCCCTCTCCTTGTGATTGCAGGTTACAAGTATCAAGATTCGTAGAGTGGAGTTGCAAAGGAGTGTTGCAGAGGATAAGGATTCCATATCTGAAAGAAAGAAGTGGAAATGAGCATTGACAGGGCTTGGGTGCTAGTCCCTTTGCCCTCCAGAGTTATAGACTTGAAAATCATTTGAAGAGGGATCATCACTGACGGGAGGAGTCCAGAAGCCCATGAAGAAATTGACACCTTGGGCTTGGGCACTAGTCCTTTGCCCCCTGACTATTCAGTATCCTAAACTTCAAAAAATGGTCAGTAACTAATCTATGTCTACTATCTTTGTGTGCGAACATTTGTCAGAATTCATCTGTTTGTTTACGATTATGCATAATTAGGGTTTGAAGCATAATTGGCCATTAAATTAACACATTAATTATCAATTTCCAAATTTTCCTATCATTACAAGTGACAACCAACCTGTAGGTGAATCCTCTTGCAAAATTTGTGATTCGACTCGGTTAAATGTCCTTGAATGTGTGTAGTGAAAGGAGAATTTAGGCATATCATCAAATCAACCCTATTTCCCCTTTTTCATACATAACATTTTGGTGAACCTATGTTTTAATTGAATTTTGCACCTTGCTGAGTGTTGTACTTCAGATTTACATTCATTCATTTCATTTTCATCTTATTACATTTGAAAGTTTACAAAAAAATTGAAAATTTTGAAAAAAATTGGCATCCCAGGCTTGCATTTTTGCATAGTTTGTATTAATTGCATTGCATTTCATCTAATATATAATTTTTAAATCAGATCTGATATAAATTATAGAAGTAAATCATTCTAAAATCATTTACATTGTATTTTCATACTTAAATGGTTAGATTTTGCTTGAAATTGTGCATTTTTTCATATAACCTAGTTTTTCCAAAAGCTAGGGTTTGTGGTTAAAATCTTGTTTCAAATTTTACTACTCTTTTAAACACTCTTTTAGGTCTGATTTCTGATTGTAGTGTTTCGTCATAGTGTTTTTTTGCATTTATATCTTAGATTTTGCATTTACACATAGTCAATTTCAACAAAAACTAGCATATTCACTCATCTTTCCTTAAAATCACACTTGCATTGAGCATTGTAGAACTTGTGACATCATTTTCAGATCTAAGATGAGCTATTTCACATCTTAAGTTTGATTATATTTCATTCATACATCATTTTTCATAGTTTCATGCTTTAATTTCACAATTAGGGTTTAAAATTCATACATTTTCACTAGATTTTGACTCCATCTAGATTTGCATGATAGGTGTGTTGTGAAGGATATTGCTGCATTATTGGACTAATAAAAAGGTTATTATTTGCTGCCCCTCATCAATTTCCTTACAACAATTCATCTTTTAGGCATTTGCATTGAAAAAAAGTGGAAAAATCAAACATTTTAGGTCATAAATACATATAGTTTTGCACTTACTTCCTTGCATTCATATCAAAAATCTTTTAGAATCAGATCTTGCATCCATTTGAAAATACAAATTTGGCATCATTTTACACACTTTATTGAAAATTTGCATTATCTGAATTACACATTGTGTATTTTAACATCTAGGGTGTACTACTAGATCTTATTGGACATTGATGTTTTAAGACATTTCATTATGGCACCTTCATGTCATTTCTCTTTGGTGTCTTTGCATGAATTTATCAAAAATCTTCATTTTCATAGATTCTTAACCCTCATGAGTGAACATCCTACAATATTAGAAAGCTTAACCGAGTTCATCTCCATGAGTAGTAATGAAAAAGATAATTGTGATGACACTTTTCCTATGCATCTAGTCTCTACTACATGTGATGATGACATAGATTTGTCCTATGGTCATTCTCCAAAAAATGATTCCTCATATGAGGATATATTAACACAAGAAGATGAAATCATTGACACATTCATTAACATCACTCTACCCTGCCTTCATTCCAATGCTCACTCTTTGGAAAATGAAACATTAGTGGATAAAGGGATCCCTCTCAAGAAGGATCCTACATGGGTAGAGAATGACTATTCAACTAATGATCACATGGTACATGAGGTCCCTAAGAATAATCCATTATATCTTCCACCTTTGACTGAATATTCAAGTACCTTGGAAATCTCTAAGGAAGTGAAGACTATGGATAAATCTACTTTCGTTGCAAATTCTAATGACACAATCATCACCAACCTCTTTAATAACATTGTACATTCCTTTCATTTCAATGCTCTCCCTGGCCAAGATGAAACATTAGTGGATGAGAAAAGGCCTCTTACATTAAATCCTTTAGGGATAGATATCAAGACCATAATCAAGTGAAAAACAATGTTAATTCAATCTTCACTAACAGACTTATTTCACCCACTAAGGGGTTACTAGATATATCTAGCAATGTTCCTAAGATGATTATACAAGGGGCATCTAATGCACCTTCTTGCTTAAAACCGGTTATAAAAGTTCAAGGAGATTGAAAACCACCTCAACCCCTAGATTACTTTCTAAATTATGCAAGACAAATCACTCAAAGAAATCAAGGTGTTCAAAATGTGTTGCAACAACCACATCACAATGTGATTTCTCACACATGCAACACCTGTAATAACAAGCAAAGTAAGCAAGCACCTCATGTGCCTGTCTCTCTTCCATGTTCTCAACCTATGCTCCCTCCACCACCTCATCTTACTCCTAAATGAGGTCAAGAATATGATCTAGTTGAGCAGCTTCACTCTATTCCAGCTAAAATTTCTCTTTGGGATTTAATACAAACATCACCTACATACCATGGAATGCTCCAAGAAGATTTACAAAAGGTGATTGTACCACCTTCTACTAAGCTAAATGATGTAGCCCCTTTGTTAGATTGTATGTATGTGAATAAAATAGATATTTTATTTCAACATGAGTTGCCTTCTACTGAAGTCCAAAATCAGTATGATCCTTTGATTATCTTCATTACAATAAACAAGAAATCCATCAAGCGAGTTATGATTGATAACTGTTAGTGTGAATAGGGTTACTTTGTTATCTAGCTCTTTGTTAACTTGTTCTCCACTTTAGCTCTCTTCACACTAGGTTAAGTTTACTTAGGGACTTTTTCACTTTATCCCATATTAGTTGTGTTTTCACTCTCTTGGGTGGAATATCTTATATATACCCACCTCTTGCTCTCATATGAGCATCTCATTCTATTGTATTGCTTTGCATTCTCTTGAATTAAATATAGTTTATTTGGCTCATATCTGATTTCTATTTTGCTTTCTCTCAATCACTTGCATTCTTGGGTAGAAATCTTACATGGTATCAGAGCCAGGTTGTGAGTTGTGGGTTAGCATTTTTTTTAGAAATCTGAGAGTGTAGGGTTGTTTTTCGAAGCACATGAGTATGCTCTTCTCTTGCATCTTCAGATGATCTAGAGAAACAAAAAAGTGTGGAGAAAACTCTAGTTTCTGGGGGGGTTCATATTTTGACTTGCCAATTGCAAGTTTTTTCGGAGCTTCATGGAGACTCTCTAGCTCAAATCTAACAATCAACTTACATTTTATATATTCTAATCAATCTTGTAGGCTGTAGCATGCCTTTTCTTGTCTTAGGTAGATGATTCAATGTTTGCATGCCATTTTTTGGTTGTTGGGATCATTTTTTGGTTCTAAGAGTATTTTTCTACATTAGAGTCAAATCTTCTGTACATCAAAAAGAAAAATGCCTTCTGGGTTTTGTTCGCAACATCAAAAAATCATTTGGGTATCTGTTAGTTTTTGCATGTAGCTTATATATTTTTTTGAAATGACATTAGAAAGCTACAGCAAACCCCCTCGTTGTTGGCATTTTGGAAATTGCAATTCAACTTCTAAAAGCCATAACTCGGGCTCCTGACCTCTGATTTGCAAGCTTCTTTTTTTGATTTTGGCTAATTTTTTGTGCTCTACATGCTGGTTCAAATGATTTTTGATTTTGGTGTACATATTTTTCATAAATTTTGTTTTTGCATCAGATTTGATAGGTAGTTTCAGTTTTTAGAACTTCAAACGGCTATAACTTTCACATATGATCTCGAATCGAGGTCATTCTTTTTTTGAAAGTTGATATTTTTCTGAGAACTACACATTGGTACTATTTTGAGTTCTGATGCTAAGATATTTATGTACTTTTAGTATTTGGATCCATTTTAGACATTGTAAAACTATGGAAAACTCTACTCCAGCATTGTAAACACACATATCTAAGGCTATTTTTATTCATGGAGGCTGATGTGAACATTCATCAGTGCATGCAATATTTCCTTTCTTGCATGCATTAGGTTTACATTTTCTCTAGACTTCATTTCAATTCCAGATCATTTCTCAATCAACTGTTGCTTCATAGATTCCAGAGTTGTGCCAGTTGTGAGTTTTCCAGTGTTCCTTGGCATCTGGTCTATTGTTGCTTTTTCATGATTTTGACCTGAGTCCTTGAGTGACTCTAATATGGTTTCTAGCAAATAGAGGTATCTTTCCTTGCTTGCTAGATTGAGGATTCCAGTGTTACTCCACAAGTGTGCTTCTAGTGCTTTTTGTTGAAGCAGGTTATCTCATTATGGGGGGTTGTATGATCTCTCTTATCATCCTTTGTGTGGATAGAGATTGATTGGATTTGTGATGGATATCATTGTTGTATTTCATCTCTCTTTTGGGGAGGAGTTTTGTCCCACTGGGTTTTCTCCTTTCCTCCATTTGTGAGAAATTTCATTTACATTTGTATATGGGTACCTAACATGACCTAGTAGTTGGGACCCATCTTTGCATCTTTTTGCATATTTGCATAATAATCTTCTCTCCTAAGTTGCACTTAAGGGGGGTGTTAGTGTGAATAGGGTTACTTTGCTATCTAGCTCTTTCTTAGCTTGTTCTCCGCTTTAGCTCTCTTCACACTAGGTTAAGTTTACTTAGGGACTTTTTCACTTTATCCCATATTGGTTGTGTTTTTAGTCTCTTGGGTAGAATATCCTATATATACCCACCTCTTGCTCTCATGTGAGCATCTCATTCTATTGTATTGTTTTACATTCTCTTGAGTTGAATACAATTTATTTGACTCATATCTGATTTCTATTTTTCTTTCTCTCAATCACTTGCATTCTCAATCAACTATTGCTTCATAGATTCTAGAGTTGTACCAGTTGCAAGTTTTCTAGTGTTCCTTGGCATTGTAAATACACATATCTAAGGCCATTTTTATTCATGGAGGCTGATGTGAACATTCATCAGTGCATGCACTATTTCCTTTCTTGCATGCATTAGGTTTGCATTTTCTTTACACTTCATTTCAGTTCCAGATCATTTCTCAATCAACTGTTGCTTCATAGATTCTAGAGTTATTGTAGAAATCTTAAAATAATGGATCAGCTCTAAATATTTGTGGTATTAATTTGTTACATAGGATTAAAGTTGATACTTCTTTGATTAAACTAGATAGAATTAGCATTCATGGCTTTGATAATGTTGGGAGACAATCTATGGGTACAATAACTTTACCTATACAGGTTGGACCCATGATGGTATCTACCCTCTTTCATGTTATGTCAAGTTTGCTTTCATATAATATGATTCTTGGTAGACCATGGATCCATGCCATGGGGGCATTTCCGTCTACCCTTCATAGATCAATAAATTTTATTTATAAAAACAAGCTCTACACTGTGGAAGACGATCTTCAACTAGATAATTGTTTACATATTGAAACACAAAAACATGTTAACAATCAACAAAGTATATTAAACAACTTACGGGTTGATTCATCAATACCTCTTGCCACAGATAATGTTGTACAAGACTCTGAAACATCGAATGCACTTTTTGGTGATGATTGGGGTTCATTAGATTTTATTCCTTCCAGGCCAGGGGAATATAAATTAATAATTCTGACACATCAAAAGTTGCATCGATCTCATCTAAACAATCTTTTGAAACACCTAAGAAACCTAAAGTCTCCTTGGTAGAAAACAAAGACAATACCCTTACCTATACTATGGATTCTGAGACCTACAAGGCTTCACCTTCCTCTAAATAAATGGATTCCCTCTATGGTCGTGGATTTCAGATTTTGGACAAAAAAAGTGACTATGCAGGTAATGGATGTGGTGTAAATCAACAAGGAATTAGATTACCTTTACAAGTTGTTGGAATTAACTACACATCTGGTATTGGATACTGCTCTTTGAAACCCACCAAAGCCTCTCGTCATCCTAAACTTAATGTTAATGCAATCTCAACAAGACCAAAATGACATGCGAGATATTTTGAGCTGATAGACAAGAATTGTCTGCCAGGAAATATCTCATTGAATCAAGTAAATATTTCTCCCTCTTTAAGCCACACTCATTGTAGCAAATATTATAGTTTCTCTCAAGGGTGGCCTCCTCCTAGATATGTATGTTGTTAGCATTAGGTTGTATCAGGTAAGTATTTCTAACCCTTTCTCTTTGTGTTGTGATCTCCCCAGGATGTGTTATATTATTTAGGCCTCCTAGGATGACCCTTGACACTCTTATAAGGTCAAGGATATCAGGAGACCACCTCTATTGTGACCATTCTTCTATTTGTATCATCATTCTTCTATCTTGCTTCTCCTCTATTTTCATTGTTGTGTGTTGTGTCTTGGGGGCATAGTGTTGCGGTTGATGACCTAGGGACATCCTCCTACATGATTGTTCCTAAGACACTTGTTCTCCTCTCTCATTTTATTGTTTACCTTCTTCTAGTGATTCTATCTAGTTGGTGGATGATGAAAAACAAACATATACTTATACAGACCGCGTGTCCCTTCAACAAGTAAAGTAAAAATGGACCTAGTCCTTATATGAAGATGGGGTTGATTTATATATATCCGACGCTTGGCTAGTAGAATCACTCCGTGTGATATTTAATGTTTTCTTATCATGCTAACAAATCATAATAATACATCTACTCCATGCACTTTGTTTATTTTGGGTGTCTCGCCTTGTTGTTACACTCAGTTTTGAGATGCCTGTAGTAAAAGCCCCATGGCTATATTCGGACTCAAACCCATTTGTGTAGCCTTGGCTTCTTTGTTTTCATGCATAGATTTCATGTTTTGTTTAGATTAAGATGTGTTTGTGGGAACATTTGGTGATCTTGAAACACATGTCACCTTTGGGGGCATAGGCTTTGTGAGATATCTTGTTCCCTTGTGTGTTTTCTCTCTACCTTAACATGCTTGATATTGGTACATGATATCAACCACTTTAAGATGGCAGCATATAAAGGTAATTTGTTTGATGATTTTGGTACTAATGGAATGTTTTTGTAAGCCCTCTACGGAGGCAGGATGTTGTATCTCTGGCGAGAGTGTACATCTTTATCTACATTGCAATTAAAAATCCCTCTACAAAGGCGGGATATCATGCATATCCTTTTATTCAAAAGCCCTCTATGGAGGTGGGGATGGTGTATCTCTTGAGCTAGTGTACATGCTTTTTATTTCAAAAGTCCTCTAAGTAGGCAGGGTTGGTGTATCCTCCCTTAAGCATGTCTTTGGCGGTTGTTGTGGCACAAGCCCAACTATCAAGTGCACCTGTAGCATTCTTGAGATGGTGGGGGCTTAGCAATAAGTTCCTTCCATTGCCTTGTTTGTCATGTTTAAGGCGTATAGTATGTCTCTGGCATACTATATAGCACTCATGTATTCCGTGTGTCTTTCATGTATTTTCCCTCATGTGTAGTCTCAAAAGCATGGAAAAATGTCCCTCCTACACTCGGGCTTTGTATGGCATGTTCATTCCCAAGTATAGTCTCAAGAGCATGGTGAAATGCACGTCCTATGCTTTGGTATTTTTATGTCATGCATGTTCTCAAGTGTAGTCTCAAGAGTTTGGCAAAATGCCCCTCCTACACTCTAAGATTTGTATTGCATGTCTTCTCCCCCATATGTAGTCTCAAGAGCGTGGTGAAATGCCCCTCCTACATTTTGGGGTTGTGTGTTGCAATTTTACTTTCCATGTATCTACATTCATATATATGTGAAAATGAAAAAATAAATAATCACTACATTCACTGTATTCATCATGTTTTGCATGTCTTCAATATAGTCTTCTCCATGTCTTGCATGCATGTTACTGTCTTCTCTGTGTTTTGCATGCCTATTATTGTCTTCATTGTGTTTGGTGTTTTTGCGATGTGTTTTCTCTAATGCTTACCTAAGACTGGGGGCTAGAAATAGTTCCTCAATCTTTGTGTATGCATTAGCTTCAAGTGCCCTATGTGTTTTCTATATTTTGACCATAATTTAAAGCATGTATGGTTCGTGAGATCATACATACATTAAAGTGGGAAATAAATGTTGTCATAAAATGTCCCCTTAGGACTTTTACCTCCTAAGTTTAGCTCCCAGGTCCCTTATTTTTCATATTGCATGTTAGTTTTAACTCCCAAGACAAAATGGCCTGAAACCCATGTCAAATGGGGCTTGAGGGACATTGTTGAGTTTGATCCTGCCTTAAAATAGGACCTAGGGGCTTGGGCACTCACACCCTAGTCTACCCTATTTTAGGTAGGTCCCAAATTCAAATGTCAATTTTGTGACCATTAAAAGGTTCCATTGGTGACATCTTAAGTTTGAATTATGAAATTTGTAGCGAGAATGCATATATAAGCATTTTAGGGTTTCATTTGTAAACTAGAAGATGATGATGATATTTTTTGGTGAATTTACTCTTTTAGATCATTCAAGGTATTCATTGTTGCAGAGCAGAATATTGTTATTGTGTTTGTTATGTAGATTTGGCTTCATCTTCTCATGTTGTGAAGGATATTCATCTACATGTGAGCTACACCTCTGAGGTGATATCTATTTGTGTTTGAATCAATCATTTATCAATTTATTTTTGCCTCTATCTTGCATGGATACACACTTTTATCAAACAATGGTGTTGGAAGGCTTGAATGCCATTATGGGGCTTGACTGAGGCAAGCTCATAAACACCACAACCCCCAACCCCTCTCCTTGTGATTGCAGGTTACAGGTATCAAGCTTCACATAGTGGAATTGCATAGGAGTGTTGCAGAGGATAAGGATTCTAGATCTGAAAGAAAGAAGTGGAAAGGAGCACTAACATGGCTTGGGCACTAGTCCCTTTTCCCTTCAGAGTTGTAGACCTAAAAAATCATCTAAAGAGGGATCATTAGTGCTAGAAGGAGTCCAGAAGCCCCTAAAGAAATTGCCACCTTGGGCTTGGGTGCTAGTCCCTTTGCCCCTAACTATTTAGTATCTTGAGCTTCAAAAAATGGTCGGTAACTAATATCTGTCTACTATCTTTGTGTGTGAGCATTTGTCAGAATTTGTCTATTTGTTTACGATTTTGCATAATTAGGGTTTGAAGCATAATTAGGCATTAAATTAACACATTAATTATCAATTACCGAATTTCCCTATCATTACAAGTGAAAACAAACCTGTAGGTGAATCCTCTTGCAAAAGTTGTGATTCAACTTGGTTAAATGTCCTTGAATGTGTGTAGTGAAAGGAGGATTTAGGCATATCATCAAATCAACCCTATTCCCTCTTTTTCATACATAACACTTGTATTGTTGTCATCCTTACTAGGCTCAGTTCTTCTTGAATGTTCAATCTCAGTCCATTGATGTATCTTGCCACTTTCTCCTTGCTTTCTTCACTATGTCGAGTCCTTACAATCATCTTATGAAATTCTTTAGTTTTCTCCTTCACAAATTTCTCCTTTTGTTTCAAGTTTTGCAATCTCTTCAACAATTCCAACTCATAGTCAACAGGTATAAACCGATTCTTCAACTTTGTCACCATTCTATCCCATTTTGTGATCTTTTCTTTTCCTCTTCTATTTCTATCCAATTGAACTTCTTTCCATCAAATAGCAGCATGTCCTTTCAACTTAGTCTTCACAAATTTCACCTTCTCCAAATCTTCAATTTCTTCATATTCAAAGTATTCTTCCAAATCATTTATCCAATCAATCAATTCCTCCGGATTCAAATTTCCAATGTAGTTTGATACTTCCACTCTAGGTCACTTTCCAATCTTTGAAATAGCCCTCAACATCTTCACTTGATCTGATTCTTCTTCTTCTATGGTTTCTTCATTTTGATTAGCATAGGGTCATCCCACAATAATGGGTTACACTTTTTGGCCAAACTTGACATTTGTTGGTTAACAAATTTGTCACCTAACTCTATATACTCTCGTCTGGATAAGTGACAAATGTAATCAACAGTTGAGCCTAATATATTGATATTTTATAAAGGCTCTCTACTTCTTTAACAAGTCATAGCTACCTTCGAAAGATATTCTAATGAATGAAAACCAGAATTGCTTTTAACTAGAAAGCAAATAACAAAGGTAGAACTTTTGACCAGAAAGTAGTAAAGGTAGATTTGTATCCAAACCATGAGAAGCTCAAAGACTTCACCAATATAACATCCACAAACTAGTATAAACTGATATCATACACCATATATTCACCACCTCAAATAATATATCAAAAGATAAATGATTCACAACAGTGAGAAAGAATCAAAGATATCCAACCACCAAGATACACAAATATCATCACCACCAACAGCAACACATTCAATGTAAGCAGAACATGAATTCAAATAATCACAACACAAAGTCTGTGATCATTCAAAACTCTATTGTATTAATTTTTATTGTATATATCAAAGTAGCTGAAACCAAAATTTACTATCACCCTTGCAACACAAAGTTTGTCAAAACGATCCTTAATTCGACTAGCTACCTAGAATATATGCTAAGCCAAAAAGTAATTATCTTTAAAACCATAACGGCTTCTTGAAATAGTCGATTTAAAAGATGTTTAAACAATAATTATAATAAAGGGCCTTCTAGAGCCAATAGTTTTACAACAAATATTATAAACTAACTAAAGCATGAAATTGAAATTAATTGAGGATTTGCAAATCCTCTTCACCGTTGTCCACCTCATCCATCACTTCCTCTTCCTTTGCCTCCTCACCTTCTCCTGTGCCACTTTGTGCCGCTTGAGGTACTTGTGCCTACAACCTTGCCTTGTATGCCATGTACTTATTAATAATAGGTGTCAACTATTGGTATTAGTCCAGACAACTGGGAGGGGGGGTGAATCAGTTGTCCTTAAATTTTAACCTCTTCTGCACTTTTAATCTTCTTTCTTAATTTACAAACAAATTAATGATGTAAACATTTAAGCATGAATCAACACATGAGAAAAAACAACATGAACACTAAACACCAGAATTTTTGATGTGGAAAACCTGATTAAGGGAAAAACCATAGTGGGGGTTAACCCACAAAAATGCGTACCCTATTAAAATTACTTAAGAAAATAGAAGGCACATGCCTTCGAGTGCACTACCCAGAGCTCACTGCTCAAAAGGAGGTTCACTGCCTATAAGAAATTATGATTTACACAGAGATAATGAACTAAGAAATAACATCTACATTCATGTCTGATTCAATCCCTTTGAAGGCTAACAAACTTCTACTTCTATCTTCAAATTCTTCTTTACTGACTCTTCACTCTAAACTCCTTTCGCTCCTCTTCTTCTCTGCACTACTTTAGATCCTTTCTTCAGATTTAATTCATTTTGTACAAGGATAATTTTTGACAACTCTTCGACAAGTATTTATACGCTTCATCAACCTTGGAATGATCAAAAGGGTCGGCTAAAATTAACGCGACTCATTACAGTGTCGGCCAAACATAATTAAGACTTGAATCTTCCTCTACTAACTTGCCATGCTTCATAAAATGCTCTTTAGATCATCCACAACATGCTAGGAACATCCGGTCGGCCAAGACTACGAAGAACATCAACCTCAAAGAAGAAATCTTCAACAACAAGCTTAAAATTCAATGCGGACCTCCAACACAGTAGCCACATGATCCAGAAACCTCCACAAGCACATTAAATTCACAAATAATATCCACTCTATACCAAATTACCAAAATCATTTGTATCTTCCTCCGGAACCTCAAGAACACTATCTACCATGACTGTCAAACTAGAAAGATAGCTTGTGGACCTCCAAATCACGAACCACTACAGTTGATGATACACACTGAATTTCCAAACATGCCTACAAATCCATAGTCCATAATATTTCACTATGGAGGAATTCAGAGCAACTTACTGTCACTCTGTCTCTTCTGAACACTACAAAATCTGGTTCTACTCAAATGGCCATAACTTCTTCAAATCTTTATGCGGACTTCTCAATTCTTGATTGGAGCACCCTCTGACAATCTTCTACATAGCCATATGGTCTGCAAGCATTGAATCTTCATTAATTTTCTCAATATCCTCAACATTCCAGTCTCTTGAACAAGCAAAAAATAAGGCACAGTTGACATCAATGACAACACCGCTTAGGCACATATTTGCAACAATCTCCCCCTTTGTCATTGATGGCAACATATGATGTGAAAAATTGATTCAACTATCACAACAAGAACTTCTCCCCTTGACTTTTCCAACCACTTTCTTCATTGCTCCCCTTGTCATCAGCAATTAGTTTTTCACATGTATTCTCTCCCCCTTTGACATCAATGGCAAAGGGCACATATTTACAATATTTACTCCCCCTTTTTATTTCAGACTGATCTCCAACATTTGCATACTAACTACTCCTTAGAGTAGTATCTTCTCAACATCAATCTGAATCTCAAGATATGACTGAGAATTCCACTAGACTTATGCATATAAGTGCATCTTAGTTCTGATCAGGAGGGGTGGTAACCCCTAACTTCTCTCTGAGATACTCAAAAGTATCCTTGGGAAGAGGCTTAATGAAGATATCCACAATCTAATCTTTGGAAGACACAAACTCTAAATTGACTTCATTCTCATTTACCTTCTCTCTCAAGAAATGAAACTTGATAGATATATGCTTTGTCTTTCAATGCAACACCGGATTCTTTGAGATGCTTATTGCACTAGAATTATCACAAAAGATTGTGACTGGCTCCTGTTACAAGGTGTGACCCTTGGTCTCCTTGTTTAGCGCTGCGCTACGGTGGTTTGTGACAAGGGCTTAACCGCCTCCCGTGCTTGTTAAGTCAAGTGGTTATATCAGGCATTAATAGGTCGATCTTTTGGTGCAACGGCAGCTAACAATTGGTATCAGAGCCAATTTCCTCTAAAAGGAGCTTAACCACTTGAGGAGATCCAGGATGTCATCATACAAGAAGGACAGTCTGAAGTTTGATGGAACCAACTTCTCTCTTTGGAAAGGTCGCATGAAATGTCACTTGGAGTGTATGGGAAAAGCATACTTGTCCATGGTCACAAAAGCATATATACCTCCACAGGGTGGTCCGACAACTCTAAATGAAATCACAGATGTTGAAAACAATCTACGGACCAAAGAGGCTCTTCTAAGCGCATTAACTGATTCAGAGCTCTCAAATGTTATTGACCTACCAACTGCCTATGAGATATGGATTAAACTGAAACTTCTGCATGAAGGAGATGAGAATGTTAAGAGTGCAAGGTTGCAGAGTCTCAAAGGGAAATTTGAAAGACTAAAAATGAGAGATGATGAAAATATTACTACCTTTATGCCAAGAGTAAATGAGCTAGTGTGTGGAATTAGGAATGCTGGTGGAGTTTTGGATGAAAATGAGATTGTTGGAAAAATTCTAAGATCCCTTCATGTTGCCTACAAGATCAAGGTTGCTGCCATTGATGAATTCAGAGCCCATACAACTGTCACAAGAGACCAATTTGCTGGCAAACTGGCTGCATTTGAAATGACCGCGTTTGGAGATGATCCCCCCAAGACTAAATCTGCATTCAAAGCTAGTGCCTATGTGAAAGGTAAACAAAGTTTTGATTCGGGAGAAAACTCTTCAAGGAAGATGTCATGGTATGATCAAGCAAGAAGAGACATGGAAATGGAAGAAGTAGAAATAGCTCAACTTGAAGCCCTTATTGCAAAGAGACTGCTAAGAGGATAAGGTAAGTATGAAGGAAAATTACCCTTTAAGTGCTTCAACTACAATAAGATTGGTCATTTTGCCTCAAGATGTCCGGAAAGATCTACAAGGTCAAATCCTAACAGACAAAGGTTCCAAAAGAATTGTTATTATGTTCATGAAGAAGATGATAATGAAGGAGTAACAGATGATGAATCAAAGATAGGAAACAAATCCAGAAATGAATGGGTGTTTATTGCCATCAAGGAAGAAGATCCAATAGCCTCTGAATCTATCAATCATAAGGTTGTAGAAAGAGCTTTGGCTGCCCAAGTTGAAGAGAAGGATGATTGGGTTATTAACAGTGGATGCTCTCACCATATGATAGGTGACAAGAACAAGTTCTTAGATTTTGAAAGGTATGAAGGAGGAATGGTAAAGTTTGGTGATAATTCTGCTGGTAGAATCAGAGGAAGAACTATTTCTTTTAATGGAAGAAACAAAACTGGTAATGTGTTGTATGTTGAAGGTTTGAAGCACAATCTTCTCAGTGTTGGATAGTTGGTGGACAAAAGCTATGATCTCCGATTCAAGGATGGAAAATGCAAAATCTTTGAAAGATCCAGAATAGAGATTGCATCCGGTACTCAAACAAAAGGTAATATCTTCCACTTGGTTGGTGCTGGTAAAAGTTGTCTGTTTGTTCAAGTAGATCAGAGTTGGTTATGGCATAGAAGGATGTGTCATGTAAATTTTGATAACATCATCAAGATAAGTAATACTCAGGTTGTAAGAGATCTTCTAAAATTGGTAAAACCTACAAACAGTTTGTGCAAAGAATGTTAGCTGGGTAAACAGAGCAGAGTCTCATTCAAAAGCAAGGATCAGTCCTCTACCGGATTATTAGAATTAGTTCATACTGATCTATGTGGTCTGACAAGAATCAAGAGTATGCAAGGTGATAGATATTTCATGTTACTAATTGATGACCATTCCCGGATGATGTGGGTTACCTTTCGAAAAGAGAAATTAGAAGCTTTTGAGAAGTTCAAAATCTTCAAGGCTATGGTAGAGAATCAAACCGGATTAAAACTGAAATGTCTGAGGTCTGATAGAGGTGGTGAATTCACATCCAGTGAATTCATAGATTTTTGTGAGAAGCATGGTATAAAGAGATAGTTATCTGCTCCTAGGACTCCACAGCAGAATGGAGTAGTTGAGAGAAAGAACCGGACCATCTAGGAAGCATCCAAGACAATGATGATGGAAGCAAATGTTCCCCAGATGTTTTGGAGAGAAGTTGTTAGCACTGCAGTCTACACTCTCAATTGAGTTCAAATCAGAAGCAATACCGGTAAGAATCCTTATGAACTTTGGTTTGGCATCACTCCTACTATGAGATATTTCAGAGTATTTGGTAGCAAATGTTACATTAAAAGAGATGAAGATCTAGGAAAGTTTGATGCTAGAAGTGATGAAGGAATTTTCTTGGGTTACTCCACTCAAAGCAAAGCATACCAGTGTTACAATAAGAGATTGAGAAAGATGATAGAAAGTACAAATGTGGAGGTTGATGAAGGTATTGAGAAGCCCTCAAGATTTTATGAGTATGATGAAGATGATTAGAATGGTGTTCTAGTTCAAGGAACTCAATCCTCTCCTGAAAGTCAGATTCAAACTGATCTAGTAAATCAGGAAGAAGAGATAGGTCTGAATGAGCCTGATCAAGAAGCAGAAGTGTAAGAAACTCCCAAAGTTCCAAGGTATGTAAGATTGAACCACTTTGAAGATCAGATCATAGGTGACAAAAGCAAAGGTGTGCAAACTAGAAGGAATGCTGCTCAAAATTCAGATGAATGTTGTCCGATTTCAAAGATTGAACCTAAGACAATAAATAAAGCCTACAATGATAAAAATAGACCAAAGCAATGGAAGAAGAGTTAATGCAAATTGAGAAAAATCACACTTGGGATCTTGTTTCTAGACCTAGAAACAAGAATGTGATTGGAACCAAATGGGTCTTCCGGAACAAACTAAATGAAGTTGGTGAAGTAATCAGAAATAAAGCTAGATTAGTCTGCAAAGGCTACTCTCAAATAGAAGGGATTGATTTTGAGGAAACCTTTGCTTCGGTGGCAAGAATTGAAGTAGTCAGATTATTTCTTGCATTTGTTACCTTCAAAGATTTCAAAGTGTATCAGATGGATGTCAAATCTGCTTTCCTGAATGGTGACTTAGAAGAAGAGGTGTACATTGAACAACCAGATGGATTTTAGTTATTTGAGCATGGTGATATGGTTTGCAAATTAAAGAAGGCACTATATGGTCTAAAGAAAGCTCCAAGAGCATGGTATGAAAGGCTGGACAAACATCTTTTGAAGATTAGTTTCAACAAAGGTACTGCTGATAGTAACCTATATTTCAAAATTGATCATGAAAACATCTTGATTGTTGAAGTATTTGTTGATGATATCATCTTTGGAGGAAGAGACAGTATGTGTAAAACCTTTGTAAATCAAATGAAAAGTGAGTTTGAAATGTCAATGCTCGGTGAAATGAATTTCTTCTTGGGTATGCAAATTACTTAGACAAAGAAAGGAATCTTTATCTCTCAGACCAAATATGTGAAAGAATTATTGAGGAAATTTGAAATGGAAGATTCAAAGCCAATGAACACTCCCATGGCTACTAGATGTAAGTTGAGCAAAGATGATGACTCTCCTAAGACAGATCAGATAAAGTACAGATCAATGATTGGAGGATTATTGTACCTCACTCAAACTAGACTAGATATAATGCAGGTTGTTGGTCTTGTGGCGAGATTCCAGGCTGATCCCAGAGAATCTCATGTCATGGCAATCAAAAGAATTTTTAGGTACTTAAAAGGAACAGTTGAGTATGGTCTATGGTATCCTAGAGATCATAATTTTTCTCTTCATGCATATATAGATGCAGATTGGGCAGGAGATGTGGATGATAGGAAGAGTACAAGTGGAGGAGCATTCTTTTTGGGAAAAAGGTTGGTTTCATGGCTAAGCAAGAAACAAGAGGCAATATCCCTGTCTACAACTGAAGCAGAATACATTGCAGCAGCAAAAAGTTGCACTCAACTTTTGTGGATGAATAAAATGCTAAGAGACATTCAAGTAGAATATGAGGAGCCTATCACAATTTTCTGTGACAATTCAAGTGCAATAAATATTTCTAAGAATCTGGTGTTGCACTCTAAGACTAAGCATATATCTATCAAGTTTCACTTTGTAAGAGAGCAAGTGAACAAGGGTGAAGTTAGATTGGAGTATGTGCCCTCCAAAGATCAGCTTGTAGATATTTTTACTAAACCTCTTCCCAAGGACTCTTTTGAGTATCTCAGGGAGAAGTTAGGGGTCATTGCCCCTCCGGTGGTGAACTAGTATAGACTGATGTGCATCAGTCTGGTGGATATCACAGTCATATCTTGTGATCCGGATTGATGATGGGGAGCTGCTACTTAGGGGGAGCAGCTGGTATGATTCTGCTGTGTTCAAGTTGCAAGTATGAGCCCTTTGCCATTGATGTCAAAGGGGGAGAGAAGACATGTGAAAAACAAGTGGTTGATGATCAAAGGGGGAGTAGTAAAGGAAGAGAAGACATGTGAAGGGTTGTTGTTGTTAGGGGGAGCTGTGACATAAAGGAGAAGTTCTTGTCTTGATGGTTTTTCACATCATATATTGCCATCAATGACAAAGGGGGAGATTGTTGCAAGTATGAGGATAACCAGTGTTGTCATTAATGTCAACATACTCATATTGCATTAATGAGAAGGATTGGATGAGCTGTGTGCTGAGGATATTGAGAGAATAAGTCTCAATCAGGAACAGTGAAGAATAGTGCTGACGTTAAGGTAAAAGTCCAAGATAAAGTAAAGATCAGAGGATGTAGTTTAAAGGGTTTGTAGATATGAGTCTTGATATGATCCAGTCAAGATTTCAGAGGCCCACATGAAGATCTAAAGAAGTTATGGTCGCTCAAGTAGAACTGGTTTCGACAGATGTTCAGTGGTGACAGAGTGTCACAGATTGGTCTGGTGAGCTACGGAATTGCATTATCTCATTTTGTGGATTGGAGAGAGTGTTGAAGAAGTCCATGTGGGGTGACAACCAAATTTTTTCATGGTTTGGAGGTCTGGAAGTATCTTTTTCATTATGACAGTGATGACAGACTGTGTTCTTGAAGTTCTGGATGAAGAAGAGAAGAATTCTAGTAAGCTGATAAAGTGCAGTTGTTCCTGATGACTTAGGAAAGGTTTTTGGTGATCTTTGGATCATGTACAATTCTTATTGGTGGTCCACAATGAAGTTTGAGTTTGCATTTGAAGAATAACCACAAATATTGGTGTTCTTCCTAAGACAGGCCGACCAGATGTATTACACGCCTTGCAAATGATCTTATAGGTGTTTGCCGACTTAGATGATTATTCCTAAGTCGATGCCTTGTATAAATAAGGGATTGTGAATTCATTTTGAAGTGTGTCTTGGTGTGGATGAGTGTGGCATAGCGAAGAAGAAGAGCGAAAGGCAAAGCAGGAGTTTTCGGGCTTAAATGGAACTGATCCAGACATGGTAAAGATGTCAATCTCCAATTCAAGTTTTTAATACTTATTACTTTGTAGACAGTGTGTCTCTTGTAGGCAGTGTGCCTCTTGTGAGTAGTGTGCTCAGGTAGTGATCCCTAATTGGCATGTACCATCTATTTTTTCTTATTCTTCTAATAGAGAATAATCCTTGGGTTAATCACCCTGTGGTTTTTCCCTTGACCGGGTTTTCCACGTCAAAATCTTGGTGTCTCATGTGTTGATGTGTATCTACTCTGGTGTTTATGCTTTATGCTTTCATGAGTGATTAATTGATATGATGTTATATAACAAAGAGGATTTAAGTAGAAGCAAGTTTTTGTGCAATTGATTCACCCCCCTCTTAGTTGTGTGCCCTAGATCTAATAATTGGTATCAGAGTTGAGGTCACAGGTTCAAACCCCGTGCTTGCGTTGGGGGCGATTGTTGCAAGGTGTGACCCTTGGTCTCCTTATTCAGTGCTGCACTGCGGTGGTTTGTGACAAGGGCTTAACTGCCTCCCATGCTTGTTAAGTCAAGTGGTTGTATTGGGCATTAATAGGTCGATCTTTTGGTGCAATAGCAGGTAACAACTCCTCAAACATAATTCTGATGTCCTTCAACATTTGCTTCATCTACAGAACCTGAGTACAATTAATTGTTGCTACTATATATTCTACCTCTGCAGTAGACAGAGATATTGCCTCTTGCTTTTTTCTCATCTAGGAGACCAATCTTCTTCCCAAGAAAAATGCACCACCACTAGTACTTTTTTTGGCATCCACATCTCCTGCCCAATCAACATCTATATATGCATGAAGAGTGAAGTCATTGTCCTTTGGATACCACAATCCATAATTAATTGTCCCCTTGAGATATTTGAAAATTCTTTTGACTGCCATAACATGGGATTCTTTTGAATCAACTTGAAATCTAGCAACAAGTCCAACTGCATTCATGATGTCAGGTCTGGTCTAAGTCAGATAAAGCAATCCTCCAATCATTGATCTATACCTTTTCTAATTTGCCTTGGGGGAGTCATCATCTTTACTTAACTTGCATCTGGTTACCATAGGTGTACCTATTGGCTTTGAGTCTTCCATTCCAAACTTCTTCAAAAATTCTTTCACATACTTGGACTGAGATATGAAGATACCTTTATCTGACTAAATAATTTGCAGACCTAGAAAGAAATTCATCTTTTCAAACATTGACATCTCAAATTCACTTTTCATCTAATCAGCAAATGCTTTGCACATACATTCATTTCCACCAAAAATGATATCATCAACAAAGACCTCAACAATCAAGATGTCTTCATGATTAATCTTGAAGTAAAGATTACTATCAGTAGTACCTTTGCTGAAACCTATCTTAAGAAAATATTTATCCAATCTTGCATACTAGGCTCTTGGAGCTTGCTTGAGTCCATACAAGGCTTTTCTCAGTTTATAAACCATATCTCCCTGATCAGACAACTAAAATCCTTTCGGTTGCTCAATGTAGACTTCTTCCTCCAAATCTCCATTCAGGAATGTTGATTTGACATCCATCTGATACACTTTAAAGTCTCTAAAAGCAGCAAATGCAAGAAACAATCTAACTGCCTCTATCCTTGCCATTGGAGAAAAAGTTTCTTCAAAATCAATTCCTTCCACTTGAGAATAACCTTTGCATACCATCCTTGCTTTGTTTCTCACAACTTCACCATCTTCATTTAGTTTATTCTGGAAGACCCATTTAGTTCCAATCACATTTTTGTCCTCGGGTCTAGGAACAAGATCCCAAGTGTGGTTCTTTTCAATTTGCGTCAATTCTTCTTCCATTGCTTTTACCCAGTTTTCATCATTGCAGGCTTCACTCACTGATTTAGGTTCAATCTTTGAAATCAAACAAATCTCTTCTTGATCTTCAGCAACTCTTCTCCTAGTTTGAACACCTTTATTTCTATCTCCTATGATTTGATCTTCAGGATGATTCATTCTTACATACCTGGGGGTTTTGGGAATTGTTTGAGCTTCTATTTCTTGAGCTTGTTCCTCATCATCTGCACTAACCTCTTGAGTTACTAGAATTATCAAATCAATTTGGATTTGAGTTTGAGTTTGGACTTGCCTTTCTTGACTCTGACTTTCATCTTGATCATCTGAATCATATCCGCAATGCCTAGAATGTCCTTCTCTGCTCTCATCAACTCTAACATTAGCACTTTCAACAATCTTTTTCAACCTCTTGTTGAAGCACCAGTAAGCCTTACTTTGAGTAGAGTATCCCAAAAATATCCCTTCATCACTTCTTGTATCAAACTTGCCTAAATCGTCATCTCTTTTGATATAGCATTTACTACCAAAAACTCTAAAATATCTCATGGTGGGAGGATGACCAAACCATAGTTCATAAGGGGTCTTACCAGAATTTCCTTTGATCTACACCCGGTTAAGAGTGTAGACAATAGTACTTACAGCTTCTCTCCAATAAACTTGAGGAACATTTGTTGCCATCATCATGGTCCTAGCAGCTTCTTGAATGGTCCGGTTCTTTCTTTCCACAACTCCATTTTGCTGAGGAGTCCTAGAAGAAGATAACTGTCTTTTTATTTCATGCTTTTCACAGAAATCATCAAACTCTCCAGAAGTAAATTCTCCACCTCTATCAGATCTTAGACACTTTAATTTCTCACCAATTCATTTTTAACCATCACCTTGAACACCTTAAACTTGTCAAGAGCTTCTGATTTTTCTTTTAAGAAGGTTACCCACATCATCTGGGAGTAATCATCAATCAGCAACATGAAATATATGTCTCCTTGCACACTCCTAATTTTAGTAGGACCATAGAGATCAGTATGTACCGGTTCCAATCATCCACTTGAATCTTGTTCCTTACTTTTGAATGAACTTTTTCTCTATTTACCCAATTGACATTCTCTACATATGCTATCAGGTTTCACAAGTCTTGGAAGATATCTTACAACCTGAGTGGAACTTATCTTGACAATGTTATCAGAATTCACATGACACATCCTCCTATGCCATAACCAACTTTGATCTGTCTGAGCAATCAAGCAACTTTTGCCAGAACTACTTAAATGAAAGATGTTACCTCTAGTTTGAGTACCAGATGCAATTTCATTTCCGGAGCTCTCCAAGATTTTGCATTTTCCATCCTTGAATCGAAGATCATAATCTTTGTCAACCAACTGTCCAACACTAAGAAGATTATGTTTCAGTCCTTCCATATACAGAACATTATTGGTGCAATTTTTACCATCAAAAGAGATGGATCCTTTGCCACAGATTCTACCAGCTAAGTTGTCTCTAAAATTCACAATCCCACCTTTATATTTTTCAAAACTCACAAACTTACTCTTGTCACTAGTCATATGATGAGAACATCCACTATCAATCACCCATTCATCCTTTTCAACAACCTGAGAAGCTAAGGCACTTTCCATATTTGCATAGCTAGTAGATTCAGTAGACATCAGATCTTCTTCCTTGATACCAATGAACACCCAATCACTTTCAATGGAACCTCCATGATCAGATTCATCATCTGTGACTCCTTCTTCTCTAGCTTCTTGGATATAGTAACATTTTTTCTGACCTTTATATCTGTTAGGGTTTGGTTTTGAAAACCTCTCTGGACATCTTGAGGCAAAATGACCAATCTTATTACAAGCAAAACATTTGAGTGGTAACTTTCCTTCATACTTACCAGATCCTCTTGGAAATCTTTTGGCAATAAGAGCTTCAAGATCTACAGTCTCAATTTCATCATCTTCAAGATCCTTCCTTGTCTTCACAAATCTATTTGATCTTCCTAAAGGACTTTCACCCGGATCTTATCTTTGCTTTCCATACACATTGGCCTTGAATGCAGATTTAGACTTAGGAAGAGAATCACCAAACTCACTCATTTCAAATGCTGAAACCTTACCAACTAATAGATCTCTTGTGACAGTTGTTACTATCCTAATTTCTTCAATGGTTGCAGCTTTATGCTTGTATGCTGCAGGTAAGGATCTGAGCACTTTGGCAACAATTTCTGATTCTTCCAATACTCCACTTGCATTTCTAATACTAGTCACAAGTTCATTTACTTTCTACATGTAGGAAGTAATGTTTTCATCTTCCCTCATTACCAATCTTTCATATTTACCCTTTAGGCTTTGTAGCTTGGCACATTTAACATATTTGTCACCCTCATACAAATTTTCTAGCTTTTTCTAGATTTCATGGGCAGTTTTCAAATCCAGGACATTTTCCAATTCTGTATCAGACAGGGTACTTAATAAAGCTTCTTTGGCTCGAATATTGCATTCAACTTCCCTAAGTTCGCCTAGAGTAGTAGGTCCATTCTTCAGAATCTTATACTCATTCTTTGTTATCATCCAAAATTTATTACCAATACATTCCAAATGACACTGCATGCATACCTTCCAAAGGGAGTAATTTGTTCCATCAAATCTCAGACTTTCCTTATTATAAGTCAACATCTTGGATGTCCTCAAGAGGTCAAGCTTCTTTTAGAGGATCTGGCTCTGATACCAATTGTTGGAATTAGTCTAGACAATTAAGAGGGGGGGTGAATCAACTATCCCTATATTTTAACATTTTTGGCACTTTTAATCTTCTTTTTTAATTTAGAAACAAATTAATGATGTAAACATTTAAGCATGAATCAACACATGAGTAGAAACAACATGAACACTCAACACTAGAATTTTTGACATGGAAAACCTGGTTAAGGGAAAAACCACGGTGGGAGTTAACCCATAAAAATGCGTACCCTGTTAAAAGTACTTAAGAAAATAGAAGGCACAAGCCTTCAGGTGCACTGCCTAGAGTTCACTGCTCAAAAGGAGGCTCACTACCTATAAGAAATTGTGATTTACACAGAAATAATAAACTAAGAAATAGCATCTACATTCATGTTTGATTCAGTCCCTTTGAAGGCTCACAAACTTCTGCTTCTATCTTCAAATTCTTCTTTACTAACTCTTCACTCTAAACTCCTTTCACTTCTCTTCTTCTATGCTCTGCTTTAGATCCTTTCTTTGGATTTAATTCATTTTGTACAAGGATAATTTTTGAAAACTCTTCAACAAGTATTTATATGCTTCGTCAACCTTGGAATGATCAATAAGGTTGACTAAACTTAACACAGATCATTACACTATTGACCAAACATAACTGAGACTTGAATCTTCCTCTACTAACTCACTTCATAAAATACTCTTTAGATCATCTGCAACACACTAGGAACATCTGATTGGCCAAGACTGGGAAGAACATCAACCTCAAAGAAGAAATCTTCAACAAGCTCAAACTTCAATACTGACCTCCAACACAATAGCCACATGATCCAAAAACCTCCACAAGCACATTGAATTCACAAATAACATCCACTCTATACCAAATTACTAAAATCATTTGTACCTTCCTCTAGAACCTCAAGAACAATGTCTACCATGACTGTCAAACTAGAAAGATAGCTTGTGGACCTCCAAATCATGAACCACTAGAGTTGATGATACAAACTGACTTTCCAAACATGCCTACAGATCCATAGACCATAATATTTCACTGTAGAGCAATCCGAAGCAACTTACTGTTAGTCTGTCTCTTCTGAACACTGCAAAATCTGGTTCTACTTAGATGGCCATAACTTCTTCAAATCTTTATGTAGACTTCTCAATTCTTTACTAGAGCACCCTCTAACAATCTTCTACACAACCATATGGTCCGTGAGCACTGAATCTTCATTAATTTTCTCAATATCCTCAACATTCCAGTCTCCTGAATAAGCAAGAAAATAAGGCATAGTTGACATCAATGACAACAAGAGTATGTTGACATCAATGACAACACTGCTTAGGCACATATTTGCAACATCAATGACATCTTGGGTGGAGTTCCTGTCATGCTAATCTAACGCTTCTTCTTCATCACTACTCTATCAGAGTCCAACTTTTGATGCACCTCATCAAACTTATTTTTGGTAGTGTTGATATGAGTCACCATTTTCGCAAGCCTTCCAAGTGATTCTCCTGTAATTACATTATAATTCATTACCTCTTTAGTTACCACCTTTTTGAAATTCTATTTTATTACTTTCACATCTAGGAGCTTCTCATTGTCAGACTCGTTAGCCTCTACCTCCAGAGCAACAAAGTCCCTTTTAATGTCCATCATCTCTTTGTAATAGACCATAATTGCTTTCCTCATTTCATCCTTTACTGCAATTATGAGACAAAGTTTCCATTCAACTGCACCAGCACACATAGGTGTGTCTAGCTCTCCAGGGTCAGCTACAACTTCCTCAGCTACTAAGATGCCAGGGTCCATGTCATCCATCTCTTGTATCTCTTTAGAGGCTAAAGATAGACTATGATGATCACTTCTAGCCTTTTCAAACTCTACTATCAAAACTTCCCTCTTCATATATACAGAATCAAATAATTTTACTGCCTCCTCAATAAACACTAGACCATCAAAAACAACTTTCTCAACCCACTGATCCATAACATTTCTCAAAGATAAAGATGTTTTGACTTGTTGAAGCAAATTAGGATCAAGGATATGGAGGTCAACATTTGAGGGAGTTTCAGTTGTGGGTGTTATTATTTTAGCAACTGAATTGACAAAGGATGACAAAGAACTTACATGAGCCAGTAGCTTTGAATTCTCCTCCTGTAGCCCCTTTACCCTTTTAGATATATTATTAACTAAATATTTGATATGGTAAAGATCACCTTCCGCAGTAGAGGGCCCCAAATCTACCCTGCTCATCCTGAAGTCAGCTTCCGTAACCTCATCCTTGTTCTTATCCACTATTGGGTCTGCAATTTCTAGAAATTGGTTTTCTGAGGTAGGGTTAGTCACCATCCTTGACATCCTTTTAGCACATTTAGGCCTAGGAGTGCTTTGTAGAAAATTTTCTACAATATCAATGCCTTCATCTGTAGGTGGAGTATACCTCTTTTCCTTTGGACTACTTTCTTCAACCAATTGGGAGATGGGGCTAGAACATCAGTAGTATTAAGAGTAGCAACAAGAGGAACAGAGTGAGAATTCTACTCTAGGGGTTCATTTTGATGGGGGGAACTTGGCGGGCTTAGCAAAGAGCACAACAGGCTATCTTCTCCAATCTAAGAGAAAATGAAAGAATCAGTATCACTTATAGGGTTATTCACAGGTGGCACATGGTCTGCTTTGGATGAAGAAGCAACCAATCTGGTATTTCCTTTCACTGGTTGAGTGTCTTGTTCACACACTGTTTTCACCTTTATAGACTCCTCAGGAGGCCTGTCATCATCGTCATTCGATTGTGAGCCCACTCTATGAAGAGTCGGGTCCAAACTAGAAGATCTTCTATACGAATGGGTAGTTTGAGACTTGCTTTAGTTTTGAGAAGCCGAATCCTTTGGCGTAGTAGAACCAGTACACTCTTTTACCTTCCTCTTTAACCATGTCTCTATTCTTCTCAACACATGAAGGGAAATCAACTTAACCACTATAACTTATTTTTCAAGCCATTTCATAGGAGGCTGGGGTTCCATTGACATGGCATGATAGCCTTCATCGATTATGCATGAGTTATCATTGACCATGTCGAGAACTTGAAGATCCATCTTGAAAGCTCGAACTTGATCCACAGTTAATCTCATCCACTTCCTCCTTTGTACCTCTCTTTCATCTACACAGTCTTCCCAAAAATCCTCGAGCTGAGGCTGATATAGGTAAGAACCACCCCCATGCATGTTTTCTTTTATGAAGTTCTTACTGTCAAAAGCCACGCGGGGTGATAAACTGTGGAGACTAAATTCTGATAATAACTTGTCAACATTTTTGGCCCCATCATTACTTTTCCAAGAATAAAAAGACAAGGTCACAGGGAAAGAGTATCCCTTCTTCTTCATGGCTTGGTATTTTACATTCACATCTGCCATCTGACGGCACAATTCCAACAATACTAGATAACTAGCTGGGTACCGTGGTAATTTCAACGAGGCATTTTCATAACCCCCAATTCTCAAGTAAGAAAAATGATCAAATTGTATATAAAAACTATCAAATTTCATGACCAGAGTGGACGCTTCAAGTAAAAATCTTCGCTCAATTGAGCCATCAATCTTCTTAGCTAAAATCATAGAAAAAGCATCAATTACTCTCCTAAGATCTTTCATACCTTCTATTTTTTGCAATTGAGGGAAAATATGGTACATAGGCATACTTGCTACAAGATTTCCTTGAACCCTCAAACCAGGCCAAGCAGCCTCTCTTCGAGCCAACACATACACCAGTTGGGAACACATGGAAACTCACGCTTCTTGTAAAATTCATCAATTGTTCATGCATACATTCACTAATAATCTTTGCCCAATCAATGCGATGGTCCCCACAAATCAACAAAATGAATCTACACATCCAAAGTTCAAAAATATCTGATTCTGGGTTCTCAACTACTCTATTCAGCAAAGTTATCATGTCTGAAATTTCCTCTTTAAAATGGCTCCTTTTTAGGTTGCTGGGAAGTTGAGATTTCGCAGTCTTTTCAATTTCCAACTAGGTCTTAGCAATGCAAGTATGGCACCAATCTTTCCTTTCATTAAAGTAATTCTAGGAAGAAGACACATAAACATTAGCATTATCTTCATGTTCCTCCAAATTCAAAGCTAGGGCGATAGATTCTGAATCAACTTTTGCCACAACAGCGCCATTAGAGGTTTTTATCTCCCGGGACTCCAGAAAATAGCCATTCACACACGCCACTATCAACTCAGGGCAATGCATGGTGAGTGGAAAGCCTCCAGCTTTATCTAGACCACTACTAACAATCTTTCTTGCCAATGGAGTTCAATTCTCAGACTGCATTCTTCCCTAGAAGTCCTCCAATCAACATGGCCTAAGTTGGTATCTCTCACCCCAGACAATCCATTCTCCACTATAGAGGCCATGGGGACTCCTAGAAATTTGAACTTCATCTTCATATACTCGAGGAACCAAAACACCAGAGACTCTGAAACATGCGTAGACAATACAGGATAATGCAAAGCACTGACAGGAAGTTCTTCATGCAGATACATGGAAATGAAAATTTTCTAACTCCCCAAAGAAAGTGTTGTGCTTTTATAACACAGTAGAACAAGAAATAGATGGAATTGCTAATCATGATGACCTGTGAGAATGGAGTTATGTTGATATCCCACACGTAGCAAGCTAGTCGTTTAACACTCTACAACACATTCCCTTTGTGAAATGACGCAACTTTAGGTGAGATGAAGAATTTATCAATGTCAATTCACATAAATTTGCTTGTGGAGAATATTAAATTATGGTGGTGAATTTAACCTTTAAATTAATTAATACATGCCTCGAGTTTCCCTTCGAAGATTATGCCACTGTGTTTTCATGTACTTTCAATTAAATGTGAAGTGACAAGTGTCATATCTTCACTCCGTACACCAGCGTAGCAAAAACACTGCAATAAGTCCTTCAAAGTCGGCAAGTCGGGCAAGAATTGAAGTTTTGAACTCCAAGTTAGAGGTTCGGAAGTTCAAGGAACTCCTGACCTCCTGAGAACAAAGGAACTCCACAATACTGAGACACAAAGGAAGACTCAAGACATTAGACTTCTTGTTCAAAGTCGGCAAGTCGGGCAATTCAAGAACTTGTGAACTTGCCGACTTGGTTCAAGCATGCAAAGAATCGTTGACGACTCGAAATACGACTAAGTAAAGTTGGACTCGGGATGGAAAAATAGGAAGTAGCACATATAGGGCGGACAAAAGGTTAAGATATGAACACTTTAGTACATTTTTCCAAAAATGGGATAACAACATTGAAATCAACATTTTGAACTAAATCTTCACTTTCTGACACCTATAGCCGCTAAACCGTTAGGAATTTGAAGATGATACGAACTAGTGATTTGTGATATTTTTTTGTAGATTCTAAATATATTTAAAAAAAAAATTGGAGTTAAATTGTAAAAATTTTTGCATCTCCTTCAATAACTAGTTTTTAATAGTAAACAACATTTTTTTAAAGTGATGTGTATTCTGTAGCACATAACTTTTTTTCTACAAAGGATAAAATTTTGATTCTTTTTTATCTAGATTAGTAACACTAATGTGTAGGGCATGCATTTAGTTTCATAATGTTTTGTTGAATATATTTTTTTAATTAAGTTTTGAAGTCAAACCAACATAGGCGTATTCCGTAAAACCTAACTTTTTCTGTATGTATCGAAATTCAAATTTTTTTTTTTGAAACAAGGACATCAATACCTAGGGCATAGATATGTTTCAAAAAAAATTTCACTAATTTACTTATTTTCCATGTGTGTAGAACAAAGAACTTGATGTTCAATGAAAAACCTACATTCACAAGAATTAAAAAATAAATATAATAATCAAATTAAATATATTTAAAATTATACTTTTTGGGAAGCTTATAATAAGGACTACATACTTACAAAACATAAATTTTAAATGAATTCATTTGATCCCCCAAATGGTAAATCAAAAGTAGTTTTTTTATCAACATTTTGATAGGTGTAGAGGAGACTCCATTATAGGTATCATTTAAAACTAACGGGGTTCTATCCAAGGGGATTTGATCAAACCCTCTTCAATTAGAATAATTTAAATGGAACCTTTCAAGGCTTAAATCATTATATTTTCTAAAACTATGTGATTTCAGCAAAAATCAGGATGTCCCAGAAAGTGTAACCCATTATTGTGGAATCACCCCATATTGAAATTCTTCATCATCACTTTCAACATTAGGTCGAGGTGTTAATCCTCTTCTTCTGTCTTCTTCAACAACATCCAATTGAACCTTTATTTTTTTCATCATCTCATCCATTCTTCCATTCATAGTGCCTATAGTAGGTATTCTCCTCAGCGGCATCTCTTCTTAGGATCTGGTGGCCTCAAATTTGGCAGTCTGACTACAAGGTATCAATTGCCTCACACTCGGCAATCTGTTGACAAGCACAAGTAGACTACCTCTGGTCAGAGATTGGTTTGCCACAAGATCTTGTAGAATGCCTTCACAACTTCACTCCCAAAGGATTCAAAACTTCGCTCTGATACCACTTGGTGCAGTCATAGTCGGAGGGTTCATAGAATGAATTGTCTAGGCCATGCAACAAGAGTAAACACAATGGAAACAACTCGAATATAGAATGCAATGAATGATCCAAATGTTCAATATATCATATAATCAGAATTCTTCTATGCTAGCAACATGTGGGCTTACAAACTAGGGCTCACAAGCATGATTCCAATTACAACAAATATGCAAGATATGGCATTGAAGTGCCTATCTGAAGAGAATCTAACTATCTTATGAATTATGCTAACTAACTTCCTAATACATCCTAGAGATCTATACATCATCTCCAGGTCAAAGAGTCCTTTGCGTCAACCAGGAAAGGTTACAAACTCCAATGAAGAGTGTAACGAGTAGAACAAATAGGTTAGCCTTCAATCCTCTGGTATTGCCCCACAAATGAATGAAACTTGGTGCAGACCTCAAGGAAGGTCTATCTGATCATTATGTACCATGTTATATGCTTCATTTAGCTCCACAAGTCACGAAAGTGCTCCATAAACCTTCATCTTCAGTTGACTATTTGTATGCTCTATTCTATGAAAATAGGGGATCTTCAGATAGAGATAACTTTTAGTAGACAAGTACAAATGACCTAAATTTTGGATATGATAAAGGTGATGATGTCTAGATGTTAAGTCCTACTCTACAAGCTCTAAAATGAAAATGTAGCAAAATGCGGTACAAAATGCTGAAACTACTACTGACTGAACTGAACTGAACTGGAAATGAAAGAAAATAAAAAGGAATACAAATGTTTTTGGTTGATGCAAGATTGCTTTGCAACCTGGGATGCTCTTGCATCAAAGATGATTTTCTTTAGCAGTTAGTACAAACTAATGGGCCAACACCTACAATATTTTCTCTTATAACCATTGTCAGATGTCCTACAACATTTGCTCCTGCAGCCACTGTCGGGTGTCTTGTAGCATCTCTACAGGGCAGCTACTGCTGAAAGATCTATTGCAGGTTCAATTTTTTCACATCCATCACCAGATTCACTTTCTACAACATCAGTGAATGATCCAATAGGCTCAAACATTAATGACCCACAGGTATGATTTCAATCCCATTTTCAAGAAAAAAGATAAAACCCTTTCTAGGTGTTGTTCACCATATTTGCATTTCCACATTAAATTCTACAAGGCCACCTACAACCCTTTAGAGATTCAATTTAGCAAAGTTCAATGACTCCTGCAACCTTATCTCTAGAAGTTTCCTGTAGCATCTGTAGCAGAGTTTCCTATAACATCTCCATTCAAGCTGCCTATAGTCTCTACTTTCTTATTTCCTTTAGCTCCTTTGGAGATAGGCCTACCATCACCATCAATAGATGCTCCTATAGTGCCCTTCTAATCTTGTTGTCATCACATTATCATCTCATCATGATAATACATTAATAAAGAGTATGTTCATGTATGTAGACAATCATCACCGCCATCATCAATCCACATCATCCAAAAGCACCACTCCACTCCTCCTGCCACTTGTAAGATTGTGTAACAACTTTCATTCTCCTTTTGTTTGAATAATGATTACTTTTAACTATAAATTTTATTATTATAATTTAAATTTAGTATCATGATTTTGTCCATTTATTATTACACTTTAGATGTAATTCCCTTATCATCATCTCCTTTACTTCCTTACCTTTTCCATCATTTGAGGACACATGACCAGCTTAGTTGGGGGTGAATAAAAATCTTGTTAGCTACAACATTAATTATCATGCCTTACTATGCCTTCCTTGTAACATGTTTTATCACCTGTACACATACTATGCATGCAACACATTTAAACAAAAACTTGAATACTAACTGCATTTTGTTTAAAAACTACAATTTGTTAGCTCACAATATCACAAACAAGAAAAAACCCTAGCTTACCAGTTGTAAGTTCTTGAAGCAACAATAGTAAACATAAGAGTAAGAGAAGAATTTGTTTGCAAAATTGGGAAATATTGTGAGATAACACAGAATATAGAATGGGGGTGACTTGGTGAGAAGGGAACCCATAGATCATATAATGCTTTTGAATGACCAGGAATGTCTCCCTATCTTCCAGCAGGTGGGCTGGATGGACTATTTTCAGAGGCTAGAAGGGTATAATAGTGCAATTGCAACTAAATTTACACAAACCTTGAATAATGGCGAATCATTGATAAAGGGGCGAAGGGTGAATGCCACAGAAGCTACCATAGAGGAAGCTATAGGGCTTCGTACAACTAGAGAGAATTTCTTGGAAAGAGGGAATGCAGTCGTGACTCATAATGAGTTTGTCAAAGCAAGGGAACAATTTTAATACTCATCACAGGGGACCAAGTGTCTGTCGCTTCCGTCCCAGTGGGATCAAATGTCAACCTACATCATCAAGTCTATCACATGTGAAGGTAGGTAGTCTTTTATGTATAATGTACATTTCAAGTTATTGAGTCACCTTTGTTATGGAAAACAAGTAAATGTTCTGAATTTTTTGTTTAATTTACTAAAAAGAATGGCAAAAGAGTATCAAAAGGGCACAGTTTTTACATTATCTCACCATGGTCTTATTCAGTTGCTAGTAAATAAAATTTTGAATGAGCAATTTCCTAATCTGTCATGGCAAGAGTTTTAAGTCTAAATAATATAAGAAATAGGCTAGATGTAGGGCTGCATGGTCAAAGACTAAGAATGAGGTGGACTCAGGTTCTGCAATCAGAAAATATTTAGTAAGATAGAGAAGAAATTGTGGAAAAGGAGCATGCAACCACATCTCAAGAGCATGTAACAGCTGATGCAGGAGCATCCAATGGTGTAAGGGCAATCTTGCATCACCCAAAAAGATGTTGCTTCAAAATTATTAAAGTTTTCATTTCTTTTCATAATTAGTATTTTTGGTTCCATAATCTCTTGAATAATGATGTAGGACTTTCAATTTTTCCAAAACTGCTAAAAATAGCAAACTGCCAATTTTGGAAAGTTTACCTGCCATTTTAGGAAAGTTTGCATTTGGGTATGGATTGAAGTGAAAACTTACAAAAAGATTCATAATAGAAATATAAGACCTTTGGTGAAGGAATCAGGCAAAGATCATTTGTGAGCTGAAAGATATTAAAGTTTTTGTTTTTTGAAAAGCCCTTGAAATTTTTTGAAATGAGATATGAGGCACTAAAACATCCCATAACATCCCAAAAAGTTGACAGAAATTTGTTTATAGATTTCTGGCATGATAGTTCACATTGCGAGCTTTTCGACACTTAAAATGGTTCGTCAATCAGACACCCAGATCAAAAGTTATGCTTCCCAGAAGTTGACCTACTTTTGGAGGGAGTTACAAATTTTGAAATTTAGCTCAAGGCCGCCAAAAATTGCTATTTATGACTATTTTGGGAACCCTGGGTGGTAGTAGAGTAAAGGGGGGGAAGTGTAGAGTCAAGAATAGATGGAAAACCAGAAACCCTAGCTAATTTGGGGTTACAGAAGGCAGAAGATTCCAGAGCCTGGTGATGTGTAGCTATAGTGTGTTGTAGCCTATGGAGGATTGATTCCTCTGATTGTAATTGAGCTTCTGTAATGTAATGAGTTACCTAGATCAATAAAAGAAAGTTCCATTTTCTGTGTTCAATTTCTGTCATTGTGTGTTTTGTGATTTACCCCCTTCATCAAGTGGTATCAAAGTAAGGGTTCCTGAGTGTGTAGACATATCATTGATTGTGAGGCAGTTTGCACCAGGACCTAAGGTTGTGGGTTTTCTATAGAGATCAAGATGCCTCCACGAAGAAATCATATTAGGAGGAATGCTTTGATAGAAGAGGGTTTTAGAGCCCTGCAAAGACAAATTGATGCATTGCAAGAGGAGCTACAAAGAGGGTTTGATCTGAGAACAAGAGAAGAAAGCGAAGATGAAGCTGAAGAAGAGCTATCTGAGGAAGAACAAGAAGCTACAGGAGATCCTATAGAAGTTAGGTTGTTGAGGGTCATTTCAAAGATTAGAAAGAGGCCCTGAATCGAAGTTTCTACATATTCTAGAGATTTGAATCTGGAACAACTTATTGATTGGATCAATGACATGGAGGAGTATTTTGAGTATGAAGATGTGGAGGATCCAGATCGGGTCAAGTTGGCAAAAACAAAGCTGAAGGGTCACGCCAGTATTTGGTGGAAGAAGGTCCAATTAGAGAGGAACAATGAGGAAAATGAAAGATCACTAGATGGGATTGGATGGTGGAGAAACTGAAGAAGTAGTTCATTCCTGTGGACTATGAGATGGAGTTGCTGAAGAAGCTACAAGGACTGAAGCAAGGTAACAAGTCTATTAAGGAGTATAAAAAAGAGTTTTATAAGATTACTATTAGGATAGGCCATGCAAAGGCCAACAAGGAGAAGGTAGCCCGTTACATTAATGGGTTGAGGCCAAGTATTCAAGAGGAGCTAAGCCTAGTTAGAATGACCACCATAGAAGATGCGTACCAGTTTTCCCTGAAGGTGGAAGAGAAGCTGAATAAAAGATTTGATAGCAAGAAAAGGGGAAGAGATCAAGGTGGAGGGACTGGTGGAAGACCCTATGGAGGCTGTAATGAAGATCAAAAGAAAAGTGAAGAAGCTGACACTAGTCAAAATCAAAGGGGGGATAATGCCTACTGCCCTCGTGACCAGAACAATGGTGAGAAAAGAGGAAAAGGAAGAGGCTGACCTGGGCAAGGACCGGGAAGGGGAGGTTTTAGAGGAACTTGTTTCCAATGTGGAGAAGAAGGGCATCGAGCATACAAGTGTCCACAACATCAAGGAAGGACAAATAGAAGACCTAAAAGTAATGCATGAGTTGCACATGTAGATGAAGATGTGCAGTCTGAGCATTCTAAAGATGTTGAAAGGGGAGAAACCCTAGTCGTTAGAAGAACTTTGTTAAATGAGGAGAAAGAACCCAATCAGAGGAAGAGTTTATTCCGCACAAGGTGCAAATGTGAAGGTAAGTGTTGTGATATTATTATTGACAGTGGAAGTACTGACAATCTTGTTTCAGATGAGATGGTTGACAGGTTGAAGTTGACAAGAAGAAAGCATCCACATTCATATCAGATTGCATGGTTGCAGAAGGACCATAGAGCTTTGGTCAATGAGTAGTGTTTAGTGAAGTTCAAGATTGGCGACTACCATGATGAGGTGTTGTGTGATATCATACCGATGGATGAATGTCATATGTTGTTGGGGAGGTCATGGTAGTATGATAGGAGCGCTGTCCATGATGGCCGTGCAAACACATATTCCCTAACAAAGGATGGAGTTTATCATAAGTTGAAGCCCTTGAAGGAGGTGGAAGAAAAGGTATGTAGTACTGCCAGAATTTACTTGGTAGATGGTAGGAAATTTTTGGAGGGTTTGAATCATGAGCATCATTGCTTTGCATTGATTCCTAAGATTAGTCAAGAGAAATGTGAAGATGTACCAACAAAAGTTTTAGATATGTTGGAAGAATTTCACGACATTATCTTTGATAATGTACCAAAAGGTTTACCACCAATGAGGAAGATAAGTTATCAACTAGATTTGATACTAGGAGCTAGTTTGCCAAATAAAGTAGCCCACAAAATGACTCCAACAGAGAATGAAGAGTTGAACAGATAAGTTCATGAGTTGTTAAGGAAGGGATTGATAAGGGAAAGCATGAGTCCATGTGCGGTACCTACAGTACTAGCACCAAAGAAAGATGGAGAGTGGAGAATGTGTACAGATTCTCGAGCCATAAATAAGATCACGATCAAGTATAGGTTTCCATTGCCAAGAATGAATGACATAATGGATTGTTTGAGTGGAGCCAAATATTTCATGAAGATTGATCTGAAGAGTGGGTATCATCAGATCCGAATCAAAGAAGGAGATGAATGGAAGACAACCTTCAAGACAAAGGAGGGTTTGTATGAGTGGTTAGTCATGCCATTTGGGCTAACCAATGAATCAAGCACAGTCATGCGGCTCATAAATGAGGTATTGAAAGAATTTTTGGGAAGTTTTGTTATTGTTTATTTGGATGATATTTTGATTTTTAGTAAGACTTGGGATGAGCATATGATGCATATCAGAAGAGTTTTGGAGAAGTTGTTGATCAATATGAAGAAATGTAGCTTTGCAAAGGAGTTGGTATACCTAGGATTTGTTGTCTCAGAGGAAGGTCTTAAGATGGACCCAGAGAAGGTGAGGGCTATCATTGAATGGCCTACGCCAAGGAGTGCTTCCGAGGTAAGATCTTTTCATGGTTTAGCAAGTTTTTACAGAAAGTTTATCAGGAATTTTAGTAGCATTTGTGCACCCCTAACTGAGACAATGAGAGGGGATAGAAAAGAGTTTAGATGGACTAAAGGAGCAGATAAAAGCTTTGATATGTTAAAGCAAAAAGTCACAGAGCAACCTGTTTTGGCACTTCCAGATTGCAATAAGGTATTTTAGGTAGATTGTGATGCTAGTGGCAATGATATAGGGGTTGTTTCGAGCCAAGAAGGTAAGCACATTGCCTATTTTAGTGAGAAGCTTAATGATGCCAAGAAAAAATATTATGTTTATGATCAGGAATTTTATGCAATAGTCCAGGCTTTGAAGAAATGGAGACATTATTTGTTGCCAAAAGAGTTTGTTTTATATACTGATCATCAGGCTTTGCAGTATCTTAATAGTCAAGGAAAGTTAAATCAAAGGTACTTAAAATGGGTTGAGTTTTTGTAGAGTTATACTTTTGTTTTGAAGCACAGGAGTGGGAAGTCCAACAGAGTTGTAGATGCCTTGAGCACAAGGCAAAACATTACCCGAAAAGATGTTGTTTCAAAATCATTACAGTTATTTTCATTTCTTTCCATAATTAGTATTTCTAGTTCCATAATCTCTTGAATAATGATGTAGGACTTTTAGTTTTTCCAAAACTGCTAAAAATAGCAAACTGCCAGTTTTGGAAAGTTTACCTGCCATTTTAGGAAAGTTTGCATTTGGGTACGGATTGAAGTGAAAACTTACAGAAAGCTTCATAACAAAAATATAAGACCTTTGGCAAAGGAATCAGGCAAAGATCATTTGTGAGCTGAAAGATATTAAAGTTTTTGTTTTCTGAAAAGCCCCTAAAAATTTCTGAAACAAGATATGAGGCACTAAAACATCCAATAACATCCTAAAAAGTTGATGGAAATCTATTTACAAATTTTTAGTGTGATAGTTCACATCGTGAGCTTTCTGGTGCTTAAAACAGTTCGTCAATCAGACACCCAAATCAAAAGTTATGCTTCTCGGAAGTTGACCTACTTTTGGAGGGAGTTACAAATTTTGAAATTTAGCTGGAGGCCGCCAAAAAATGCCATTTATGACTATTTTGGGAACCCTAAGTGGTAGTAGAGTAAAGGGGGGAAAGTGTAAAGTCAAGAATAGATGGGAAAACAAAAACCCTAGCTGATTTGGGGTTATAGAAGGCAGAAGATTCTAGAGCCTAGTGATGTGTAGCTATAGTGTGTTCCAGCCTATGGAGGATTGATTCCTCTGATTGTAATTGAGCTTTTGTAATGTAATGAGATGCCCAGATCAATAAAAGAAAGTTCTATTTTCTATGTTCAATTTATGTCGTTGTGTGTTTTGTGATTTACCCCCTTCAGCAACAACTTATGTTGAACATGCAACATCTCCACTTGGCCCTACAACCTCTTCTCAAGCTCATGCAACACCCTCCAAGGATCATGTAGCATCTTCTAAAGATCCTACAACATCTCCATAAGAGAATGTAGCATCACCTATGCCTAAGACATCTAAACCTATGTTCGAGACATCTAAACCTATGCATGAAACATTTCAACATGTGCATTAAACATATGAAACACTTCCACCTATGCATACCATTTCACTTGATTAGCCTGCCATTACCACTGCTCCTTCTTCCACCACCAAAAGAAAATAGAAAGCATCTCCTTCTTCCCATGAACCAAGCAAAAAGAAACAGAGGGTTGTTCCAACTCCTACACAACAATAGCCAAGGTGTTCTCAATGTCTTAAAACTAAGGGAGTAACTGCCAAGGCTACTACATCAGTTCCACCTATGGTACTTCTAGAAACTGACACTAACTTCGAAAGGGAGGGGATGTTTGTTTACAAGAACCAATCCCATACACCCAATAGCCTAGAGTTGGACTCATCATGAGAATTGAACCCTCATTCCTCTGAATTTGCTAGCTTTGAGATGAACATGTATAATTGATCCCCGTGGAACTAGAAGTAGGGGATGAGTTGCAAATTGCCCTAAAGAGAATTGAACAATTAGAGAAGCAACTCAAGGCCTATGAATAGAAAGAAAATAAATTGGATAAGATGGATCAGTTAGTAGTAGAGGAGATTGACAAAGAACAAGGGAAAATGGAAGGACTAGCACTCTTGATCACCCAATCCAAAGAACATGATGTTCCCTCCACATCAACCACTCCTAAGAAGTTATAGTTTGCAACCACTTAAATAGATGGGCCCTCTCTTGAGCTATTTCTCTGGAAGAGAGGTGAAGAGATACAATTCATGAGAAAGAAATGGAAGGAAGAAAAGAAGGAAATGGAGTAGAAGTTTACAAGGAACTAGAAGAAAAGACTGTGGAAAATAATAAGCTAAAAGCAAAGATTGAGCAGCTAGTAGACTTGACTAATTAGATTATTCAATGCAAACCTCCTACTAGGGTATATGCTCTTTTTTTGAAAAAGCAATTCTCGAGTTTCCAACTCATACAAATTTTCTGTGATCTTTCCTATAGACTTGATACAACTAGTAGTTTCTTCCAAATTTATCAGGAATCCACTGTTGAGTTGCATAACCAACTATGTGAATTCTACTTGGATGATATGGTCATTCCCTATGATTTGAGTTGGAATCCTATTTTATATGTAGGGGATGTGCATATCAAGGCATTAACATCTTTTATTTATAATAACAAAATAGGGGATTACATGTGCAAAAATACAAAGAACAAGAAAAGTCTATTTCATTGAAGATCAGAGGGGAAGCAAAGGACCCCGATGAGGTCTTAAAGGAATGACTATATTTGACAATGCAACCTACAGTGGTTGAGGAAATCCTCTAGGATCAACAAGCTATTCATTCTTTGTTTCAAGGAGTATTAGGAAAGATCGGGAAAGAATCATTTGAGTTCAGTAAGGGTAGATGACAAGAGCTTATAGTGGAGTTGTAGAGAAAAGAACCACATTCAATGTATAAGTATCATGCAACTATAAGTAGGGGACACCACTACATCAACTGAGCCAGATTAAACAAACTTGCATGGCTACCACTTACCTTCCAACCACCAATTCTCTGGTTTCCCATTCCACACTAGAGAGGAAACATAATCTACATTGTAGAGGAAGAGAAAGCCAAATGGGAGTGGATCTGGGAGTAGAAAGGTTTTTACTTGAAGGAAGGAAAAGGGCACACAATACCATATGATTTCAGAGACCTATCCCTAATGTATAATATACGGCCATAATTTCTTAGGGACAAGCAAGATCTTAAGCTGGGGGTAGTGATGAGTGTCATAATTGTCTCCTGTTTTAAAAGCCATATTGCCATAAACATTTCCATCTTTTAAGAAGAAACTTTAATTAATATTTGGACAAGACACTATGTTATTTGTATTATAATTTAATGGATGTTTGTATGTTAAAGTAGTTGTTTTTAAGCATAATGTGGTATGATTAAGTTTGTTTATAATAATCTTACTTAGTAAATGAGGATTTTCTCCATAGGACTAACCCTTTCCTACAACAATTAAGAATAATAACCTGTAACCAAGATTGTAGAGTTCCTACAACAAAAGACTCATTCCTTGTAGCTGAAGAACCTGCTTCCTACATAGCCAAGGGGGCCAATTCCTGTAGCAAGGAATGTATCTACCTACAACTATCCAGCAACAACCAACTTTCCCTTTTCCAATAGGAATGATGGTGCAGGGGCACCCCTTCAACTGGATCAACATACACAAGAGGCAGAGGAAGAAGACTAATACAGTTTTTGACATTTTTTTGTTACCTTATAACATCTTCAAAAATGTAACATTCTCTATTAGCACTTCATGTTGGTAAACTCCAAACTTGACATTTATTGATAGTTGGGATTAAGGGAAAGATAATCAAGGTGTCTTAGCTTTAAGAGTTTTGCTGTCTTATGTAAAACAGATGTCATTTGTAATAGATTAAGGGTTTCCACCTATAATTTTGAAAAGATCAAATCCCAGAAACAGAGGAGAATGTCAGTCCCTCACATTGGGAAAGATAAAAAGGGGAAAACCTTTTGTAGAGGGGACGGGGATAGTTTTCTGGGTCTGGTCTCTGAATAGTCGAATGTAATTTCTGAACATGAAGAAAGAATAGAAGTTCTGAAATTTATTTCCTTTCCGGATTCTGAATATTGTGTAAATATCCTGTGTAAATATTCTGTGCAGATTCTTTGTGTAGAAATTCATTCTGTGTAGAGTTTGTATATAAATTAGTTTTGAGCTTCTGTGGTCAAATTAACTGGATAAATCCATTCCACCGGCAGATTTCTAGGGAAATTAGTGGAATGGACTTGTAGATTAATTTCCCCAACTTTGTTTATTCGTTCTAGGTATGGAAGGCTAGAATTGCAGAACCACTTCAAGCATCAGTTCTAAGTGTCTGTTGTTTATAAGGGATAACCTGTGGGTGTATTTCGCATTCAAGCCATCGGCGTAAGAAATGATATCGGCATGTCAAAACTAGGCTCACCCGACGGTGAAAGTCTCACCAAGTGTGGTCTTGGCCGTATCCATCGGTGAGAGTCAGGCATCGGCAAGGAGGAATCGTGCTGGTCCGATGGAGGTGAGTCTCACCGACAATGGTATGAGTTAAATCCGTTGGGGGGAGACAAGGTATCGGTGAAAGAAAACTGTGAGGGTCCGACAGTGAAAGTCTCACCGATGGTTCTATCATCGGTGAGAGGAAGAAGGGAGTCTGGCTGAAAAGGAGTTGGCAGAGAGTCCATCAACGTAAGATAGCCCATCAGAGAACAGGAGGCAAGTCTTGCCGAAGAAACAAGTCCTACCGATGTAAACATTGGTATGTGACCGTTGGAGTGAGTATTGCCATCGGAGAAAGAAAATTACCTGGGGCCGACAGTTGGAAGCCACACCAATCGGGGAGACCGTTGGAAGGTGTCACCGATAGAGAAAGCTTCAGCGTGAGGTTTGAACCTCTCCGTTGAACCTCGGCGTTGAACCTCCGAATTGAACCGGTTCAACGTTGCCATCGACATGAGAGAGAAGCGGTCTGGCCAATAAGGAGTCTTGGTAGTTCATCAGAGTGAATTATGCCATCGGCGGAGGGAATAGAGGTGTCGCCGATAGTTAGTGTTTTACCGACGGCAAGTCCATCGGTGTAATCAATAGCATCGGTAGGAGACTTAAAGAGTTCGCCGACAGATAGAAGTCTCACCGAAGGGGAAGGTTGAACCTGTCCATTGAACCTTTCGGGCGAACTTATCCATTGAACCTCCAGTTTGAACCTGCCAGTTGAACCTATCCATTGAACCTCTAGATTGAACCTGTCCATCTGGTAGATAGTGGGCTAGTCCTGTCAAAGGAGAAGTTCATGTTGTGTGCTTATCGGTGAGAGGTGAAGGTGTTGGCAAAGGAGTATTGAACCTGACCGACGGTGGACTGTCTTGCCGATAGGCAAGAGTGTGTATGTTTCGGTGAGACAATTCAAAGGTCTTGCCGATATAGTTTCTTTTGGCTATCTTGCGGGCTCCAAGAGGTTTTTGAACTGGTTCACACGCTTCAGCTGGCATATGCTCTGCATCAGGTGGTATCAGAGCTAGAGAAAGCTCTGGGAAAGGTTAGTGTAAAATTTTTTTTCATTTCTGAAGTTATTTGTTCCATCTAGTAGTAGAAGAAGAAAGCAAAATGTTGGAAGGAGAAGCCTCAGACACTCTTCCAGCAAAGATGTCCAATGCTGAATTGACAGCCTTGGTGAAGAAGCAAATAGCAGAGAGTAGAGCTGATAGAGCTCAGAATCAGGAATTGAAGGAAGAATTAGGGAAGCTGAGGGAAAGAGTGGAGAGAGGGGAAGAAAACTCTGGTGAACGAGAAGATGGGGATGAAGAGGAGACCCCAGAGCAGGAAGAGCTAGAGGTTCCTGCAGACCAGAGACCCTTACTCAATGCCCTCAAGTCCATGGAAAGAAGGACCATGGATGTGAAAATAGACCTGCCTGTGTTTACAGGAAAAATGGAACCTGATTCGGTAATGGAGTGGATAGACTGCTTGAATAATTTCTTTGAGATAGAAGAGATACCAGAACACCAATGAGTAAAGATGGCTCAGTCCAAAATGAAAGGAGCTGCACTGACTTGGTGGAATTTCATCCAAGATGATAGGGTGAAAGAGGGAAAGAACCGAGTTACAACATGGAAGAGAATGATGGTATTGGTGAAAGAGGCCTATGTTCCATTGGATTACAATATCCAATTACATAAGAGAAAACATAATTTGAAGCAGAAGGAGCTAGATGTCAGCTCATACACAGAAGAATTCATGAAGTTGTGTGTAAAAACAAAGGTAAGGGAAGATGAGGAAGAGAAGGTAGCAAGATACCTCAATGGATTGAGACTTAACATCCAGGAAGACTTAAATCTACATAATCCAGATACAGTTCAAAAGTGCTATCAGTTAGCACTCAAGGTGGAAGAAAAACTAAAGAGAAGGCATGAGCAGAATCATAGAGGTAGAGGCAGACAGCAGAGAGGAGGAAGAAGTCCTTTTAGAGGCAGAGGATTTGGATACCAGAGTGAATCCAACCAAGAGACCAACAGAGGAGATAACAGTCAGAACCAAGGAGGAAGCTACAATCCAAGGGGAAACTTCAGAGGTAGAAGACCACCTTTTAGAGGAAGATCTCAGGGCAGAGGACCTATCAGATGCTACAATTGCAACCAAGAAGGCCATATAGCCAACAGATGTCCAGCAAAGGCAACAAGTTCAATAGGAGAAAAGAGGATCAATCTGATCCAAGAATCTGATTGTAAGAGTGTAGCAAGCTCAAGCACTATTCAAAGTGTGAATGCTCCTAGCAGTTATGGGTATCCTGAGAATGGAGAATCTTTGATGATTAGGAGAGCAATGACCACCATGAAAGTGCCTGGAAAAGAACCTCCACAAAGGAAGTCTCTCTTCAGAACTACTTGCAAGGCAGGAGGAAAGGTATGTAAAGTTCTAATTGACTCTGGATCTCCTAAAAATTTTGTATCCATTGAGATGATAGAAAAACTTAAGCTTAGGAGACTGCCACATCCTTGCCCTTATAAAATTTCATGGCTTACCCAAGGACAGCAAACAGTTGTAGAAGAACAGGCTTGGGTAGAATTTCAAATTGGCCCATACAAGGATAGGTTATTGTTTGACATTGCCAAGATGGATGCTTGCCATCTCCTGTTTGGAAGAGCATGGCAGTATGATTTAAAAGCATACCATGATGGAGTTAGAAACACCTATTCCATCACCAAGAATGGTAAGGTGATAAAATGATACCATTAATGGAGACGAAGGTGGAGACAAAAGGAAAAGAGGTTAAAGTGATGATGGTAGAAGGAAGACAATTCATGGAAGAGATAAGAGAAAAAGGAGCAGATACATATGCTCTAATTCCTTGCCTAAAGGTAAACAAGGAACAGCAAAAAGAAGCCAAGGGAGAAAAGAGACAAAAATTCATAGACCCAACTATCCAAGAGCTATTGGACAAGTATAAAGGCATTAGTTATGATGGGATGCCAAGTTCCCCACCACCTATAAGAGACATCAGCCATTGTATAGATCTGATCCCAGGATCTACACTTCCCAACAAAGCAACATATAAGCTCACTCCAGATCAGAATATAGAGGTAGCAAGATAAATTGAAGAATTGTTGCAGACAGGCCTAATTGGCACAAGTTTAAGCCCATGTGCAGTACCAGCTGTACTAGCACCAAAGAAGGAAGGCACTTGGAGACTTTGCACTGATTCAAGGGCTATCAACAAGATAACAATCAAGTATAGGTTTCCAATCCCTAGGATAGAAGATTTACTTGATTATTTAGGAGGTGCTAAATACTTCACCAAAATAGATTTAAAGAGTGGTTATCATCAGATTAGGATTAGACCTGGTGATGAGTGGAAAACTGCATTCAAGACAAATGAGGGGTTATATGAGTGGAAGGTCATGCCTTTTGGTTTATCCAACGCTCCTAGTACCTTTATGAGATTGATGAATGAGGTCTTGAGAGAGTTTATAGGTAAATTTGTCATAGTATATCTAGATGACATCCTGATTTTCAGCAATCTCAGGGAAGAACACCTCATCCATATAGACTTGGTTCTCAAAAGGCTGCATGAAGAGCAGCTAATGATAAATTTAGCAAAGTGTCTGTTTCTACAGGAGGAAATCATCTACTTAGGGTTTGTTATCTCACATAACAAACTGAGAATGGATCCAGAAAAGGTAAGTGCCATACTATCTTGGCCAACACCCAAAACTGTGCATGATGTTAGAAGTTTTCATGGATTAGCAACCTTTTATAGGAACTTTATAAAGGGATTTAGTCATATCTGTGCACCCATGCTTGACACTATAAAGGGAGGACAGAAATGCAAGTTTACATGGACAAAGGAGGCAGATAATTCTTTTGAAATGTTGAAGAAGAAGATAGCAGAACAGCCAGTTCTTGCATTTCCTGATTTCAGCAAGATTTTTCAAGTAGAATGTGATGCAAGTCATATTGCCATTGGAGCAGTACTCAGCCAAGAAGGTAGGCCTATTGCATTCTTCAGTGAGAAATTAAATGATGCCAAGAAGAGATACTCATCCTATGATTTGGAGATGTATGCTCTAGTCCAGTCACTTAAGAAATGGAGGCATTACTTGATGCCCAAAGAATTCATAGTGTTCACAGATAATCAGGCCCTCAGTTTCTTAAATAGTCAAGAGAAACTGAACCATAGACACATGAAATGGGTGGAAACTTTGCAAGCTTTCACTTTCACACTCAAGCACAAGAAAGGAGTTAAGAACAAAGTAGCAGATGCTTTGAGCAGGAGAATTCTGACCATAAATCAGATCCAATTGGAGAGTGTTGGGATTGATTTGTTGAAGACAATGTATGCAGATGATGAAGACTTTGGAGAGGTCTATAAGGTATGTACTTCTTTTGGAGACAAATATCATGTTGAGTTTTCTAAATTTCTGATCCAAGATGGATTACTTTTCAAAGGTGGACAACTATGTATTCCCAGATGTTCTATGAGACTGAATATTATTCAGGAAAAACATTGTGGGGCTCTGTCAGGACATTTTGGTCTTGATAAAACTCTTGATCTTGTCAAAAGGCATTACTATTGGCCTAAGTTACAGTCAGATGTGAGAAAATTTGTGGAAGCATGTGTAATATGCCAGAAAGCCAAAGGAAGATCCACAAATGCAGGGTTGTATCATCCATTACCCATTCCTTCTAGGCCATGGGAGAGCTTAAGCATGGATTTTGTACTAGGTTTGCCTAGGACAAGGAAAGGATATGATAGTGTTTTTGTGGTAGTAGACAGACTCAGTAAAATGGCACATTTCTTGCCATGTAAAACCACTTGTGATGCTTCATATGTCGCTAATTTGTTTTTCAAAGAGATAGTGAGAATACATGGTTTACCATTGAACTGTTGCAAGTATGAGGTGAGCCAGTGTTGTCATTGATGTCAACATACTCATATTGCATTGACAAGAAGGATTTGATGAGCTGTGTGCTGAGGATATTGAGAAAATTAGCCTCAGTCAGGAACAGTGAAGAACAGTGATGAGAAGAAGGCAAATGTACTGTATAGGATGAGAACCGGAGGATGCGGATTAAAGGGTTAGTAGATATGAGTCTTGAGATGCTACAGTTAATATTTCAGAGGTCCGCATGAAGATCTGAAGGAGTTGTGGCTGCCGGTATAGAACCGGTTCCGGCAAGTATCCAGAGGTGACAGAGGATCACAAAAAGGTCCGATGAGGTCCGGAATCGTATTATCCTAATCTGCGGATTGGACGGAGTGTTTGGGATGTCCTTGTGATGTGTCATCCTGATTTGTGTATGATTTGGAGGTCCGGAAGTACCTCTTGCTTTATGACAGTGGCGACAGACTGTGTTCTTGAAGTTCCGGATGAGGAAGACAAGAGATCCCAGTAAGTAGAAGAAGTGCGGATGTATCCGGACATTCAGACAGGCTTGTGAAGGTTCTTGGATCATGTTTAGGTTGTGTTGTTGGTCCGCATTGACGGTAGAGCCCGGAATTGAAGTTATTCTTCCGGATGAAGTTCTTGCTCTGTGTAGCCGACCGGATGAGTTGTTCATCCTGCGAATGTTCTTGTGATGGCCGACCGGATGTGTTATTCATCTTGCGGATACTCCTATGGTTGTTTGCCGACTTAGATGTTTGTTCCTAAGTCGATGTCTTGTATAAATAACGGGTTGTGAGTTCATTTCAAGGTAATGGAGTGAGGATGAGAATGTGATAGCGAAGAAACGTGCGAAAGGCAGAGCAGAGATTGTTGGGCTTAATTGGAACTGATCCGGACATGATAGAGATGTCATTCTCCAGTTCAAGACTGTGATTTTTATCACTTTGTAGACAGTGTGTCTCCTTGTAGGCAGTGGGCCTCTTTGTGAGCAGTGTGCTCGGGCAGTGAGCCCTTATTGGCATGTGCCATTCATTTTTCTTTATTCTTCTAACAGAGAATAATTCTTGGGTTAATCACCCCGTGGTTTTTCCCTTAACCGGGTTTTCCACGTTAAAATCTTGGTGTTCAATGTGTTGATGCTTATCTGCTCTTGTGTTTATGTATTATGCTTCCATGGATGATTATTTGATATGCTGCTAACTAACAACAGAGAATTAAGTGTTTGAAAGAAGAAGAAGTTTTATACAACTGATTCACCCCCCCTCTCAGTTGTATGCCCTAGATCCAACAATTGGTATCAGAGCTAAGTTCCTCTGATAGGAGCTTAACCGCTTGAGGAGATCCAGGATGTCGTCATACAAGAAGGATAGTCCGAAGTTCGATGGAACCAACTTCACTCTCTGGAAAGGTCGCATGAAGTGTCATTTGGAATGTATGGGAAAAGCATACTTGGCTATGATTTCTAAACCATATATACCCCCACAAGGTGGTCCGACAACTCCGGATGAAACCACAGAAGCTGAAAACAATCTGCGGACCAAGGAAGCTCTTCTAAGCGCATTGAATGACTCAGATCTCTCGAATGTCATTGACCTACCAACTGCATATGAGATCCTAACTAAACTGGAACTTCTGTATGAAGGAGATGAGTTTGTCAAAAGTGCAAGGTTGCAAAGTCTGAAAGGGAAATTTGAAAGATTGAAAATGAGGGATGATGAAAACATCACTACCTTTATGCCAAGAGTAAATGAGCTGGTATGTGGAATCAGAAATGCTGGTGGAACTTTAGATGAAAATGAGATTGTCTGCAAAATCCTAAGATCCCTTCCTGCTGCCTACAAAATCAAAGTTGCTGCCATTGATGAATTCAGAGCCCACACAACTGTCACAAGAGAACAACTGGCTGGCAAACTAGCTGCATTTGAAATGACCGAGTTTGGAGATGATCCTCCCAAGACTGAATCTGCTTTCAAAGCCAGTGCCTATGTGAAAGGCAAACAGAGATTTGATCCGGGTGAAAACTCATCAAGGAAAATGTCATGGTATGATCAAGCAAGAAGAGACATGGAAGAAGAAGAAGCAGAAACAGCTCAACTTGAAGCCCTCTTTGCAAAAAGACTGCCAAGAGGATCCGGTAAGTATGAAGGAAAACTACCCTTTAAGTGTTTCAACTGCAATAAGATTGGTCATTTTGCCTCAAGATGTCCGGAAAGATCTGCAAGATCTAATACTCTCAGACAAAGGCCTCAAAAGAATTGCTATTATGTTCATGAAGAAGATGACAATGAAGGAGTAACGGATGATGAATCAGAACTAGGAAGCAAATCCGGAAATGAGTGGGTGTTTATAGCCATCAAGGAAGAAGATTCCATGCTCTCTGAATCTGTCAATCACAAAGTTGTTGAAAAAGCCTTGGCTGCTCAAGTGGAAGAAAAGGATGATTGGGTTATTGACAGTGGATGTTCTCACCATATGACTGGTGACAAGAATAAGTTCTTAGACTTGGAAAGATATGAAGGAGGAATGGTAAAGTTTGGTGACAATTCTGCTGGCAGAATCAGAGGTAGGGGAACTATTTCCTTTGATGGTAAGAGCAAAACAGATAATGTATTGTATGTTGAAGGATTGAAGCACAATCTTCTCAGTGTTGGTCAGTTAGTGGACAAAGGCTATGATCTCCGGTTCAAGAATGGAAAATGCAGAATCTTTACAAGCTCCGGAACTGAAATTGCATCCGGTACTCAGTCAAAAGGTAATATCTTTCATCTGGTTGGTTCAAATAAAAGTTGCTTGTTTGTTCAAATTGATCAGAGTTGGTTATGGCATAGAAGAATGTGTCATGTAAATTTTGATAACATCATCAAGATAAGCAATACTCAGGCTGTGAGAGATCTTCCAAAATTGATGAAACCTACAAATAGTGTGTGTAAAGAATGTCAGTTAGGTAAACAAAGCAGAGTCTCCTTCAAAAGCAAAGATCAGTCTTCTACCGGATTGTTGGAATTAGTACATACTGATCTATGTGGTCCGACAAGAATCAAGAGTCTGCAAGGTGATAGATATTTCATGTTGTTAATTGATGATCATTCCCGGATGATGTGGGTTACCTTTCTAAAAGAAAAATCAGAAGCTTTTGAGAAGTTCAAAATCTTCAAAGCTATGGTGGAGAATCAAACCGGATTAAAACTAAAGTGTCTAAGGTCTGATAGAGGTGGTGAATTTACATCTGGTGAATTCATTGACTTTTGTGAGAAACAGGGTATAAGGAGACAGTTGTCTGCTCCTAAGACTCCACAGCAGAATGGAGTAGTTGAGAGAAAGAACCGGACCATCCAGGAAGCTGCTAGGACAATGATGTTGGAAGCAAATGTTCCTCAAATGTTTTGGAAAGAAGCTGTCAGCACTGCAGTCTACACTCTCAATCGAGTTCAAATCAGGAACAACACCAGTAAGACCCCCTATGAACTTTGGTTTGGCATCACTCCTACTGTGAAATATTTCAGAGTATTTGGTAGCAAGTGTTATATCAAAAGAGATGAAGATCTAGGAAAGTTTGATGCTAGAAGTGATGAAGGAATTTTCTTGGGCTACTCCACTCAAAGCAAAGCATACCGGTGTTACAATAAGAGATTGAGGAAGATGATAGAAAGCACCAATGTAAAGGTTGATGAAGGAATTGAGAAGCCTTCAAGATTTTATGAGTTTGATGAAGATGACCAAGACAGTGTTCAAGGACCTCAATCATCTCCGGTGAGACAGAGTCAGCCTGATCCGGTAAATCAGGAAGAAGAGATAGGTCTGAATGAGCCTGATCAAGAAACAACAGTGCTGGATACTCCCAAAATTCCAAGGTATGTAAGACTGAACCACTCTGAAGATCAGATCATAGGTGACAGAAGCAAAGGTGTTCAAACTAGAAGGAATATTGCTCAAAGTCAGGATGAATGCTGTCTAATTTCAAAGATTGAACCTAAAACAGTTAATGAAGCCTGCAATGATGAAAACTGGACCAAAGCAATGGAAGATGAATTGATGCAATTTGAGAAAAATCATACTTGGGATCTTGTTCCCAGACCTAGAGACAGGAATGTAATTGGAACCAAGTGGGTCTTCTGGAACAAACTAAATGAAGCTGGTGAAGTAATCAGAAACAAAGCTAGATTGGTCTGCAAAGGCTACTCTCAAATAGAAGGAATTGACTTTGAAGAGACTTTTGCTCCGGTAGCAAGAATTGAAGCAGTCAGATTACTTCTTGCATTTGCTGCCTTCAAAGACTTCAAGGTATATCAGATGGATGTCAAGTCTGCCTTCCTAAATGGTGATCTGGAAGAAGAAGTCTACATTGAACAACCGGATGGATTTCAATTGTCTGATAATAATGATATGATCTGCAAGTTGAAGAAAGCTTTGTATGGATTGAAGCAAGCCCCAAGAGCATGGTATGAAAGGTTGGATAAGCATCTTGTGCAGATTGGATTCAACAAAGGTACTGCTGACAGTAACTTATATTTCAAAATTGATCATGAAAACATTCTGATTGTTGAAGTGTTTGTGGATGATATCATTTTTGGAGGAAGAGATAGTATGTGCAAAACTTTTGCTAATCAGATGAAAAGTGAGTTTGAAATGTCTATGCTTGGTGAAATGAATTTCTTCTTGGGTCTGCAAATTACTCAAACAAAAGAAGGGATCTTCATTTCTCAGACCAAATATGTGAAAGAATTGTTAAGGAAATTTGGTATGGAAGACTCAAAGCCAATGAACACTCCTATGGCAACCGGATGTAAGTTAAGCAAAGATGATGATTCTCCAAAGATAGATCAGACAAAGTATAGATCAATGATTGGTGGATTGTTGTATCTCACTCAAACTAGACCAGATATAATGCAGGCTGTTGGTCTTGTGGCAAGATTCCAGGCTGATCCTAGAGAATCTCATGTTATGGCAATCAAAAGAATTTTTAGATACTTGAAAGGAACAGTTGAGTATGGTCTATGGTACCCTAGAGATCCGGACTTCTCTCTTCATGCTTACACAGATGCAGATTGGGCAGGAGATGTGGATGACCGGAAGAGCACTAGTGGTGGAGCATTCTTTTTGGGGAAGAGATTGGTTTCTTGGTTAAGCAAGAAACAAGATGCAATATCTCTGTCTACAACTGAAGCAGAATACATTGCAGCAGCAGGTATTTGCACTCAAATCTTATGGATGAAGCAGATGCTAAGAGACATTAAAGTTGAATATGAGGAGCCTATCACAATTTTCTGTAATAATTCAAGTGCAATTAATATCTCCAAGAATCCGGTATTGCATTCTAAGACTAAGCACATATCTATCAAATTTCACTTTTTAAGAGAACAAGTAAACAAGGAAGAAGTCAGATTGGAGTATGTTCCCTCCAAAGATCAGATTGCAGATATCTTTACAAAACCTCTTCCCAAGGACTCTTTTGAATATCTCCGGGAGAAGCTAGGGGTCATGGCCCCTCCGGTGATGAACTAAGATGCACTGATGTGCATCAGTCCGGTGGCTATCACAGTCATATCTTGTGATCCGGACTAATGGGGAGCTGCAACTAAGGGGGAGCAGCTGGTATGATTCTGATGTATGAGAATTGCAAGTATGAGCCCTTTTCCATTGATGTCAAAGGGGGAGAGAAGACATGTGAAAAACAAGTGGTTGATGATCAAAGGGGGAGCAGTAAAGGAAGAGAAGACATGTGAAAAGATGAAGTTCTTGTCTTAATGGTTTTTCACATCATATGTTTCCATCAATGACAAAGGGGGAGATTGTTGCAAGTATGAGGTGAGCCAGTGTTGTCATTGATGTCAACATACTCATATTGCATTGACAAGAAGGATTTGATGAGCTGTGTGCTGAGGATATTGAGAAAATTAGCCTCAGTCAGGAACAGTGAAGAACAGTGATGAGAAGAAGGCAAATGTACTGTATAGGATGAGAACCGGAGGATGCGGATTAAAGGGTTAGTAGATATGAGTCTTGAGATGCTACAGTTAATATTTCAGAGGTCCGCATGAAGATCTGAAGGAGTTGTGGCTGCCGGTATAGAACCGGTTCCGGCAAGTATCCAGAGGTGACAGAGGATCACAAAAAGGTCCGGTGAGGTCTGGAATCGTATTATCCTAATCTGCGGATTGGACGGAGTGTTTGGGATGTCCTTGTGATGTGTCATCCTGATTTGTGTATGATTTGGAGGTCCGGAAGTACCTCTTGCTTTATGATAGTGGCGACAGACTGTGTTCTTGAAGTTCCGGATGAGGAAGACAAGAGATCCCAGTAAGTAGAAGAAGTGCGGATGTATCCGGACATTCAGACAGGCTTGTGAAGGTTCTTGGATCATGTTTAGGTTGTGTTGTTGGTCCGCATTGACGGTAGAGCCCGGAATTGAAGTTATTCTTCCGGATGAAGTTCTTGCTCTGTGTAGCCGACCGGATGAGTTGTTCATCCTGCGAATGTTCTTGTGATGGCCGACCGGATGTGTTATTCATCTTGCGGATACTCCTATGGTTGTTTGCCGACTTAGATGTTTGTTCCTAAGTCGATGTCTTGTATAAATAACGGGTTGTGAGTTCATTTCAAGGTAATGGAGTGAGGATGAGAATGTGATAGCGAAGAAACGTGCGAAAGGCAGAGCAGAGATTGTTGGGCTTAATTGGAACTGATCCGGACATGATAGAGATGTCATTCTCCAGTTCAAGACTGTGATTTTTATCACTTTGTAGACAGTGTGTCTCCTTGTAGGCAGTGGGCCTCTTTGTGAGCAGTGTGCTCGGGCAGTGAGCCCTTATTGGCATGTGCCATTCATTTTTCTTTATTCTTCTAACAGAGAATAATTCTTGGGTTAATCACCCCGTGGTTTTTCCCTTAACCGGGTTTTCCACATTAAAATCTTGGTGTTCAATGTGTTGATGCTTATCTGCTCTTGTGTTTATGTATTATGCTTCCATGGATGATTATTTGATATGCTGCTAACTAACAACAGAGAATTAAGTGTTTGAAAGAAGAAGAAGTTTTATACAACTGATTCACCCCCCCCTCTCAGTTGTATGCCCTAGATCCAACATGAACATAGTATCAGACAGAGATGTGAAGTTTATTGGCCACTTCTGGAGAACTCTTTGGAAAAAGCTGGGAACAAATTTGTCTTTCTCATCAGCCTACCATCCTCAAACAGATGGGCAAACTAAAGTTGTTAACTGTTCATTGGGTAACCTACTCAGGTGTTTAACTAGACAGCATGGAGAGAAATGGGATAATATCCTCCCACAAGCAGAATTTTCTTATAATGACACCATCAATAGGAGTACAGGAAGGTCACCTTTTCAGATAGTGTATGGAATTCATCCTAGGGGTATTCTGGAGCTGAGAGATCTACCTGTAGGAGAACCTATTAGTGCAGATGGTGAAGCTTTTGCTTCAGCTATTAAAGAAGTACATGATCAGGTCAAGCACCAACTCCAACAAGCTACAACGAAGTACAAAACATATGCTGACCAAAAGAAAAGAGATTTACAGTTTGAAATTGGAGATTTGGTCTGGGTAAATCTAAAGAAGGAGAGGCTCCCCAAAGGTAAGTATACCAAGCTAATGCAGAGGAAGATTGGACCATGTCAAATTTTAAAGAAGTGTGGACAGGATGCATATGAGATCCAACTTCCTCCTGATCTTGGATTGTCTCCAATTTTCAATGTTTGTGATTTGACTCCATACAAACCAAATGCAGATGTAGAACTGGAACCATTGCAGGCAGCAGCTGATGGCATTCCGAAGCATGATCCAACAAAGTTGAATCACATCTTAGACTCACGAGTGCTCAAGAAGACCAGAAACAATGAATACTTGGAGTATTTAGTGGCCTGGCAAGGACAACCAGATTCAGAGGCAGTTTGGATGACTGCTTACTAGATTTCAAAGCATGGTATAGACCTCCAAACTCTGATCTCAAAGGGGCTTGAGATCTCTTCTCCTGGAGAGTATGGTGCAGGGGCACCCCTTCAACTGGATCAACATACACAAGAGGGAGAGGAAGCAGACTAATACAGTTTTTGACATTTTTTTGTTACCTTATAACATCTTCAAAAATGTAACATTCTCTATTAGCACTTCATGTTGGTAAACTCCAAACTTGACATTTATTGATAGTTGGGATTAAGGGAAAGATAATCAAGGTGTCTTAGCTTTAAGAGTTTTGCTATCTTATGTAAAATAGATGTCATTTGTAATAGATTAAGGGTTTCCACCTATAATTTTGAAAAGATCAAATCCCAGAAATAGAGGAGAATGTTAGTTCCTCACATTGGGAAAGATAAAAAGGAGAAAACCTTTTGTAGAGGGGACGGGGATAGTTTTCTGGGTCTGGTCTCTGAATAGTCGAATGTAATTTCTGAACATGAAGAAAGAATAGAAGTTCTGAAATTTATTTCCTTTCCAGATTTTGAATACTGTGTAAATATCCTGTGTAAATATTCTGTGCAGATTCTTTGTGTAGAAGTTCATTCTATGTAGAGTTTGTATATAAATTAGTTTTGAGCTTCTGTGGTCAAATTAACTGGATAAATCCATTCCACTGGCAGATTTCTGGGGAAATCAGTGGAATGGACTTGTAGATTAATTTCCCCAACTTTGTTTATTCGTTCTAGGTATGGAAGGCTAGAATTGCAGAACCACTTCAAGCATCAGTTCTGAGTGTCTGTTGTTTATAAGGGATAACCTGTGGGTGTATTTCGCATTCAAGCCATCGGCGTAAGAAATGATATCGGCGTGTCAAAACTAGGCTCACCCAACGGTGAAAGTCTCACCGAGTGTGGTCTTGGCCGTATCCATCGGCGAGAGTCAGGCATCGGCAAGGAGGAATCGTGCTGGTCTGATGGAGGTGAGTCTCACTGACAATGGTATGAGTTAAATCCGTTAGGGGGAGACAAGGTATCAGTGAAAGAAAACTGTGAGGGTCCGATAGTGAAAGTCTCACTGATAGTTCTATCATCGGTGAGAGGAAGAAGGGAGTCTGGCTGAAAAGGAGTTGGCAGAGAGTCCATCGGTGTAAGATAGCCCATCGGAGAACAGGAGGCAAGTCTTGCCGAAGAAACAAGTCCTACCGATGTAAACATTGGTATGTGACCATCGGAGTGAGTATCGTCATCGGAGAAAGAAAATTACCTGGGGCCGACAGTTGGAAGCCACACCGATCGGGGAGACCGTTGGAAGGTGTCACCGACAGAGAAAGCTTCGGCGTGAGGTTTGAACCTCTCCGTTGAACCTCGGCGTTGAACCTCCGAATTGAACCGGTTCAAGGTTGCCGTCGACGTGAGAGAGAAGCGGTCTGGCTGATAAGGAGTCTTGGTAGTTCATCAGAGTGAATTATGCCATCGGCGGAGGGAATAGAGGTGTCACCGATAGTTAGTGTTTTACCGACAGCAAGTCCATCGGTGTAATCAATAGCATCGGCAGGAGACTTAAAGAGTTCGCCGACAGATAGAAGTCTCACCGAAGGGGAAGGTTGAACCTATCCATTGAACCTTCTGGGCGAACTTTTCCATTGAACCTCCAGTTTGAACCTGCCGGTTGAACCTATCCGTTGAACCTCCAGATTGAACCTGTCCATCGGGTAGATAGTGGGCTAGTCCTGTCGAAGGAGAAGTTCATGTTGTGTGCTTATCGGTGAGAGGTGAAGGTGTCGGCGAAGGAGTATTGAACCTGACCGACGGTGGACTGTCTTGCCGATAGGCAAGAGTGTGTATGTTTCGGTGAGACAATTCAAAGGTCTTGCCGATATAGTTTCTTTTGGCTGTCTTGCGGGCTCCAAGAGGTTTTTGAACTGGTTCACATGCTTCAGCTGGCATATGCTCTGCATCAAATGAGTTCCAGAAGTAATAAGGAGAGAATGAGTAATAGTTGGCAAGTGTCCCTCTTTCAGCCAAGAACGTGTGAAGATTGGATAAGTCCAAGATAACTATTCTTATATCTTTTAGTTAGTTTTCTTGTATTATAGTCCTAATCAGAATAGTCCTCTTTGATTGTTCCAAGTTCTATTTTCCTAATACAAATTTACTTTTCTAAAAATAAAGAGCCCTTCCCTTGTATAATGGGAAGTGAGTTAATTGGTTGTTAGTCATCATTAATGTACAAACTAGGATAGTTGGATTTTCTCATGAATGTATTAGCTAGTTGCAATCAATAAAAATAGAGATTTTCAATATATTTGTTTTACTTTTACTTTGGATATGGTTATTTGATTGAATGAGATGATTAAAAAGTTGATAAGAGGAAAGGATGTAGTCACTCCAAGCAAGGGCCCACTTGAGGTAGACTACAACCTGTTAGCATTAAATTCATGTAATCTGAATTAGATATTAGAACTAGATTTGCTTGATTACATTTTAGACTGTTACTCTATTTCAGTTAGGAGTAGTTAATACAGTTGGATTCATATTTTATAAAATATTTTCCTTATTTTTAGTATTTTCTTCCCTAGTTTGTAAATAACATCATTTACTAGCTATACACAACCATAGTATCCCAACACTTGGAATTCTTCAGTTGTACATATAGTACATGTACCATCTAAGAAGATACACCCCCTGGTTTGACATTGTAAATGTAGCACCTTGTAACTAGTGAGTTGCTTGATAAGGGATATCCTGATCCATTGAGTAGAGTGCATGATTTCACTGCATCAGATTTACTGGTTAATAATGAAGCTAGACAACAGTAGTTAAGATGCTTGAAAGTCTCATGTCATAACTTAATCACTTCATCAAAATGAGTGAGAAGAATAATCGAAGGAGGATCAGGAATGAAGTGAGAAAATAGATAAAGTTGAGATTGATGATCTACTCTGTGCCGTAATTGTACAACCATCGTGCATCTCACTGATCACCACTTAATCAAGAGTGACTTCAACCCTCTTTCTTGAACCTATGTGAGTGATCTAATAAATTGATAGGAGATTAGTTTATAATGGAGGAACACAAAGGACATCCTAAAATGTGCCACCCCCACATCAATAGGCCCTCTCCCACACAACTCAATAGGAGTGTCATCACCCATCAAAATTATACGCATAGAATAAGGATCCAAATATGTAAACACATCCTTAGATGAAGCCATCTGGTGTGAAGCACCCAAATCAAGAACCTAAGTGGATAGTTGTGAACCAATTGTTATAATGGCCTTTCCCTTTCCTTTCCCCTTGTTATATTTTTCCTTGTTAGACCCCTAATGTGAACTCTGCTTTACTGACTTAGGAACACTGATATTATTCTTCTCCATAATGTGCACTATTAAGTGATTTATCTATTTCTTCAAATATTTATGTTCATCATGCCTAGGCCTTTTGCAATTTCAAATCCTTTTTCTCCTTACCATTTTTTTGTTTTATATCCTTTTTTATTAATCCTTTTTTTATCTTTTGTGTCTTGGTTGGCAACTAGGGCTTTTGACTTGGAGGATTTGAGAGTGCCCGTCTAGCTAAGGTTATCCTATTACTTGGTGAGAGAGATGGAAAATTCATCCAAAGATGGCATGGTAAATTGAGTTCTAAGAGCACTCTTAGTGGCATCAAAGGTAGAAACAAAAATTAAATAGTCAGAACCAACCTTAGAGAGAATCCTAAGGACCAATTATTCATCTTTCTTTTCAATTCCACACTATTTCAACTACAATCTTAGTGATTTCAATTTTGTGAAGAAGTATTGAATGGTGTTGAAACTACTTGGCCTCAAGCTAATGATCTCATTCTCCAACTGATGGCCTCTCATAGACTTTAATCCCAAACAAACATTCTAATTTAGTATGGATTTCATATAGTGAATTCAAAAATTCAATATGAAAAAGAAGATTAAGAGATACAAATAAACACAGTGTTCCATAAGCCTCATCACATTTGTTAAACCACTTAGGTTTTTATACAAGCAAAGTAGGTTCAAGTTCTAATCCCATTGTGATTATATGCAAACTAGCTTTTCTTAAGTAGACTACCATTTTAGATTTCCACTCAAAATAGTTGTATGGTGAGAGTAGAGGAACTAAAATTTGACCCCTGATACAAAAAACAAGAATGCAAAAAAGAAAGTGTGTGGAAAAAAAGACAAGACAAGTACACCCCTTGTTACTAGTTGCTAAAATGAACCACCCCCCCCCCCCCCCCCGCCAAAAAAAAAAAAAACAATGTATGGCACTTTATGAATAGTGTGATTTACAATTTAAGTACCCAATTTTTAGTCTTTTAGGGTGCAGAAGTGACCAAAATACTAAAACTATAGCTCAAGTACAATATAAGAATAAATGGAGAGCACTAGTGCAAAATACACAGAAAAATATGCACTCTAAAAAATGGGATACAAAAAGGAGTTTGTATGCACAAGTTATGGCCCTCGGAAGATCTCAAAATAAGAACTACACAAAAAAATCTACATGAAACTTTAATTTCTAAAAACTAGAGTGCCAAATCAAAAAATCAAATATACCACTACGAAGAGCATGCAATTTTTTCCCAAATAAAAAAAACTGCTAAAAAAATACATTCGTATGGTTGAGAATGGGCCTCTCAAATCTATTCTATCAAACTTAAAAACTCTTACAAAGAGGGGTAGAGGGACCTAGTGGCTAGTGGGTAGCAATTTGATGATGCTTGAGTTGATCCACAAACTACAATGACACTATGATACTCTGGTGGTCGACTGGTAGCGAGCTAGCAAAGTTGAGAATAAGTGGTGCTTAGGTGGTGCTATGGTGATGGAGCCTAAAGGAATAGCTACTTGGTAGCATTTGTAGGTGGTGAATGGCTAGGACAGTAGTAGTCTGGAGGTAGCTAGTGGAGGTGGACAAGGAGTCTAGAAAGGGTCAGAATGAGCCCAAAATATGGGCTAGCTAGGCCAACTCAAGCTCAAAAGCACGTCCATCTTGGCCAAAGCAGGCTTGCACAATCTCATTGGGGCATGTAGCACCCCTTATTTTTTTTTATTTTTTTTTTAAAATTTGCATCATATGACCTCCAAGCAAAAAATTGCCTCAAAAACACCTAAGTCCAAATTTGACAAATTTTATATCAAAATAGGGGTTTTGGGGCCTTTTAGATGTAATGGTAAGGTCCTTTTGGCATGAAAATGCCCCAAATGAATGTTGTTTTCCTAATCCAAGAACAAAACCCCCTTTTGGAAGCTAAGTTTCTAATCTCTGATTTCAATCAAATGAAAGCCAAACTTGACTTTCTCGACCCTTTTGGACACTATGGCACAACTAAAAATGTTGTCAGGATTACCAAAATGTTTCAATCACCTAGATTTTAGAAAATACAAGTGCAATACCCTAGAGGTTAATTTTTTTTCTGTCAATCTTTTTCAATTCCAAATCATTCAAAGATGCAAGAGAAGAGCACACTAGGTTTTTAGGAAAACTGCATGCAAAATGATTAGCCCCCTCAAATATCCCAAATATAGAAACTAAAAGGTCTATCCTAGTATCAATAGCTTTATACCATGTTAGAATCTATAAAATCTATGATAACCTAGAATCTAGTGCAAAGAATAGAAACTATAAAATTATAAATACAAATGGTTCAAGAAATCAAAATTGCATAACAGAGCTAGTTTCCAAGAGAGTAATGCAAATTCTCAAGAAGTAAAATAGCATTAGGAGAGCATAAAAACAAATAGTTGCATGAATATAGGCTAGGAGGTGAGTATTTATAGGCTATGTGAGAGGGAGTAGGTGGCAAATACAACCAATAGAGAGAGTGCACTAAAATACCCAAAAATAAGAAATTATAATTCTGATGGAAGACGCCAACACCTCACACCCATCACACTAACCCACTTTATTAACCTAAGCAAGAATTAACTAAAGGTGTAGAAAAAACCTAGATAATAGGAAAATAAATACCCCATTAGGAAAATAAAAAACTACACTAACATTCATGAACCATACATTACACATTCCTAGTTAAAGTGACTCTTTGTGAATCCTACAACACTCCTAGTTAAATTATCCTCCATGGAGCCTACACCACCCCTATTGATCATGGATTGTATCCTTCATGGAGGCCAACTTGATAACTAATCCATGAATGTTGCATACAAAATGTACTTGTCCAACTTCTATTTACTCTCTTCTCCTCAATTTCATTGACTCAATAGTAATTCCAGCTCCATGATTCTCCTTGCTAGATTCAAAAACTTAAATTAAAATAGCTCAAAATATATATGTAGATTTACTCTTTAGGGTATTTTCAAGGTGTGGATTGATTTTAGTTCTTGTGTGCATTATATATCTGAAAATGATGCTTGATCAATAACAAGGAAATGACATGAAGAAAGAACTCTTTAGTATGATTTTATTAGGTACACTAAATGTAACATTATTTATTTTAGCATACTTAATTTGTTTTAGTTCACAAGTATGCTAATGTGAGGGTAAAATTTAGAGTCAAAAAGTGCATACTTAGCACTTTTCCTCTTTTTTAGTACACACTTTAGCACCCTCTTTCAATAAGCATAATCCTAATCATTTTAACCCCCTTAGAGTGTGGATGACCCTCAAACATGCACCTCATGACCCTGTCACACTTTAACACCATTCTCACACTTCATAATCATCTTTTCAGTCATCCAAGACACCAACACATTATACTCTTTGTCTTCTAGATAAGATCACACATGCTTGTATCCCTCGAATTTAAACTTCGATTTTTGCACCTAGGTACTTACCTTTTTCATACCCTATCCTAACTCACCTCACAATAGTCAAAAAAGTGTTAGGGGTGGTCTATAAAAGGGGGTTTTAAGGAATAAATCAACAAGGACTACACATACTCCATAGGGATCTAGGGCCTATATTTTGGGCATTTCTAGGATCCACAAAGACCACCCACCACTTAGATAGCCATTCACCATTGTTGCAACAACCTAAACCTAACACCTAGGGTTTTGATCACATGCATACAATTTAACTTCATCCAATTATTGAATCAACTTAAGGATCTAAGGTAGATCTCTAAATGTGCCATAGGCACCCATTTTTTCCTAAATAGCAGGTTGTAGGTTTTGGTTAGGAGTTACAGAAGACATCTTCACAAACTCAAAGAACATTAATATGCTAGTTGGACACTAGTGCAGCGATACGAGACATCATTGTGTAGAAAAGATAGAATAATACACTCCAACATCATTGCTCAACACAATAATTCACTACTCTCCAACGATAATTCACTACTCTCCAACAATAAGGATCTAACCCCACTAAGAATCTTTGACCTTTTTATCGATTTTAATTTTAATTTTACTATTACTTGTTCAATCTCAATTCATTTAATTTAAAGTTGATTTGAATCTTAATCTATTAGATTCTATATTAAAAACAAAGGGTAAACTTTTATTTTATCTCACATATCACATCGATGTCCTTTTAGCTTTAGTGATTTAACAAGATTGAACTTATTATGCATTCTTTCCCATAAAATGTCATTATTCTTCTTATAATGAAGTCACCCTTTTTCACGTGTACCTCAATTTATTTGCACACTTAATCATGAAGTCGAATTGGACGTCACCTCATTTCAAGTATTTACATTTTCCATTTCGTGAAGATTGTGTAGGTATAACCTCAATAAAATAAAGGCCAAGGTCAACAAATTTACCCTATATTTAATTTTGAAAATATTGATCTTGGTCATATGGGTATTTGAACATGTTCCTCAAATCGATGGCTTGGATTTGTGACTTGATTTTTTAATAGAAATAATTTGATATTATAAATATTGATATCTTGGATTATACTATAATGAATCACTATACATTTAAATTAGAAATCATCTTTTAATTAAATTACTAGCACTTGTATCTATAGGAGGTTCAAGGAATACGCCGATAGGAACAGCCGATGAGTTTAGAAAATTTTCCGACGTTAGCACTATAATACTCACATATATAACCTTTCAGCTAATTATAAGGTGGAGGACCCAATATCTGTCCATGTTCTAATAGTCGCCATGATACAGTGGACCTAACCTATCGATATCATTATATAATATTAATAATATAATTTTGAAATTTATTCAATAAAGAATTATTAATAATGACTTGAATTTTATCATGTACAATCCACTGAATTATATTATGTACAATCCAATGAATTATATGTTTCATCCTCATGACGAAGATCTATAGTCACCATTGTCTAAACTCATGGTGTTGAATTGTGTGCTGATTGACAATCAAAAGCGTAAGACATCCAACAATCACAGTGAGTTCAAATGATACGGTCAACAAATTCACCCACCAATCATTGTCTCCTCTACACACTATTCATGCATTCCCCATATTATTTTATTTTATAGGATAACTACCTAAACTTTTTTAATTTCTACACCTAATTTATCTTTCCTCAAATGAATTGTCCCATCAATCAACTACTGCTCTGGTTAGGATATTTTAACAAGTCCAAGGGATAAGTTCTTGACGTGGTCAGCTTATTTTGTGTAGGACATTATGGGGACATATGGAAAGAACTGTCCGGCAAGACTCTTCCCACTAGAAAGACTCTCTTTTATGGTCTTGAATAATCCTTTTCATCGATCTCTAGAATGTTAAAACCAATGGGAAAGGAATGATTCCAGGAATAGGTTATTGTTTTGATTATGGAGGAAATTTTATGGTTAAATGTGTTTAAGTTGTATTTGTATCGATAATGTTTTGAGAAATTTTACGTTTTAATTCTGTGAATATCATGTAGATATAATAATTGTTAAATAGATCATTCGTATTTATAAGAAACGAATTCTTCTATCACACTATTCATAAAATAAGAATCCGATAAAAAATAATTTAAAATGTCAATGGGTCATTGGTCTACCGGTGAAGTTGAATGGTTTTGAATGAGCCCCACCACGGATCAAGTTTTGTTGAGTGCAAGGCCCCAACACTATAAGGGATGAGGTTGGGATCGTGCCTCGGGTGACTTTGGGAGAATGGATACCCCTCAGTGCTTGGCTCTCAACCGAAGAGGTTTCAAAAAGTCTAAGACTCATCCTCCCATATCAAATAACTAAACGATTTTGTGGGTTTGATATAAAACCCTCCAACAAAAAATTAACTTAAAAACCACACAATTAAATCATAATAAAACATCACAATGAATAATCATGCTTGTCCAATTTTAAACATATGGTCCTTTTTACTTAAAAGACACATAAAGTATGGAATAGTACTTCACCATTTCTTGTATATATTTCATTGCACCACCGTGTGGAATGCATTTCCTTTTTGTCTGCGGAAAGACTCTATTACGGTTTCACACTAGCAAAACTTCTTTTATCTAAGTTTGAATATACTAACTTTATTGTGGTAAAGGAGAAAATGATTTTTTTTTAAAATATCATTTAATTAATAATAAAAAGCCACGATAGTTGGTAGTTCGCAAAGTCCTAGAGTAAGAAAGATGGGAAGTTATGCCCCCCACAAATATACACCCAAATTAATTAGGTTTAATTATGGTATATTCAACATTTAAAAATAAGAATAACACACCTAAATTAATTAAGATTAATTATTTATAATGGCGAAATTTGTATAACCATGTTAATTGCTATTAAGTTTTGGGTTTATTTTGCGGGATTCTCTTAATGTAATTACATAGTGATATGTGACACATTTTTGTGTTAAGTTTGTTTCCTATCTTGATCCTCGACCACCTTCATTTACTCTTCCTTACGCACATTCTTATACACTTATTCGTATCCTTATTACATCCACATTTGTTCTCACACATTCTTGTCATTTATTAGCCTAGATTTGCACGTGTCCATCCTTGATCCCTAGATTTCACATCCCTTGTCCTAGGTCATTTTTGTGACATGTGGGATCAATTCTGTACGACACAAATCTTACTCAAATATTAAAAATTTTAAATTCAAATGACCAACTCCCACCCTTTTCTCGTAGTCATTGCAAGTTGACTTGGCACATATTTGTGCAACGAATTGTTATATCCTTGTATTTAAAGACATCCATTTCAACATTAATTTATATATAATCATCATTCGAAATCCTAAAGCATACATGAAGCACTCAATAGGAACATTTGTATTGGAGCACTAAAAAGAATCAAAACATTACATCTAAATCAACATCTAAATCACTTGCATGATTGCCTACTATCTATTGATCATTTCCTTGACCATAAATCTAGTCCAACAAGGGGGTTGACCTAGGAGAACTTGATCCTACTAATCCAACAATCTCCCCAAGCTATTTTTAAATACCGCTAGTCCTTAACAATCAACAAGGATTAAAGAATCTAGCAAATCATATAATAAAAGTCTACTCTATGCCATATTAGGACCAAATGTCAGAGGTTAGATCTATGTGATGTAGAATTAATCCAAAGCTACAAAATCAACCCTAAGTTATAGTTTTGTGTAAAATCTTAGGTGACACACAAAGCAAGGATATTAATTTTTCTATACTAGGTCATCAAGTTATGTCCTACATCAGGCTATTATATTTATCATCACTCCTAACACTAAGCACCTAAGTCCCTTGCATTTAATTTTCTAGATTAGCATTTAATCTTCTAATATTTTACCCTTATCTCCAAATTACCTAAGTTAATTTGTATTTACTAATCTCATGTTAATTAATTAGTCTAGGTAGCTCATTTAGTAAATTTAAAGTTATATTCCTTTACACTCTTAAATATGTTCATGAGTTAACAAAATAATGTGGTTTAGATAAAAACCACAACATTTTACTATTGTAGAGATGCAAAGTGTCTACTTTGCACATTTCCTTTTCATTTAACACTTACTCTTAACACTTTCTTTAATAAGCATGGTAATGACTATTTACAACTATTTGGTGCATTAACTATTCCTAAGCCTACACCGTGTCATAATTAACCCCTTTCAAATTTTCACACTCTAGTGCATTTCACTCCTTATCATTCTTATTAAGGATGCTACTATACCCATGGTCATATTCCACAAACTAGACTATGCACCGTCATGTTTGATAGAGAGTGTGTGCCCTAGCAGGGCAAAGGCTAAACATAAATCAATGATAGAATTATTCAAATAACAATGATATCACCTCAGAGGTGAAGCCCTTAGGAGAATGATGATCCTTCAACTCATAAGGAGATGGATGATGATTCCAAATCTACAACAACACATACAATACAAACACAAGTCTGCTCTAGAAACATAATGAATGCTTTGAATGCTCTTTGCTCCAAGATCATAAGTTTGTTATATCCATCTAGGTTCATAATGAATTCAAAAACACACTTATATATGCTTTCCTACTAACATTCATGAAATTAACCAAAAGAGCTGACAAGGAGAGAACCTTTTAAAGGTCCTATGTCGACATGTATTTAAATTTGCCCCAACCAAATAGGGAGGACTTGGACGAACACCCAAGTCCCAAGGAACCTTTTTGGTCTAGGGTAAGGCTAAGCATGGGCCCCTTGTTCCCAATTTGCATTAGTTTCAGGGGTTTTGCATCGGGATGAATATTTAGGATGTATAATATAATCATGGGGACCTAGGAGCTAAACTAGGAGGTAAAAAGGTATGTGTCCACTTTTTACTCCATAACAACATGATGGATAGATTGGTTGTGATGGCATGTCCATATAAGAAGATGAAGGTTGGTAAGAGGTTGACATAAATGACACATCGGATCGTGGTGTTGATGTGATAGGATGATAAGAATGGTCTTGGGAATCTCCAATTATGATATATGCTAAGGGATCATGACCGATGCCATTTCTAAAGTGTGCTTTAGCAAGAGGATCCATTCCCTCATTCATTTGTTTAAGTACTTGTAGTCAGGCATTTTGATGGTATGATAGAGATATTGGTTGAATTGGAGGTAGTTGTTGAGGAAGGGGGTTTGACATAGACTTTTTACTTATCACAACCATTTTGTCAAACTAATTGTGATTTGGGATTAGGATTAGGCTTAGATGGGGATTTGGATGGAAGGATGATAGTGAAGGATTCGGTTTAATCATAGGAATTAGATTATGATGTGGATTAAGGATGATAATGTATGAAGGATGATAAACTAAGGATTGGATTAGGAGGTTATTAGAATGAGAATAGGTTGGATTAAGCTCGATGATGGGATTATGATTAGGACAATGAGGAATTAGATTATTATAAAGCATGTGGATGGAAATTATTAGACTAGAAGGATGATGATGACTTGGACTAGATTTGGGATTAAGATCAAGATATAAGACCTAATTAGATTCAATTTGATGGATGCGGATGGTAGCAAGACGGTTGCCGTTGTACCAAAAGATCAACTTATTAATGCCCGATACAACTACCAGAGTTATTGAATCCACAGGAGGAGGTTAAGCCTTGTCATGAACCCAAGCACTGAACTTCGCAACACAAGGAGACCAAGGGCGCACACCTTGTAACAATTCCCCCCAATGCAAGCGAGGGGTTCGAACCTGTGACCCAGGCTCTGATACCAATTGTTAGCAAGACAGTTGTCATTACACCAAAAGATCAACCTGTTAATACCTGATACAACCACCATAGTTAATGAATCCACAAGAGGTGGTTAAGCCTTGTCATGAACTCAAGCGCTGCACTGCACAACACAAGGAGACCAAGGGCATACACCTTGCAACAGTGGGAATGATATATCCCAAGAACAACACAAGGATAGATTAGGATTAAAGGATTACAAGATGATTGAAAGATAAGGGTCATGATCAAGGGCTAAATATCAATTGAAAGTCTATGGATGATAGGACTTGATTTGGGAATAAGGTAGATGATGTAGATGGAAAAGAGAGAAAATGGTTGTAGCTTGAACTATATATTTGGATCTCAAATGAATCAACATTTGACAAAATGAGCAATGCAACAAGGAATCTCTCAAAATTTGATTGTTGATTGGGTTGCAAGTAAATGCGACTTGTTACAAGCAAATGCGATATGATTTCTAGCAAATGCAACCTAATTTCAAGAAAATGTGACCTAATTTTAGCAAATGTGACTTGATTTCATGCAAATGCAACTTGTTACAGGCAAATGTGATAAGAGGTAGTCAAAAGCGGTGTTTTACAGATTTGATAGTTTTAGAATATTTTTGGCACGAAATAAACAAACACAAAGACAAAATGGCTACTTTGAACTTTAGAGTGATTAGGCTGAATGACATTTACTAGTGTATACGTCTAAAAATGACACAAATCATCCTAAATAAATATTCTAAATATTTATTCTATTCTTCTACCAATTAAATAAATATTCTAAATTTATTTAATCGATTCACTGTTCCATAATTAAATAAATTCAATTTATTTAATTAAAATTCTTCTAAATGTCCTACCTAATTAAATAATCATAAATTATTTAATTAATCCAAATTCCTCTATCCTAAGTTCTAAATTCAAAAATCCACCTCACCTTTTCCACCTCACCTTGTCCACCTCATTAGGTTGCACATGTAATTAAATATATTTAATATTTAATTACCTATTTTTCTCTCACCCACATGGCCTATTTCTTCTCAAATCAGAAGTTATTTAACTAATCAATCAAATCTGTTAACTAATTAGTCATTTGAGTTCACTGGTCAATCTATTATGTTGACTCCTCAATCAACCCAGTTCACTGGTCAATCAATTCAGTCAATCCCATAATCCACTCTTCTAACTGATCAATCAAGTCTGTTAACTATTTAGTCAATGGAGTTAACTCTCCAATCAATTTTGTCACATCCCCTCTTTCATGATGGAGCTGGGACACTTGTCACATTTCTACTGGTTGCACATTCCTCAACCATCCTCAGCCGTTGATCTTCATATCTCCTCTCAACCATTGATTCCCATTCTTCCAAGTCTATAAATGAAGCTTCATCCCTCCATTCTATTCATCTAGGCTATTTGTATTGTTACTCTGCAGAAATCTACCAGCACTATTTGCTTACTGGTTGCACATTCCTCAACCACCCTCAGCCGTTGATCTTCATATCTCCTCTCAACCATTGATTCCCATTCTTCCAAGTCTATAAATGAAGCTTCATCCCTCCATTCTATTCATCCAGGCTTTTGATATTGTTACTCTACAGAAATATCACCAGCGCGCCTTTAGCACCCTTTTACCATTCACTAGCTTGAGATCACATACTTGCCTTGGAGCTAATCTTCATTGCATATCACCACAGCCATTCACCATCGACTTCCTACAAACAACTAAAAGAGTGCACTCTCTGAGGGCTCACTTCATCTGCAAAAGGATGGTTGTAATAGGCAAACAACAGAAGCATCGATTTCAGGGAAGGTTTGCTTTATGTTATTCATTGCTATTTTCGTTCAATCTTTCTTGTTATCTTCTATTTTGTTGATGTTTGGGTCTTATAAAATTCAATTTGATTGATCCATGTTTTACCCTTACATTTTTGGCGCCCACCGTGGGGCCTTTGCCCCTTTATCTCATCAAAATATGAGCTTTTTTGAAGGTAGGTTCCGTACTGGTCACGCACAGACACGCACAGGTTATTTTGGTGCATTTGAACATTTCTACGGCGCATATATCCTTTTCTGTAGCGCTTTTATTCTTTCCGTGCTTCTGTGTATTTTTACTGCACTTTTGCGCACTGTTACGATGCTTCTGTCATTATTGCGCATCTGTTCATTTGTGCTGCGCTTTTGAAGACTGTTACTGCACATTCATTATTACTGCGCATTTATTCTTTTTCACAGTGCATACGTGCAATATTATGGCGCATTCATAGTTGCTGCGCTTCTGTTGATTATTTCTGCGCATCTAATCACTGAAGCTGCACTTCTGTAATAGACTAAGGTTTTAGTACTTTTCTAGGGGAATTTGCTAACGCTAACCTTTTCGCAGGTGTTTGCTGGAGCTATTTTGCAGGATAGGTTCAGGTTTAGTTCCATGTAGTTGCATCTAAATAGTTCACATTTCACTTTCTAAGGGATAGTAAAATTGATGTTCATTCAAATCCTCATCTAGCTCTAAGTAGGGAGAAAGTAACTGGATTATTTCTTGCTTGCATTGCAACACCTTCCAAGTTATTGCTATCTAAGATTAAAATTGAACTCATCAATGATCTTGAGGTTAAAATGAACTATTGCTATATCGTGAGACCAAAACTTCAAAGTTAACTATCTCGTGCTACGCGGTTTAAAACTGAACTCACCATTGATCTTGAGGTTAAAATGAACTATTGCTATATCGTGAGACCAAAACTTCAAAGTTAACTATCTCGTGCTATGCGGATTTAAAACTGAACTCACCATTGATTTCTGGGGTTAAAACTGAACCAATGCTATATTGCTAAAATCACTTCAAAGTTCTGTGTTTGAATAGATTAGCCCATTTAGTTTTTCACTTTAACTAGGTTGGATTAATCAGTGTATTCTGTGCCTGACGAATGACAATAGGTTTATGCTCTCCCCTCTTCTGGGTGATCAGAGCGCCAGACTTGTCATTCTATTTGTTTAACCTTTAGGAGGGGCCTGCCTTTGGATGCACGCTTGTCCAAGTGGGAACGACCCTGAGTGGTAACAAGCTAACACCAAGCCCTACCAAGCCACTTAAAATAAATTGTGCTTGAGGTGAAAACTTCCTACAACAAGTGTTGTTATGTTACACCTGTTGGTTTTTCTTTTGAATCAGCATCAGGGTTTGCCAGTTCCTATGCACATGTAGATTCAGCCAACTAATACAGGAGGTTGCGTGAGCTGCCTCCCCTTCACTTCTGGTTCTGCACCAAGGGGGGTATCCCTATAACTCAAGATGTAACCTTGACTAGCTCAAAGATAGAAAGATCTAACTTAACAACAACAGGCAGAATACTCTCATGTATGGACCAAGATCTGCATGATAGATCACAAGGTGGGCAACATTCTTTGACATATATGTCTGGTTGGGTATGAGAGCATGCAGGGGGTTCCTAATCCTACTCCTACAACTAACAGGTGGAAGTGGTGAAATGGGTGGACATAATGTCCTGGATGCAAGACGAGGGGTTTTGGCTCATAACTACTGATCCAGGAGCAGATTGGTGCCTATCCATTGGGCAAGGAGTCAACTAGATGTATACAATAGATGGTTTGCAACTTTCACTCAAGTTTTAGGGGGTTGGACTGATGCTTGCCTTACAAACATCACCCAAGAATGGGTATCTAACTGCCTCTACTTATAGATATCCCTGCTGACATGTAACCATATTCAAAAGAAGGAGAATAACATGTAGCAAATGGAGACAAGCGGATAGACACATGCAATAAGCATTTTTCATATAACATTAACACTGAAACTGAAAATATGTGCAAAATACATTCATGTTGCAACTCATAAACTCCAAAATGGGATAAAACAGCCAAGATCATGCCCTGTTCTTCATTATTTACACAAAAATGCCTCAGGCCTTCCACCCAAAAAATGGTAACACAGTCTGCCTATATCAGCCAGAAAGTGTACCACAAGTAATTAATTACATGGTTGACCAAAAATCCTGCCAAATACAGATCTCAGAAGGAATGGTGCTCAGAAGTTATTGCTGCATCAGACAGAAAGTAGACAAGGGTGGCCTCGAGCTTTGTGCCACCATCTGGAAGTTGTCATGCCAAAAATTGGGTACATGACTGTTCAACAAGTTGCCCATGCCTCAGCACTATCGCCATTGATGGCTCAACCACCCGCAGCCATCGAGAAAATAGTTGCATCACTCAAGAAGGAATTTCCTGCCAAAACGCTTCTTCACAGGTTCAAACTACACAGGGGAATAATCCCACATGCATGGTGAGGAGACCACTTCATTAGTTTATAAACGGGGCCGCAAACATATTAAGCGTCGAGCGCTTTTGCCGCGCTCGACACACATGCCTTCGTCTAAAGCCCATCGCCATGATGCATACCATCGGCCCGCCCCAAAAATTTCTCATCAATCTCAATTGTCTCGCCGATGCCTACCTTACAATCCGCTCCATCGGCCAGAGATATGCCGATGACACCCCATCGGCCAAACACCCACTGTCGGCCCAACTGAGAAATCCCCTGCATATGCATATACAACTGTTTGATATACAAGGCAGACCCCAAACCTTTATGAAGCAGATTGGAAACTTATTCGGGTCCGGCTTGTATCTCGACCTATGTATCTTTGCTTGTATATACAACTGGTGGGCCCCATCACTTGTATATTGGCCATTGTATATTTTGTTCCTTTGCATATCCGCGGGCCCCAGCACATGCATCTCCTCCGCGGCACTGTAGTGAATGTATATTTGCACCTTTGTATGTTTTCCTTGCATTCGCAAATATACAAACCTCCAATATACAACTGCGGCATCTTCAACAGAATATTCGATGAATGTATCTTCCGCTCGCCACTGTAGCAATTGTATATGCGCACCTCCTTTGTATATTTCGCTTGTGCATGACCCGATATACAAAGCGGGAATATTCTTGGGAATATACCTGCAATGTATCTTTTCTTTGTATGTTTGAAATGCATGCTGGCGGCTTTGTATGTAGCTCAATATACAAGACCACTTGTACATCGCACTGTAGCAGAAGCATGTTCGCCGCCCTTATACATTTTTCCTTAGTATCTTCACATGCAACCAAGTGTCGAGCACCAACCTCACCATTGGCTAGACAAATGCCATCGGCCCAACATGAAACTCCTTCGCCGATAGCACAAAGTCACGACGATATATAAAGAAAACACCATGATACCGAAATGATCACCAAGACATATGCAAACTCATGCCGATGGACAAAACATGAAGACCCCTCCTCAAGAATTAAGATGTGGACACTGAAAAACACTGAGGGGGCCCAAAACTTAGAACTTTTTGGATTTTTAGGGAAGGTGCCTGCATGTTTATATGCTTGAAAACTGACTGCTCATGCAGGCACCAATAGTGGCTCTATCTAGGGACGTGCAGGTGCAAGACTGCAGCGAGAACCCCAGACCTCTGGGATGCAGACCAGTCCCCTATCCATTGGGCACAGAGTCATGAAGTTACAATGATCTGCATCACCAAACACATTATTTCAAAATAAACATGGTGGCCCAGGGCCACCAAAAAGGAAAAACCAGACTTTTCCTTTGTCAAACACCTGATTTTCTTTTGATTTCTTCAAATGGAGCCTAAAAGCATTTAACTGTCTGCAGCAAGCCCCTTGGCAATTATTTGTGCTGCTGCTCATTTCTTTTTCTTCAACAAATCTACAACTAGCTTCATCAGCATATATTATTATCAGTTGTAGAATGTTATCATCATATGAGTCACTGATGTTGCTTGGAAAAATAATAGACTCACATGAAACAAATGAATCCACATTAGAATTTTGCCCTTCCTCAAAAAATAAGAGCTCCTCTGTATCAAACATGCAATATTCAGACACAAGCAACATCTCATAATCAAATTTATCTTGATGAACATACAGATATCCATCATCATCATGCACGACAGTTTTGTCATTAATATCCACCTGAAATGTCTCAAGAGAAGGCAGAAATAACTCAGAATGCAGCCCTACACTGAAAGCTTCATAGTCACCCCTGCAATCAACACTATCCCCAACTATACGAGCACACACATCTGCAATTTTCCCATCCACCTCTGAATAGTGACCTTGTTTTTTATCTTCACCAGTGCCCTGATAATCAAAAGCAAAGTTTTCAACCTCTGCACTATGAAGGTGGCCAAAATCTTCAAGGAAACACTCATAATCAGCATCCAAATATATTTCATCATCTGAAAGGCTCATATTTGCATCTAAATGCTGGCAATTACTAGCATATTCACTGCCATCCCTTGAATCAATGTTTTCTATATTCAGAGTGAAGCTCTGCATATCCACTTCATATAAATAATCAGGCATAACTGAGATATGCACACTGTTGCAAGACACAACTTCATGTATGTCTCTCATTTGATCAATTAGAGGGCACCTTGTGTCTGCAGGCTTGCCTTCTAAAGGCTGATAACAGTCTTTGTTTTCATTATTACAAGACGTGCTTACATTTTCTACAACATTTTCTTCATGCATCACATCATGGCTGCACACATTATTCTGAAATATATTTCCCTTTGTACAATCATCTCTCAATGCACATGCTGGGAGAGCTGAAATATATTTACTTTGATAACTGCTTTGACAACTTGCAGCCATGAAACCTACTGGCATTCCATATTTCTCATTGTTTTCTATGTCCATAGCAAATTGGAAAGCCTGGTGAAGTGTGACTGGTTCCTTATCTCTCAACAGATAACTCATTTCTTCATCAAATGCAGCCAAATAAATTATCAAGCACAATGCATTATTAGGTCTCATATGTTCAGGGATTTGCCTGAGCAATTTAATAAACCTAAGATTAAAGGCTAGAACCAGCTCCTCGTCTTCCCTTGGATATTCATAAAATGTATGATCAATGAGGCCACATCAAACCTTTCACCAAACTGCCCTACGAATGCAACTTCTAAATCTATCCATGAAGAAACTGAACAAACAGGCAAGTCTGAAAACCATATCCTAGCATCATCTTCTAATGACTGAACAAAGAGTCTCATTACTACATCTTCATCTTCTACCTCATAATCTTCTATTAAATTACAAAATCTTTGCAAATGTTTGTTCACCGATTCAGAATCTAATCCACTATATTTTGGCAAACATCTTCTAATTTTATTGGGAATAATATTTGGGTAACCATATATCCCTGTGAAATTTAGGGCTTTATATCTTTCAATAAAGAATGGTCTTCTCTGAGAGCACGACCAGGCTTGCTATTCTAAACTCAACATTTTGAATCAAAGATGAATACTTGGATATATATTGCAGCAATGATAGGTTCTTTCAACAGAGTCGCCACCTCTCAGAGAGAGGACAGAATGTCAGCAAGGCACTTTTGTTTTCTGGATTCATCACCCCAGCAGAGCACCACATGGTTCCTTTGTGCTGCAACAACTTCACTAGAAACTAGATTTTTCAGCCCTCAGGTTACTTGACTCTCTCTCTCCCCAGCGGAGTCGCCATTTTGTTGGTTTTTCTTCTGAATCAGCATCAGGGTTTGCCAGTTCCTATGCACATGCAGATTCAGCCAACTAATATAGGAGGTTGCGTGAGCTGCCTCCCCTTCACTTCTGGTTCTACCGCACCAAGGGGGGTATCCCTATAACTCAAGATGTAACCTTGACTAGCTCAAAGATAGAAAGATCTAACTTGACAACAACAGGCAGAATACTCTCATGTATGGACCAAGATCTGCATGATAGATCACAAGGTGGGCAACATTCTTCGACATATATGTCTGGTTGGGTATGAGAGCATGCAGGGGGTTCCTAATCCTACTCCTACAATTAACATGTGGAAGTGGTGAAATGGGTGGACATAATGTCCTGGATGCAAGACGAGGGGTTTTGGCTCATAACTACTGATCCAGGAGCAGATTGGTGCCTATCCATTGGGCAAGGAGTCAACTAGACGTATACAACAGATGATTTACAACTTTCACTCAAGTTTCAGGGGGTTGGACTGATGCTTGCCTTACAAACATCACCCAAGAATGGGTATCTAACTGCCTCTACTTATAGATATCCCTGCTGACATGCAACCATATTCAAAAGAAGGAGAATAACATGTAGCAAATGGAGACAAGCAGATAGACACATGCAATAAGTATTTTTCATATAACATTAACACTGAAACTGAAAATATGTGCAAAATACATTCATGTTGCAATTCATAAACTCCAAAATGGGATAAAACAGCCAAGATCATGCCCTGTTCTTCATTATTTACACAAAAATGCCTCAGGCCTTCCACCCAAAAAATGGTAACACAGTCTGCCTATATCGGCCAGAAAGTGTACCACAAGCAATTAATTACATGGTTGACCAAAAATCCTGCCAAATATAGATCTCAGAAGGAATAGCGCTCAGAAGTTATTGCTGCATCAGACAGAAAGTAGACAAGGGTGGCCTCGAGCCCTGTGCCACCATCTGGAAGTCATCATGCCAAAAATTGGGTACATGACTGTTCAACAAGTTGCCCATGCCTCAGCACTGTCACCATTGATGGCTCAACCACCCGTAGCCATCGAGAAAATAGTCGCATCACTCAAGAAGGAATTTCCTGCCAAAACGCTTCTTCGCAGGTTCAAACTACACAGGGGAATAATCCCACATGCATGGTGAGGAGACCACTTCATTAGTTTATAAACAGGGCCGCAAACATATTAAGCATCGAGCGCTTTTGCCACACTTGACACACATGCCTTCGTCTAAAGCCCATCGCCATGACGCATACCATCGGCCCACCCCAAAAATTTCTCATCGATCTCAATTGTCTCGCCGATGCCTACCTTACAATCCGCTCCATCGGCCAGAGATACGCCGATGACACCCCATTGGCCAAACACTACTATCGGCCTAACTGAGAAATCCCCTGCATATGCATATACAACTGTTTGATATACAAGGCAGACCCCAAACCTTTCTGAAGCAGATTGGAAACTTATTCGGGTCCGGCTTGTATCTCGACCTATGTATCTTTGCTTGTATATACAACTGGTGGGCCCCATCTCTTGTATATTGGCCATTGTATATTTTGTTCCTTTGCATATCCGCGGGCCCCAGCACATGCATCTCCTCCGCGGCACTGTAGCGAATGTATATTTGCACCTTTGTATGTTTTCCTTGCATCCGCAAATATACAAACCTCCAATATACAACTGCGGCATCTTCAACAGAATATTCGATGAATGTATCTTCTGCTCGCCACTGTAGCAATTGTATATGCACACCTCCTTTGTATATTTCGCTTGTGCATGACCTGATATACAAAGCGGGAATATTCTTGGGAATATACCTGCAATGTATCTTTTCTTTGTATGTTTGAAATGCATGCTGGCGGCTTTGTATGTAGCTCGATATACAAGACCACTTGTACATCGCACTGTAGCAGAAGCATGTTTGCCGCCCTTATACATTTTTCCTTAGTATCTTCACATGCAACCAAGTGTCGAGCACCAACCTCACCATCGCCCTGACAAATGCCATCGGCCCAACATGAAACTCCTTCGCCGATAGCACAAAGTCACGGCGATATATAAAGAAAACACCATGCTACTGAAATGGTCGCCAAGACATATGCTAACTCATGCTGATGGACAAAACATGAAGACCCCTCCTCAAGAATTAAGATGCGGACACTGAAAAACACTGAGGGGGCCCAAAACTTAGAACTTTTTGGATTTTTAGAGAAGGTGCCTACATGTTTATATGCTTGAAAACTGACTGCTCATGTAGGCACCAACAACACCGACGGCCAACCTCCCCCAAAACCCTCTCAGGCGCAACCCTTTGAGGCTGGGAGACTCCATAACGGAGAGTAGTGCCGCCGCATGTGTAACCACTTGAACGGTTGCCTGCATTAAATACCTCTTGTTCTATTGGCCCAAATCCCTTATAATCCATTTCTCGCCTAGGATTTTTGTGCTTGCTTTTTGTTCAGTTTAGTCCAAAATAGAGTTGAAAAAACTACAAAAACAATGAAAAACTACAAAATATTCTTTGTGCTTGCTGTGTTTTCTTGCTGTTAATTCATAATATCAGAGCAAGAAGACCTTTTCCAGCCAAAAAAATACCAAAAACAGAAGAAAAATCCAAAAATTTTGCCAAAAATATCAAAGCTACGCATATACTCCTTTCTGCTGCGCATTTGTAGCGACTTGCTACACCTTTGTAACGACTTGCTGCGCATATACACTGTTGCTGCGCATATACATACTGTTGCTGCGCATTTATATTTCACTAGAGCTGCGCATATACTATGACTTACGGCGCATTTGTTCATTCCTGCTGCGCATTTGTTTCGACACATATACGACAGTGAGCACTTGCCCTATTTTTGAGAGAATATTTTCACTTGCATATACAACAACAACGGCAACAACAGTAATGACAACAACATTAATCGCAACCGGTCAAATCAGAACAGCGGGACGAGTAATGCTAACTATGCAAGTGTTCCATTTGACTACACCATAAACTACATTTCTGAACATATTCCGCAGGTCAATGTCATCTCACCCAACCAACAACCAAGACCTAACCGAACTGGTTGTAGTATAATTACCCACAGTGGTAAAGTCACACTCAATACCATTCCTCCAAGGTCATCGCCATCTCCATCCACCTTCCGTCAGTACAATGTCATCGACCAGTTACAAAAAACTCTGGCTCACATTTCCATATTGGAGCTATTGCGTCTATCTCCTTCTCATAAGGAGATTCTTGAGAAAGCCTTAGTGGAAACCACTGTCCCCACTAACTTGGCTTAAGAGAAGTTCCAGACCATGGTAGGCAATCTGACATCCTCCAATTCCATATCGTTTACTGAGGAAGATGACCTCTCTGTCTCCCAACCTCATAACACCCCTCTGCACATTGTCGCATTCCTACACAAGCATCGCATCAAGAGGGTTCTCATTGATAGGGTTGCCGGTTTAAATATTTGCACATTGAAGCTAGTCCTTGCACTGGGTTTCTCCAAACAAGCAGTTGATCCAAGGAGGAAAATTACCATTAAGGCGTATGACGAGGAAGAAAGAACCACAAAGGGAACGGTTGTCCTACCCATTCAAGTGGGACCAGTAATCAAAGATGTGGTGTGCCAAGTCCTTGATCGGGAGCTTGCTTATAATATCCTACTAGGGAGACCATGGATCCACGCCATGAAGGCTGTCCCCTCAACCTATCATCATTGCATTAAGTTCCCGCACAATGGCAAGCAGGTCACCATTCAAGGCGACCCTGACCCCTACCAGCACTGCAATTCTTTCCATGCAAAACCCAAATGTGTCATACCCAACAACAGAACCTACATCTCCCCTACCCTGCAACAAGACCATACCGCTGAAGCTTCCTCCTCAAGACCCAAACCACTGAAACTTACCATAAAAGAAAGTGGCATGGGGGAATACTCCATTGAGCACAGCCTCAACCTTGCCACGATGCCTTTGTCTCCTCGCTCCTTTGGCCAACCCAAACATCCACCCAAACATTTTCCAAAGCCATCTACTCCTCCCGTAGCTCCCGCAAATCCCTTTGTAAAATGGGGGACCTTATCTGATGAAACAGAGGAGCAAGATCTCCTGCAATGGCTTTATGCTGAAGAAGAAAACACACCCCAAGATCCGCCTAGACTCCCTACAGAACTCTATGGACGGGGTGAGACTATTTTGCACAGGATGGGGTATGAAGGACAAGGCCCTATCGGCCTCAGAAGAGAAGGAATCATTGAACCTATACAACCTTCTTCATCCTCTTCGGCTAGAAACACAAGTGCCCTAGGATACAAAGGCAAAGGTAAAGCCAAGGAAAATGCCTGCCTTGTGGAGACAATCCAAACACTCCAAGTGGATAGCGACACAGATTCAAATGATTCAAATGAGTATGAGTGGGACGAGCTAACAGAGCACTCCTACGATGACAAAGAGGTCGACACCATCCAAACTCTTAGCCCCTACCACTGGAGTCTGATTTGCCAATCCCTGAGATTATGGCTTTCGAGGAAAGTTTAGATTCCATTGCGATAAACAACTTGGAAGAAAGTACCACCCTAAACTCTACCCCCACAAATGCTCCTAACATTTCCATTCACACCATTAATGAATCAGGTCTCTCATCCGACTCCCTTCCCCTCTTACACCCTGAGCTTATTGACTGGGATCTACAAGGAACCCCCAATTAGATATGTTCCAGAACGATGATGCTTACATTGATTATATGGAACTTAGGGACCACTTGCCAAAGGGAGATCATAAAGCTAGTTTTGCTATCGAACTAAATACCGTGGCTTACTTCGGGGAGGGTGCCAAGCCTTCCAGTCACAAAAACATCAAGATCAAAAATGGATCTGACAGTGCAAACCGCCTTGCGGCAGTGTCAGATCACAAAATAGTAAAAAGAAAGGACGCATTTGACGGTGAAAACCCAACTGTGGCACCTGACGATGGAATGCTTGACACTCTCCCTAGTGATATGTACCAAGAAAGGTCACAGATTGTGGTGGAGCCGACAGAGCCCATGAATATTGGAACCGAAGAACAGCCCAAGATTATCCACTTTCCAAATCTCTCACACCACCAGAGAAGACCAGGTTTGTACCATTCTTTAAGAAGAAGAGAGGCAGCTTTGCTTGGTCATATGCAGACATGCTAGGTTTGGACCCAAACCTAATTCTACATCATTTGCCGTTGGATCTAGAAGTAAAACCAGTAAAGCAGAAGCTGAGAAAAATGCATCCTCACATAGCACTTTTGGTCAAAGAAGAACTCAAAAAAATTGTTAGATGTGGGGTTCATCAGAGCCATAGATTACCCAGAATGGATATCCAACATTGTGCCAATGTCTAAACTGGATGGCTGGGTTTGACTATGCAATGATTTTCGAGACTTAAACAAAGCATGCTGCAAGGATGACTTTCCATTGCCAAACATCGATTTCATAGTCAACCTAATTGTAGGACATACAATGCTATCACTCATGGACGGATTCTCAGGGTATAATCAAATCAAAATAGCACCAGAGGATCAACACAAAACAACTTTTACTTGCCCATGGGGTACCTTTTGTTGGAATGTCATGCCTTTTGGGCTGAAAAACGCAGGTGCTACATATCAGCAGGCCATGACAACTATATTCCATGACATGATGCATGTAACTATGGAGGACTATGTTGACGATATCTTAGCAAAATCTCTCACAAGGGACTCACACTTGGATGTCCTAGAAAAAGTCTTTCGACGGTTGGACCAATTCCAAGTCAAACTGAACCTGAAGAAATGTGTGTTTGGGGTAACTTCAGGCAAGCTGCTAGGCTTCATCGTGTCGGCAAACGGAATAGAGGTAGACCTTGCCAAGGTCAAAGCTATAATGGACATGCCACCTCCCAAGACTCTAACTCAGTTGAGATCCCTACAGGGCAAGCTGCAGGCCATCCGTAGGTTCATCTCACAGCTGGCAGACAAGTGCCAACCTTTCAGCCACCTCCTACATAAGAACATTCCATTTAAATGGGATGAGCGGTGCGAAGAGGCATTCAACAAGCTAAAGGAGTACCTTATGAATCCTCCCATACTCATGCCTCTGATCCAAGGAAAACCTTTAATTCTCTACATATCTGCTACACCCACTGCTCTTGGAGCTCTTCTAGCGCAGCAAGACTACGAGAACAAGGAGAGAGCTGTATACTACATCAGTCAAACCTTAGTGGGCTACGAGTTGCAATACTCACAAGTAGAAAGATCATGCCTTGCGGTAGTTTTTGCTTCACAAAAACTCTGACATTACATGTTGGCACATCCTGTCAAACTCACTGCAAAAATCAACCCACTGAAGTATCTCCTCAGCAAAGCAACTCTCACAGGTCGACTAGCAAAGTGGGTAATGCTTCTTAGTGAATATGACATAGAATATGTGGATAGAAAAGCCATCAAGGGACAAATCATAGCTGACCAACTGGCTGATGCACCATTACAAGACACCTCACCAATGCAGTTTGAGTTTCCTGATGAGTCTTTATTCACTCTATCAACATCTCCTTGGAAACTCTACTTTGACGGGTCTTACACCAACCATGGATTGGGGGCAGGTATCCTATTTATCACTCCCCAAGGTGACACAATTCTAAAGTCCTACTGGTTGTTATTTCCATGCACAAAGAACATAGCGGAATATGAAGCCTTGGTAATTGGTCTCAAGATGGCCACTGAGTGGAAAATCCAAACACTATATGTCTACGGTGATTCTCAACTTATCATAAATCAGGTCAATGATGAGTATCAAACCAAAGATGAGAAGCTCATCCCATACAAACGGATGGTCGATGACTTCAAAGAACTCTTTGGGACCATCTCCTTTGAGCAAATACCCAAGATCGAGAACAAAGCAGCAGATGCAATGGCTACCATAGCCTCCCTTCTAGAAATACCTGAAAATGAGTCACGGTTTGAGTTCTTAGTGGAAACTATCCAGCAACCAGCTTATGATCTTCTTGAGACCCATTCCATCTGCCTTCTAGTTGGATCTGATTCACCTTGGTATAGTAAGACTTACACTTACCTCAAGGACAACATTCTCCCACCTGACCTCTCTTCCAACCACAAGTGAACTTTCATACGGCAAACCTCTCGCTACACCATCATAGCCGATACCCTTTACCGACGTAGTTTGGATGGTACTTTGCTTCGTTGTTTAGAACAAGAAGAATCCATAACTGCCTTGCGAGACGTACACGAAGGGATCTGCGGAACACACTCTAGCGGTCCTTCCTTAGCCAATAAACTCATGCGTTTGGGTTATTACTGGCCAAACATGGAAATGGATTCATATCAGTTCATCAAAAAGTGCAAACAGTGCCAAATAAATGGGAACCTGATCCATGCACCTGCTCAAGAGTTGAGACCTTTAACGACACCCTGGCCCTTTTGCCAGTGGGGACTTGACCTTGTGGGAAAGATTCATCCACCCTCTTCCAACGGCCACAAATTCATCATAACCGCCACTGAGTATTTCACAAAGTGGATTGAGGCCGTTCCCCTAACCACCATCATAGGTAAGCAAATTTCCTCTTTCATTCTGAATTACATTATCTGCAGATATGGTATTCCTTCATCTATTATCACGGATAACGGAAGACCATTCAAAAATTAGGATGTCCAAGAACTCTATGAGCGTTTCAAAATCCAACATCATTTCTCCACTCCATACTACCCCCAAGGTAATAGCCAAGCTGAGGCATCGAATAAAACCATTCTAAAAATCCTAAAGAAGACTGTCAACGATGCTGGCCGTGATTGGCATGTCCAACTCAATCCCACTTTGTGGGCCTATAGAACTAGTATACGCACTCCCACAGGTACTACACCCTACACCCTTGTCTATGGTTTAGAAGCCATCCTCCCCATTGAGGTCAAACTACCATCTCTCAGGGTGTCGTTGAAAGGTCTCATATCAGACGAAGAATACAGAGTCTCCAGGTTACAAGAACTAGAGCTGCTAGAAGAAAGGTGCCAGAAAGCCTTTGATCATCTCAAAGCATATCAACAGATGATGTCAAGAAGCTATAACCACAAGGTTCGCCCAAGATGCTTTAAGGTTGGGGACCTAGTTCTAAAAGAGAACCCTCGCAATCAATAAGACAGAGAAAAGAAAGGTAAGTTCGAGCCTAACTGGCTTGGGCCCTATGTGATTGTAGCTGCTTACGGATCGGGGGCATATCAGTTAGCCACTTCAGAGGGTGAGTTGTTTGATGATCCAATCAACAACATGCACCTTTGCCAGTTCTATACCTAGGAGAACCCCAATGCAAGGGGGCACAATAAAATCAAAAAATCAAAAAAGTTGCAAAGAGAAAATACAAAAAAAAAATCAGAAAAAAATAGAAAGCATACAAAAAAATCGTCCTTTGGTGAAAACCTGGCAAACAGGTGCCTTGGATAGGTATCATGATGAAAACCTGGCAATTAGGCGTCATGTTACTTTCTAGCTTCTCGTGCAAATAAAAGCAAGTGGTGAAAACCTGGTAAACAGGCATTACTTGTGATAAACCGCCTTCTCCATCTTTGGGAATCCAATCACCTTGAGTCCATTCTTTCTCCATTTGCCCCATTCAACCCATATCTATCCCACAAATAAACACTTGACAGTTACCTATCATGGCTTGATACTCTCCTTGTGGCCTTGTCAACCAAGGTTTTGTCCCATACCGTCCCCTCAATGTGAGCCTAGCATAGGGTCTCTTGTCAGTGTCCATGGTCCAAGTCCGTGAACTACGTTGCCTCTGCGCCGTCACGTAGGCAAGGCCATTATTCTAATGCGCCCCCGAGGCTTCCATTTCTCCCATTTCTCTCGTTCGTCCCCTTTCTTGTCTTCATTCTTGTCGTCTTTCTTCTAGTCCATCCATGGTCCATTAGGGTTTACCCTGAACTACGTTGCCTCTGTATCGTCACGTAGGCAAGGCCATTTAGCAATGAGCCCCCGAGGCACTAGGTTAGTCCATTAGGGTTTGTCTCCCCAATAAGGATTGTGCAAACTTCTCACCAAGCTGACAAATACAAGCAGAACCTGCGCCTCAAGCAGAAATCTTGACTATGAGCATCTTAACCTATCCAATGCAAAGCAAATACCCAAGGTCTTCTAAATGATTTTATGCAAATTAAGGCAAGAACTAAACACATATCAACGCAAATATGCTTTGTAGATCGGAAACATGGTTAATAGTTCGAGTCCTAATTTTTGCTATCATACCTTCCTATGCTACTCAAGGATGCCAAAAGCTAGAGATGCTATGATGGAGGCATGATTACTTTCTTTGTTTGCTATTTGTGGATTAAACTTTAGTAATGCAAAGCCTTGTCTAAGGACATGATCAGCAAAAGATCATCGAGGACATCAAAGGTATAACATGAACGGGGGCAATCCTTGTTTGTTGAAACGCAAGAAGTACTCAGGTCATCTAGATTCAATTTTGACTAGATGCTTGTATTAACTTGCTAAATCACAATCCATGTAAGCGGTACTCAGGTCATCTCGGTTCAATTATACCTAGATGCTTGTATTCACTTACAACATTTCAGAAACGTACCACAAAAAAATGCCCAATGATGAAATAAAGCACTCCAATAGCAAAGCATCCATCCTATATCCATTTATACATCCATACCATACCCCATGCAATAAAGATCCAACAATGCCTAGTATCAATACAAATAAAAGCTTGTGAGTCCTTCTATCGAGTCTTTCTTCTATCAATCAGATTTCTATCTATCATCATATCTTTCATCCTTGTCTAGTCAGTCTAAGCAATGATCCAAATGCAAGGTCCATCCTTAATCTATACCAATCAAGTCAAGTCAATCTTGCACAAATGATCCAATCACAATCAGTGGTCTTGATCCTTGTCTGGTCGTAAACCAACTCGATCAGTTAGTCAATCAATTGTCTTATACAGGATGTTGCATTGTCGAAATCAGACCAACACACGCATCTTACACGACATGTTTCATTTCTTGAAACCAGACACTATCCTTCATGTTGCTCTAGGGATCTATCATTCCCCGCCATGACAACACGCCTGTCGTGTTGGTCTAGGGATATATCATTCCCTGCCATGACAACACTGTCGTATATCATTATCAGTATATCGTTGGTTTACCGCTTGACAGGGGCAATACCTTGTTTGTTCTTGTGTCATTTGCGCATACTTGCTTGCTTGCTTGTGTGTGTCATCATTCCATCTTGCATCACATATCATTCGACTCTTTCTTCAACCGATTTCTTCATTCTAACCTATCCTAACCCCTTCGTCTTCGTGAGATTGTCCATCTCCAAATCTTTCGCCCTTTTCTCGTCCAATCTCTCAAGGGGGCATCCTATCATCATAACATGTACCAGGGGCAAACTGGGGCATGTATCACTGTCAGACTATTTATTCTTTGAAGCAACACTGTAAACAGCCTTGCATCAGAGAGGGGCAAAATGTATACATCTAAAAATGACACAAATCATCCTAAATAAATATTCTAAATATTTATTCTATTCTTCTACCAATTAAATAAATATTCTAAATTTATTTAATCGATTCACTGTTCCATAATTAAATAAATTCAATTTATTTAATTAAAATTCTTCTAAATGTCCTACCCAATTAAATAATCATAAATTATTTAATTAATCCAAATTCCTCTATCCTAAGTTCTAAATTCAAAAATCCACCTCACCTTTACACCTCACCTTTTCCACCTCACCTTGTCCACCTCATCAGGTTGCACATGTAATTAAATATATTTAATATTTAATTACCTATTTTTCTCTCACCCACATGGCCTATTTCTTCTCAAATCAGAAGTTAGTTAACTAATCAATCAAATCTGTTAACTAATTAGTCATTTGAGTTCACTGGTCAATCTGTTCTGTTGACTCCTCAATCAACCCAGTTCACTAGTCAATCAATTCAGTCAATCCCATAATCCACTCTTCTAACTGATCAATCAAGTTTGTTAACTGTTCAGTCAATGGAGTTAACTCTCCAATCAATTTTGTCACATCCCCTCTTTCATGATGGAGCTGGGACACTTGTCACATTTCTACTGGTTGCACATTCCTCAACCATACTCAGCCATTGATCTTCATATCTCCTCTCAACCATTGATTCCCATTCTTCCAAGTCTATAAATGAATCTTCATCCCTCCATTCTATTCATCTAGGCTTTTGATATTGTTACTCTGCAGAAATATCACCAGCGCGCCTTTGGCACCCTTTTACCATTCACTAGCTTGAGATCACATACTTGCCTTGGAGCTCATCTTCATTGCATATCACCACAGCCATTCACCATCGACTTCCTACAAATAGCTAAAAGAGTGCACTCTCTGAGGGCTCACTTCATCTGCAAAAGGACGGTTGTAATAGGCAAACAACAGAAGCATCGATTTCAAGGAAGGTTTGCTTTGTGTTATTCATTACTATTTCCGTTCAATCTTTCTTGTTATCTTCTATTCTGTTGATGTTTGGGTCTTATAAAATTCAATTTGATTGATCCACGTTTTACCCTTACAGCTAGTTTCACACATAGAAAACACACCACTCACATGAGCACATTCCTCGAATTATTCAAGTGGGTTTGACTTCTAATGTGGGCCCACCAAAATACCATTCCCAGGAGTGAAAAGCTAGGGAGTGTTGTGTTGCATGTGATCCCTTTCCTTCAAAGTTTCGATGCCTTCCCTAAGGAGCCTCTATATTGACTCAAGGGTGTACGAGTGAGTAACTTTAGGGTTGATACTGACCCTTGTACCACACTAAAAGATTGATTGAGAGGTCTTAGCTAGGTTCACACAAGCTTTCTAGGGGTGTCCCCAATATACATGAGGTATGGGGAGCTCAAGTTCGTGAACATTAATCTATCAAAGGCATGAGACCGAAGCAAGAGCTTAGAATATCTATTCACCTTGTGTCCAGAATTAGTCGGGGCCCCAAGGTTGTCCCAATAGCAACGTAACTAGATCGGGGTACAACTTTCGCTCTCCCCCTTTGATTGACCATGCTGGAACACGTGGTTGAGGTCATCCCTTGGGGTGATGAAATCCCCAAGCAGGCCTCCTAGAGGGCAAGATTGATGTTAGGTGTTTTCGATCCCCAGGCTCACACGAGGTGCAAGGGGAGAGCATACACACACTAATACAACCTTAGGATTTAATCTATAGCACAAAGGAAATGTGATATTTTGTTGGAATTAGTCCAGACAACTAAGATGGGGGGGTGAATCAGTTGTCATACAATTCAACCTTTTCTACCTTTAATCTTCTTTTACAATTTACAATCAAATAAACATTAAAGCATGAATTAATAACACATGAGTAGATGCATAAGTAACACACTTAACACCAAGATTTTTAACGTGGAAACTTGGTTAAGGGAAAAACCATGGTGGGAGTTAACCCACAAAAATTAATACCCTATTAAAAGTATTTTTACAAATGAGAATGCACACGCATTCAGGCTCACTGCCCAGAGCTCACTACTCAAATAGAGGCTTACTGCCTACAAATGATTATAAGAGAATAACAAAGATTTTGAACTGATGAGAAGCGTCTACTAATGCATAAGTTTAGTTTCAGTTAAGCGCAATACACTGATCTTACACATTTCATCTTCACTCTGCCTTGTTTACTGCTCTGCCTTCATCTGAATCTTAGATCTCTGCTCTTTTTGACTTTACTTCATATTCGCAACACACACACACACACACACCAAAATCATCTAAATCCATCGGCTATATATATCCGCATCTTGATCTTTAATTACTTTTTAGTCGGCTTCAAGAACACTTGGAACTTTATTGAATACCCTGCTCTGTTGGCTAGATCCATGCATAACTTGAGACGCGGACCAAAACTTACACTCACAAATCATTAGTCAGGTCAGCTATATCACTGATCAAAACAACTTGTCCAACCAACAACTTCCATACATCCAGAACCAAGATCAATTACAATGTTGGTCTGTTCTTTTTCTGTCTGTTCTATCAAACTGTTAACCTGATACTCATATGCTAATAACTATTGACTCTTCCATCACTGGAGGCCAAAATTCTAGATTTAGATTTTCCTAACAATGCTTATGACTCCCTCAGACCTACAGCAAGCTCTGATCTATTCTTGAGGAGATCCAGATCAAGATATCGAACCCTATCACACATTCTGTTCTTGACTTCCTGGACTTAGATCTTCAATCTCTTTTCCGATCTGGGTAAATTATGTAAAGTGGATCTGTAGAGAGACTTGGTTGCCATTAACGACAACACTTATCATGCCTAGCAGTGTCTATTGCCAATAATCTCCCCCTTTGGCATTGATGGCAACACTTAGTGAAAAATGACTAAGTGTTGGAATAACTCCCCCTTTGCTTGTGCTTCATACTATTGTTCACACTACTTTTCGGTGCTCCCCCTTTGCTAGATTCCTCATTTTTCACTAATCTTCACTCCCCCTTTGACATCAATGGCAAAGGGTGGGGTCCGCAAGCCAAAATTCTCCAGAAAATTTGTGTATAGTGTCGCATATGTACAACTAATCACTACGTTCTCTTCACATGAACTTGAGAATGTCTACAAAACTATTTTTCAATTACACAAGATTAGAGGCCCAAGTTCCCTTCATTCCATCCAAAATTGAGATGTGTCCACTCAGCAAAAATGCATATGCTTCTGCCTTAGTCAGATCCAGAGGATTACTTGTCTGAAGTGCAGTCTGAGCTTCTGATAAGGCATTAAACATGGTTTCTAACTTGGGGACAATCAATCCCCAAAGCTCACACATTCTCTTCACAATGTTATCTTTTTCTTTAACAAGCCTCTTTATCTCACCTGTCAAGCTAATTACTTGACATTCTTGACTTATAGGTGAAACTGTTAGAGGATCAAAAATTTGAGAAAGATTTGACAATTTATGTTCTTGCTCCTTTATCTTCTTCTCAATATCTTCACTAACTTTGGGCCATGATAGACAGAATTTGTACATATCACTTCCATCATTTAGAGCATTTTGAATACTCCTCATGCTAATGCCAAGTATCATCCTATCATTTCTTATTAGATTTTGTCCTTCACTAAATTTCCTATCTAAAAATTCCTTCTGAACTTTTGCCTCCGCAGATTTTTCAAAAGACTCAAAATGTGTACTTACAACATTTACAAGATTCTTTAGGTGATCGGAGGGGGAATCCAATGGACTCTTTTGACAGGTTGGCAATATCTTCTCCAAGACTCCGGTTGCAAGCCTTAATAGTTCACTATCCTCCATGTGAGATTTTAACAGCTTCTCTCTAGCCTTGGCTTGAGTGAAGGATGCAATCTTCATCACTTGTACCAGAGAGAGCATCTAGATTAAATGGACCTTGGACTAATTTAGGTTCATCAAACTCAAGCATCTCTTTATCCAAAAGACTTTTTATTGCATCTGTAGTGTCTCTTGCAACAACTTTTGGAACACTTTCCTCTTCTTGAGTTTTCTCCGGACTATCTTGTTTGGGTGCTTCAACATTTGCACCATCTTCTTCTATTTTCTCATCCTTACTCTCTTCTTTCTCTTTCTTTGTTTCACCTTTCTCTGTATCATCTGTAGTGGGATTCTCTCCTTTGTCCTCACCATCTAAAATCTATTCCGAAGGATCTAGTGTGGCAGCAGTATTCTCAACATTATCTTCCTTTTCTGATTGGTCAGGAGGAGTTAGAGTAACACCTACATCATCAATTTGGTCCACCATTTCTATATCTGCTTTTTTTATTTTCTTTTCTCCCAGAATAGAGGAGTCATCAATCTCTATTTGTTGCTTATTGATGTTCACTTCTTCAACAACTAGAATTGATGAATCAATTCCATCATCTGTATCCTCATAGGTTTGCTCTGGAGGATATAGAGTATTACCTTGGTCATCATTTCCCTTTTCAATCTCTTCTTCTGGAGCTTCTTGTTCCTCTGAAACAATATAGTATTTATCTTTGTCAAGGGCTTTTGTCAAAATTTCTTTTGTTTCTTTTACAACTTCCTCTATTTCACCAAGCATTAACTTATTCTTACGAATCTTGCTTCTGAATTTCTCCTTAAATTCCTTGAGGATTTTATCAGCTTCTCTTCTAGTCATTACTGGACATAGGGTGGAAAGAACATATTCTCTGAGTTCTATGTCTTTGTCCTTGGCGGCCTCCTTCCTCATTTCTAGTATTTTCCTTAAGCTTTTGGGAATTTCTTGCAGAATTTCCAATAGAGCTCTGTTGAATTTATTCAAGTACAGGATGGTGGCATCCTCCAAGATTTTCTTATTTTCTTCATCAAAACTATCATAATATATTCTGATAGGCTTTAGATTCCCATGAGTGGTAACTGATTTTACAATTTGATCAACAATCATAGCAACCTTACCAATCTCTTGCCTTTTACTTCCATTTTTGCTTCCGGAGGGTTGGTTCTCAGAGGCCTTTGAAGTCTTGGCTTTCTTTAATCTTATCTCTTTAACTTCTTCATATGTTTTTGTTTCCTCATAATCTTTTATGCTCTTGTAGGCTCTTGTGGCCTTGGTTTTCTTCCTCTTTCCTCCTTCATCGGATGGTGTGGCTTCCGATGTCTTAATGGGAATAGACTTGGATTGTTCTAAAATAGTTGCAGAGCTTCTTGTTTTCCTTGAAGTGGAGGATGGTTTTGCTGGAGCATCTTCTTGTTTCTTGTCCTGTTTTTCTCTTTCAGCCTTTTAATTTCTTTCTCTATTTTGCTTCACTACCTCCTTGGTTAGGCCAATGCTCTCAACATGCCTTTCCACTTGCCTCTACACTTTCCTTTTGGTCTCTAGCCGTCTGAGTTCCACATGCAACTTTAGACTTAGCTCCTTGTATGTTCCAAACCTTTCCATAGATGTGTCTTTTGATTTACTCAGGAGATGTTGAGCATATATTTCCAAAACTTTCTCATCAACCTCATATCCCATTGGCATAATCCATAATGTTCTAGGTTCTACAGCTTCCATCAGACATTGATCTGTGTCAACCATAAAACATATCTCATTCTCATACTTTTCTACAATGACTTAGGGATTCTTTCCCTTGCATGCATTAGACTCTAAATTTTTTTGAAATACCCCTAGATTGTAGTCTTTTGTGCACCTGAATCTCCAAGGCTATATAAATGATCTCTTATCTAGATTGCCACTGGACTGTCATTTGTCCAGTGCACACTTTGCACTCCAGGCACTTCATTCATAAAATAGAAAAATAAGCATATAATCAAAGAACCATAAGTTCAAAGGAATTTTTCTTATCTTTCTTGATTTTGTTTAGATTTTCAAACAGTTGAACCCATAGTAGCTCACAAAGGTCATAGTCTGCATTCTCTTTTAGCATTTTATATGCTACATATATAGTTGTTCCAGAGATAGAGTTTTCTCTGCTTGAGTGATAAATCTTATACCTGATTACCATGGAAGCAAACTTGACATCCGGTTCTAAAATGTCATTGATCATCATGGCTCTTTTATCAAATTTTGCACCAGTTGCATCAGTGACAGTTTCATTTTTGACTGATTTTAACATGGGTAGTCCACTGGTTGAGTTTAATCCAGTCAGAATTCTGATAACATCTTTGGTGATCTTAAATGGTTTCAGCAGCCATATAAATTCATCGTGCATTCATCTCAACACATAATGAACCCATTCACTCTCATCAAATGATGGAAATTCAATAATTTGTAGAAAATTTTTTCTTTCTAGGGCTTCAAATTCAGGTTTCAGTTGGTAATTGACATCCTTTAGATGGCTCTTAAACAATTCCAGCAATTTCAGATTTCCAAATTCTTCTACATTGCAATGAATGTATGCCCTTATGCCTTCAACATGTAAAACCCCTTATGGAACACCCAAAAAAGCACCTAGCGGATCGACTTCAATAGATTTGTAAGGATGCTTCTTAAATTTAGGATGGGGCCTTTCAATGACATCAACAACTAAGGGTGTAGCCATTTGCAGAGATTGAGAATTCAAGAGGTTTTGCAGAAAATATAAGTACCTTGTTCTGCAAATTAGGGTTTTGCTTGGAGATCCTCTTATGCTTCAATTCTTGAGAATTCTCAGTTTTGAGCTCATTCACTCCTTTTCTTCTTGCTTTCTTCTGATGCAAAGTGATCTAAATGAGGAATGAATGATCGTTTTATGCTCCACAGTGCCTAATTTGTTTTTGTAATAAATGCTTGGCCCTAATACATCTGATTACTTTGTTTGTTGAATAGTTTCTCATGGATTACTTTGCAATTTGCCATATCTACCTTTTCTCTTCCAGAAATCCTTCCAAATGATCTAAAACAGTCCAAGATCTCTTTTCTCACTGTGCTAGATTCAGACACCCACTTATTGGCTGGGGGATTTGATTTTCAATGCATCTCCCCATGAGCCAATGCTCCTAATTCAATTTCCAGAGGAATTATCAGCACTGAATTCTAGTGCAGACCCATTACTATGGTTCAGAATTGTTTTCTTGACCCATGTCTTGCTCATTTCATTTTGGATCTCATTCTCATCAATTTTTCTTTTGCCTTTGTCTTGTCTCTGCTCATCTAGTTTTCTATTTATCGGACCTCTTCTTCCATTATTCCTACTTTTGTAGAATCTTGCAATATGACTAGATTTATTGCAATTAAAACACACAACATTTCCTTTCTTATGAACTTGATTTCCTCTTGATCTGCATTGATTAGCCATGTGTCCAAACCCATTGCAAGAAAAATAGTAACCATTGAAAGAATTGCCAATTCATCTATTGTTAGCATTATTCATTATCATACTTCTGCATTCATTTGATCTATGACCATACCTCTTACACTTGAAGCATTGACCGGAGAAGGATGGACCATTTTGATTTACTTTGCTTCTGCACTGAGTAGCTTTATGGCCAAATTTATTGCAATTGAAACAATTTCCATTGAATGATGAATATCTTTGAGCATTAGGTTGTCTTACCAGAGGTCTTCTAGGCTTGTATCTCTCATTCCTTGGTTGAGAGTTTCTTTGTCTAGATCCGGAGCTTTCACCTTTCTCATATCCAAGACCATGCTTGTCATCAGCCTTTTTCTGACCCTCCAGTATTGCTTCAAGTTTGGCTGAACTTATCTTGAACTTCTCCTTGTATTCATTTGCAACTTCTAGGTCATGTCTAAGAATGACAATTTGTCTTTCAAAATCTCTTTCATTGTCTTTGCTTTCTTGTAGATCAGACTTTAGGTGGCCAGCTATACTATCTAATCTATAGCATTCATCAGTTCTTTCTTTTAGAGTTTGATTCAAGTCTTCTTCAATCTTCTTTCTTTGCTCAATTTCTTTGGTTGGCCTTATTGCCCCATATTCCATCTTAATTTTCAGAATAGCAACTTCTTTTGATAGCTTCTCACATTCCCTTGTCTTTTCTTCCAAAGCTTCATTCATGCCATTTTCTTCGGTTAAACTGGATAACTGCAGAAGTAGCTCCTTTTTCCTTTCCATGGATTTTTTTAATTTGTCTTTTAACATCTCAATTGTATCATTAGCATCTTTAAGTTCACCTCTTAGATTACCAATTTCTGCCTTAGACTGAACAAGATCTTCTAGGGCCAACTGAAGTTGATCTTTGAGTGAACCCATTAAAACTCCTTCCAAGATCTTTCCTTAAGCTGTTAGGCTCTTTTAAAGGAACCTTGCTCTGATACCAATTGTTGGAATTAGTCCAGACAACTAAGACAGGGGGGTGAATTAGTTGTCACACAATTCAACCTTTTCTGCCTTTAATCTTCTTTTACAACTTACAATCAAATAAATATTAAAGCATGAATCAATAACACATGAGTAGATGCATAAGTAACACACTTGACACCAAGATTTTTAATGTGGAAACCCAGTTAAGGTAAAAACCATGGTGGGAGTTAACCCACAAAAATTAATACCCTATTAAAAGTATTTTTACAAATGAGAATGCACATGCATTCGGGCTCACTGCCCAGAGCTCACTGCTCAAATAGAGGCTCACTACCTATAAATGATTATAAGAGAATAATAGAGATTTTAAACTGATGAGAAGCATCTACTAATGCATAGATTCAGTTCCAGTTAAGCGCAAAACACTGATCTTACACATTTCATCTTCACTTTGCCTTGTTTACTACTCTTCATTCATCTGAATCTTAGATCTCTGCTCTTTTCACCTTTACTCCATATTTGCAACACACACACACACCAAAATCATCCAAATCCACTGGCTATATATATCCTCATCCCGATCTTTAATTACTTTTTAGTCAGCTTCAAGAACACTTGGAACTTTATTGAATACTCTACTCTGTCAGCTAGATCCACACATAACTTGAGACGTGGACCAAAACTTACACTCACAAATCATTAGTCAGGTCAGCTACTATAACTGATCAACACAACTTGTCCAACCAACAACTTCCATACATCTGGAACCAAGATCAATTACAATGTCGGCCTATTCTTTTTCTGTCTGTTCTATCAAACTGTTAACCTGATACTCAGATGCTAATAACTATTGACTCTTCCATCACCGGAGGCCAAAATTTTGGATTTAGATTTTCCTGACAATGCTTATGACTCCCTCAGATCCACAACAAACTCTGATCTACTCCCGAGGAGATCTGGACCAAGGTACTGGACCTTGTCACACACTTTGTTCTTGACTTCCTGGACTTAGATAGATCTTCAATCTATTTTCCAGTATGGGTAAATTATGTAAAGTGGATGTGTAGAGAGACTTGGTTGCCACCAATGACAACACTTATCATGCCTAGCAGTGTCTCTTGCCAACAGATTTATGATCTCCAAGATCATGCTAAGAGCATGGAGAGAGCATACATCTACACACTTCCACATACATGACATACAATGTTCTTTAACCTTCTACGTTAATTTAATAGTGTGCCTAGATTAGTGGAAAAAGGAAGCCTTGGACAAATGAATCTACAAGCCAATACATTAATAGTTTCAAGTTTGTTTGTTCTTTGACTGATGATTAACATGTTGCATCACTGATTAGTCTAAAAAGCAAATAGATATTAGTGATAAAACCTAAAATATGGTATCCTAAAATGTTCAGAACAAAAGTGATCTGAGATATCCAAAAGTGATCTGATATTGCAAAAGCAACACAATTTTAAGCAAAAGCGACACAATAACATGTGTAAGACATAAATGATAGAAAATTGAATTTTTTTATTGTTTTATGATTTTTTTTATTTTTTTGTTCTTTTTAGATTGTAGATTGTTGCAAAATAGAAAATTAAATGAACTAGAAGATTATGACAAATTTTATGAACTAGGAAGCTAATGTAAAACAAAAGTGTCACAATTTAAGAAAATGTTACTCAGTTTAAGCAAAAGCAACTCAATTTAAGCAAATGCTACTCAATTTAAGAAAAAGTGACTCAATTTAGGAAAATGCTAATCAATTTAGGCAAATGCACTCCAATTTAGGCAAAAGCATCATTTATCAGTCAAATGCAACGTTCTATAGCCTGCCTACATAAAAACACCAAACTTCAACAACAAAATCTTAGATTCAAGGATGTGGGTCCCACTAGGCATGCCAAAATGAAGATCAAAAAATTGGAAAGAGGTCAAACACACAAAGATAATTCAATGAAACAATTCATTACCTTTACCTAAATCAATCTCTTCTCTTTGATGTGCAAGATCGAGCTACGTTCTTCGATGAAATGATAGTGAATGTGGATTTCTCAACAATTCAGCATAACTTTGGTATGATAATGGATTTATGAAAACAAATTAACAACACAAGTTTGCAATGAACTTGGATTCGTGGAATAGTAAAATCGTGGATCCATAATGGCTTGGATGAATATTAATTTATAGATTTTTGAAAATGATGATCAACGGTGGAGAATGGTTAGAAAGATCAATGAATGAAATTGATCGAGAGGATTTGATGAGGGAGTTAATGAAATTGATTGATTAGTTAATGAAATTGATTGATTTTAATTGCATAGTTAACTATTTTGTTTGCATTTGATTGAATAGTTAACCAATTTTGATTAAGAGTGATTAGTGGAGGAAATTATGGGAGAGAAATTAGGGGAATTAAATAAATGAATTTATTTAATTCATGAGATAATGGATAATGGATAATGTGGGAAATAAATAAAATATTAATTTTATTTATTTGTGATGAGAAAATTGAAATTGATTTGATTAATTAGATAAATTGTATTAATTTATTTAATACAATTCATGGAAGAAATGTTAGTTTAATTAATTAAAAAGTTAAAAATTATTTAATTAATATGGAGAGAGGAAATAAAAATGGATTAGAAAAATGATGTAGATGAAGTGTGATGACATAGAAATGTGTTAGTCAGTTTTAGGCGTCTACAAGAGATTATATGGTCAATTTCATGAAGGGTTATGTTGTCAAAATTCCTCCAAATAAAGAGTATTAATTTCTTCATTAAAGTACTACAACTCAAATATTATACTGTAACCTATGTTAAAGAGTAATACATTGTGTGTTCTTTCTTGTTGGATTTGCCTATTTAGTGGGTTTTTCCTATGACATCTCTTATGTTCTCTCTATATTTATCTCTTGTGTCATTACTCTACTAAAGTTATTGTGGATCTAGTTTACTTGCATTGTTGTCCTATTAGGATTAAGTATGATTTAGTCATATTTCCTTTCATTTGGTATTGATGCTTGGCCATCATGTTAGCTATGTAGGAAGAGTAAGCTATTAATATTAATCCTTTCTTGAGTGGGAGCATTGAAGTATGACCTTTTTCTTTAGGGAATAGATATTCATGTATATCTATAATGGAGATCAAGATAATTAACAAAACCAACTTTGAGCTTTGGAAGCCTAAGATGAAGGATCCTTTTTTGAAAGAGATATGTGGGTTGGATTTGGTAATAAAAATTCCTATGATGTATGAAAGATAAATCCTATTGATAGAAAGGATATAAGATTTTTTTCTTGTACCTTTCTAATTTTGGTCTTCTAAATGTATGGGGAGAGATCACCTAAGGAAGAATTTAGTGAATTTGTAGTAAGAAAAGTTATGTGTTAACAATTTTTCAATGGAATAAGTTGTGTTCATTGAGGATGAGTGATAGGGACTCTATGATAGAGTACCTAAATGTATTCAACATTATGGGGAACTAGTTGGAATTTTTTGATGCCAAAATGGATGAGGAAGACTAGTGTATAACACACATTTGTTCTTAACTTGATTTATGGGATAACCTAGTTATGTTGATGATTGGTACCATCTCAAATCTAAAGCATGATTAGGTGGTCAATGCATTACGCTTAGAGGAGATGAGGTGGAAAACATTATAATCTATCTTGAATATTTGTTGGCCATCAAAGGTCATTTAAAGGATAAGGGAAAGAACAAGAAGAATGACAAATGATCTAAATCTAAGGGGAGATCTATTTCTCCAATAAAACTATGAAAAAACTAGCAACATAAAAAAGGATTACAAGGAGAAGGCCAAGAAGGAATCTAATGATGATTCCAAATTGAGATCCTTGAATAAAGATACTAGTAATGTGTTCATTCCAACCCTTTATAAACATGCATGCAAGGATACATGGTTGATTGACTATGGATATTCTTTCCACATGACTCTCCATAGGGATTTTTTTCTTATTATGAGAACATTAGTGGTGGGAAATTTTATTGGGAGATAAATCATCTCTTAATAATGTTGGATGTGGTAGATTCATGCTTGCTTTTGGAGATGGGAGGACCAAATCCCTTTATAGTGTTCTACACATTTTGGGTTTGCCAAGGAACTTGTTGTCAATAAGAAAGATAAATGATGTAGGTGTGCAAGTGGTCTTCAATAAGGATGTAAGATGGTATGTGGAGCCATGGTATTAGGTAAGGGGTTCATTCTAGAACTTTGTTTCATCTTGATGTAAGCACCCTACAATGTAATAGTTCTAAGGTTCTTGATTTGGGGAAACACAAGATTTGGGGAAACACAAGATTCCTACTGAGAAGACAATGTTGTGTCATGAGAGTATGGGCCAAATTAGTGAGAAAGACATTAGAACCTTGAAAGCTAAGAACTTAATAGAGGGGGTAATTGATTTTTCCCTAAATTATAACTTTTGTGAACAATGATTTAGACTCTTGTGAACATTGTATATATGGAAAGAAAAATCATGTTAATTTTTACTCGTGATTTTCTAGATCTTTAGGGCTTTTGGATTTTATTCATAGTGTTGTATTTGATCCTATTGATGGAACTTCACTAGGAAATTCCCAATATTTTATTTTTTTCATTGATGAATTCTCTAAGAAAACATGGTTATTCTTCCTTAAGTATAAATTTGACGTCTTCTCAAAGTTCAAAGAGTTTAAAGCTCTTGTATAGAACTAGAAGGAAAAGAAGAGCAAGGTGTTGAGGATAGATAATGATGGGCATTTATATTTAGAAAATTTCAATATTTTTTTTAAGGAAAATGAAATTGTGACTATAAGAAAACTCCATACACCCCTTAGAAGAATGGAATTATAGAAATAATGGATATGATTCTAATGGAGATATATAAGAGTATCCTTAGTGAAGCTAGTTTGGATAAAAAAATTATGGGTAGAAGCTATGAGAACAACTTGTTATATAATTAATAAATCTCCTACATTTACTCTTATGGATAAAATACTTGAAGAGGATTGAACTAGTAAGAAACCTTTGTTGTAGGATATCAAAGTTTTTTAGTTGTGAGGAATATGTACATGTGTTTAAGGGGAGATCCAAGTTGGTTCTCAAAGTAGAGAAATGTATCTTCATAAGTTACAAAGATGGAATAAATGGGTACAAGATTTGGAGCCCTAAGACTAGAATGATAGTGTATTCATAACATGATCTTTTGAGATACCAAATATTCTAATCTTGTGCAACCTAAAGTGATCTATAAAATTATTTGAGAAGTTCAGATTTGGAGGTGTAGACACTTGAAATCATCTCATCTCTATTTTAGTTACCATCAACACATCACTTGATCATTCTACTATAATTAATTGAGTAAATCCTATTTACTTGATTAATTATCCTAATTTTCCTCTGAATATTCATTAAATATTTTTTATTATTTAATTAATAAATTCACTATTTATCCACTATTCATTTAATATTCACCCAAGAATTAATTAAACAAATTAGGATTTTAATTGATCAATCCTTCATCTATAGTCCAACCTTAGATAAATAAATTCAAATATTTATTTATCTAAGTTCATTTCATTCCATCCCAAAAATTAAATAAATTCTCATATTTTTTAATTCCTTATTTTATCCACTTTTCATTAGTTGTCAAAATCAAATCATTACAATTCCATAATCATTTACACATTCCAAAAAATGATTAATCAAGGTAAATCTTGCACTTGTTCCTAAAATGTACACATGGGTCAAAGGTATTTTCTTGATTTGTACATTCTTGGTACTTTGGGCATGGGCAAGATCTTCACATCCTTCCAAAAATCCACTTTTCAATCTCCCACCATCCACTTTATCCAAGACAAATCTCCACCCTTGATTTCCCTTCAATATTGGGACCCCTTTGACTAACATTCACATGGTTCCACTTGGAGGCTTCTCATGCCACCCATCATCTCAATCAATCTCAACCATTGATCTTGCCAATCAATCCTAGCCCTCCATCCACTCATCCAAAAATCTATCAATAGTACCCTCTACAAGCCATTTTCATCAATCACTTGAATGTAATGTTAAGCTGCTAAGTTGAGCACTAACATAATAATCATCTCTCATATAATTAATCTTGGATAAAAACCACCATGGCTTGGTGCAACAAGGAGACTTATGGGTGAGAAATTGTGTTTGTTTTCATTCTTTTTAGCTAGTTTCCTTATGCTTAAACTTGAGGTTGCTTGTGTTTATGAATAGAGTAGGTTAGACTTAGTTTAACTTGTTTGTTTGTATTCACTCTTACATGTACACAAGAGGACCCCCTAGTTAGAGCACCTTTAATAGTTATTGCATAATAGGATTCTAGTTGATGCACAAGTGATCTTAATTCTTGTACAACTGATTCTAGTTGCCATGTAAAATATCCTAGTTGTTGTGTAATGTAGCTTAGCTATTACACAACCTACTTTAGTTGTTGTGAAACATATGTTAGTTGTTGTACAAAGTAACATGATTATATATGTGTGTGAAATATAGCTTGTATTTCATTAACTTTAGAATGGGCGGTTTCTATTTTAGGTGTTACTAGGGAAAAAAATGTCATTATTGATAGGGTAATCATTTACTTGAGTTATAGTTGTTCATATAACTTAGGTTGTGGTAGTTTGTAACTATTCAGTAGTCTATTGATTAATTTGTTGGTAGTTATGGGAGCTAGGTCATGGGTCATTTGGAATTACATGATGGTGATTGAATAGTGGGTAGTTAAATTAATAGTTGTTGCCATTTTAGATGGTTGGGCTTCCATTGCTAATGTATATAGATGGATTTAGGAGGGTAGAAGCAAAGATAATAGGGGGAGTCAACAATGAATAACAAAGAATGAAGGATATTTACATTATCAATAACCAAAATGAGAGTGTTATTAGAGCCTACCATTCCAATTGGGGAAGTCATAGTAGAATCTACCATTCTAATTGGGGAAGTGGTATTAGAGCCATTCCTTCTCTAAGACTAGAGTGAAGTGGTATCAGATTCATTCCTTCTCTAAGACTAGAGGGAAGTGGTATTAGAGTCATTCCTTCTCTAAGACTACAAGTGGTACTGAGTAGGTCTTTATATTGTGCCTGCCTAGTTTACCAACATACATTGGTGTGTAGAGAGGCCTTATGATTAGATATAAGGTGTAGGATAGAGAACAAGGAAAATCATACAATGGTTCAAGAGCCATGAGCCAAATCTAGTTGTCATTTGAGTAAGAGTTAAAGCTAGATTCTAGAGCTAAAGCAAGTGCTAGAATTAGATCCATTACGAAGATGTTGAAGAATTTAGGAGTTTATTGGACTATGTAGATTTGAGTTGTCTGTGAACAAAGGATGAAACTCAAATTTAGGAAGAGTAGCATATTGAGTTAGTTGAACTAATGCAACAAAAACCCTTTCTACTCAATTCTAGGAGTGGATGTTATGTACCTAGGGATATGATATTATAATGTATAGGTTGATGGAGATGCCAACATATTGCACACAACCCTTAAGTTACTTTAATTGGATCATGTAGATAAATTTTGTATTTAATTATATTAGGTGATGAATAGGCCTACATGGGTTGAGTGGTCTACCCATCCATTATGTTATTAGGATGAGATCTATATAAAGGGGATGAATATCATTGTAAGAATGTCAAGACTATGGTATTGTGTTTGGGGCCTCTTAGAGATATAGTGTGGAGTGTCTTATTCCTTAAGGAGCATTGTATGTTGTTGCCCTACCTTAAGGAATTATTCTATTTCTACATATATTAGATATTGTGGCATCTTGGCCCACAAACATCTCTTTTGTTATTTTTTTATCTATATTCTACATTATCTTATTGCCGTTATTATATATGTGGATATTATCGAGTGGTGTAAAAGATACAATTTGGGAAAAGGATGCAATTTATAGAATGTTTCTAATTTGTTTACATTTTTGGAAAGATTATCAAAATTCATTGGGGGTCTACTATTTACATTTTTAGATGTGTGACCAACATAATTTTGGGAATCAAAGTTTGATCAAGGGGGTGCCATCAAGTGGTTGGGTCATTTGATTCTCATGATGGAGACCAAGATTCAACTCTTCTCTAGCACTATTTAGCTATCATGCCTACATTTCTCATGTGATCACAACACGCAACACATGTGTCATGTCCACATTTGTCATGTGGTCATGACATGAAATATTAAAAAAAATTCATGCATCCCTAGAAACCCCCTCGCATGCATCAGCATGCTCGGTGGCAATACGCATAAGGTATAAACATGTCAATCAAATTCAGGGTAATGCGATCACATACATATTCCCCTACGTGATGAAATCTGACTAAGGGGGTCAATGCGATGCGAGAAGCGTCATCATTAAGGATGGGATCGATCGATCAAAACCCTAAGCTTTCCTATGTGAGTGAAAGGATTTTGACATGAGTCGAAATCAAAAGCCTAATTCTAAAGCATAAAAGAAATAAATAACCACTTAATTGACATCAACAAGTTGCGGGAGAATTCAAATTTTATTCTACGCAAGGTTTAAATTGCTAAGGAATGTTAACCCTAAATCCTAGAAAAATCTGGCAGCATAATGCCTCTCGGGCATGAATAGGAATTATTCTAATAATTAAAATTTAACCAGGGGTTCTCTAAACTCACTAAAATAGGTTAACAAGGTTAACTAATTAATTAAGGCAACTAAATTGAATTAAACAACTTAATTAATTAATTAATTATTACACACTAGATTAATTAAATTTAAGCAACTAAATTGGGTAAAATAAAATTAACCTCATTGATTAAAATATTTTGATCGAATTAGGATAGAGGAAATTACATTATTTAAATTTGAAGGAGACTTACAAGAGAATATAAACCCCAAAACTAATAATTAAACTAAAATGATATAATTTCCCCTAGTTCAATTAATTAAAATCTAAGAGCTAAAGAAATCAATCAAAAGGATTTAATTTCCATCCATAGGTAAATAAATAACAACTAGAGGAAAATAACACTGCTAATTAAAACAACCCACTTATAAATTAAACTTACCCCTCTACTTAATTTAAATAAAAATGATAAAAAGTGAATAAGGCAAAAAGGGAGAGGGAAGATTAAATTCTAATTTTAGATTCCTATAAGCCCTAAAAGTCCTCCAAAATAAAATACTAATTTCCTTATGGAAAGGAAAATACCTAACCCTATTCTCTTCTCTATCATTTTCATTTCTCTCCTCTTTTCTCATTCTTTCTTCTTGTTTTGAGTTGTAGGTTGGAGATGGGGAAGCCATGGTTGAAGATTCGGAGGTATATATAACATATATACATGTTTCTTTTTTTAAAGCCCTATATATATATGCGTAGACACAACATATACACTCATTGTTGCAGCAGTATAACGTTATACTGGTAAAACTAGATTCAAATGTTATACTGCTACAACAATGAGTGTATATGCTGTGTCTACGCATATGTGTATATATATATTGTATAACAATGAAAGTTACAGGTTAAGCATGGTCAATGACCGAAGGCCGGTTTGCAAAGTGGAGAAGGGGCATCAGGCACATGTTAGGCGCCGCCGCCGTTTTACAGACCCATGATAGTTTTAATGGAGGCAAGGCTTTGGGGGGGGGACCTCCCACCCATCCCCCACCATTTGGTGGGGAGTGGGTGGGGGATCCATCAACCACCCACATACAATAACAACAGCCATGTGTGGGGGGCGGCGGCCTAGCCATCGCCCCCAAATCTGACCTCCAATTTGTATTGTGTTTACAGTCATAAGCAAAAAAAATGCACAGTAAAAAATTAGTGGTTGAAATTGCCCTAAGGATTCAACTTTAATGATTATATCCTGTTTATTATTTTAAGAAAAAGCACGGTCTAATATATATATATATAAGGATGTATATCCACAGTTTCACCAATATTTTTTTTTCAGAAAAATAAAAGTGTAGAACATACATATATACATACATATATATATATATATATATATATATATATACAGTCTTCTCAAATTTCACAATATTTTCCAGCAAGCCATACAATGTAAAAATATTATAAAATGAATATATATATATATATATATATATATATATATATATATATATATATATATATATATATTTCTATATATATGTATATTTTTTTTTTTATAAACATATACACTAATGAAATTCTCTTAGTGACAAACATTTTCTATTTCTTTAATGAAAGGATAAACTAAATAATGATATGATGCATTATTTTTTTTCTTTTCTTTTCTTTTCGTTTCAAAAAAAACATATGTAGATGTAATATTTATATATTTTTTAAAAACAAATAGCTACAACTAAATGTGAATATCTTTTGCAACAATGAGACTAAAACAACAACTATCAATTTCCTTTCCTTTGAAAAAAAAATAGAAAAAATGCAAGTTCATTTATAGGCCTATTTTAACAACCATTGCACACCATAAATTTTTTTTTATGACATTTCAAAGAAATTTCCATAACACAAAACAACCACTAAAATATAAATTTGCAACTTCAAAAATAAGCCAAATGCAACTCAAATTTATAAACATGTTACTTTACATGTCAAGAGAGAAAAGTTCTTCTCTCTATTATCTTGAAACAAATACACAAGGCCAAACTTGGCCATAACTCTCTCAATAGCCAAAATGACAAGCTTAAAGATAAAAAGTCATTTTCTTCCAAGCTCCATAGCTATAATAAACCTGTAATTAACAAATATAGGAAGGGGGAAAAAGCCACAAAATACTACTCTCCTCCCTACCATAGACTCACTCATGAGTCACCCCCGAGCTTGGAGGTCATCCACACACAAGGAGCTTTCACACCACATCACAACAAAACACACAAAACAATCGACAAGAAGAACTCCCATGGCTTGCACAAAACAAAACTCATAAAAATGAGTTTGAAGGGGTAGGGGAGTGGACATCACTCAACTCAAGAGTGCCACTCCAAAAATCTCTAAAAAACAATTTTTACAAGGCCTCAAGCCAACACATATATACCAACTTTCACATTATTCTCCATGGCTCTCAAGCCATTCAAAATGCTCATTTTCACAACTTGCCCTCAAGGCTAAAATACCAAAAGAACTAGGATGTGACCTCGAGGAGGTTCACTCCTCTCCCACCCCACACATGTTGAGCATTTTCTCCAAGTGGAGAGGCTCTCACAACACCCATAAAAAAAATCCCCACAACAACAAACTATAAAAATACACACACACACACAAACATCACACAAGAAATGTAAATTACATAAGGAAATACTTCAAGCCTTGAATCCTACCTTAAATAGCCCACAAGGAAGATAGTTGAAGAAGAGCCCTTCCAACTCCACCTCCAAGTCCTCCCAAGGAGCCTCCAAAAATTCCTCTAACTCTCTTCCCAAATTTAAATTAAAATAAAAATTCAAAACAAATCAACAACCCTCTCCCTCTCTTCAAGAGGGATTAAAATGGGCTTTCCTGATGAGCCTCGAGGAATGGGGAGGTGACACATGTCAGCTCCTTCCTCCACACAACCACTTGCAAGCTTCATGGAATGTGGTGGTGACACATGTCATCCACCCATTCCACCAAGTCTTGCCCCCTCCACTTGTGCTCTCTCACACATGTGGGAGAGAAAAGTGGAGCCAAAGAAGGATGTGGGTACTACAAGTGCCTCAATCATATCCTCCTAAGAAAGCCCACAAAACCCCAAGGTACCCTCACCAATGTGGGAGAGCCTTGGAGTTGAGTCCTCCACAATTTAGGGGTCTTGAAGACTCCCCCAAGCCTTGGGAAGAGGTGTGGATGAGGTTGAGTGTTTGACCCAACCTTCCACTCCTTCGTAAACTTCCATTTTCATCACTTTACTTTAAGGTAAAGTTTAAGTGACCAAATGGGAGTTTACCTAAGGTTATACAAGCTTAAATGGTCCCTAGACCCTAGGGGTACAACCCAGGGTCACTTTTAACCCATTTTGAGCACCATAGGGTGAGTAAAATCACATGGGTCACAAAAAATAAAACTCTAAAAATAAAATCAATTAACCATTACACATTTACAACACCAAAATACAATCAAATATAAAAAGGTAGACCTATCCCAAACAACACCACATAATAAACATTACGAAATTTCATCATGCATAACATAGTTGATCTGGTTCCTCTTGGAACTAGATCAACTTAACATGGGAATTCAAAAAAATGTGTGGGATAATATCTGATTATCCATGGCTTGGTTAGAACACCTTCACACTTGCACAAAAGATTAATCCAACATGTATATCATAGCCGAAGCAAAGTAAAATATACTCACACCATCACATAATCATATAAAACAATCATAAAAATCACATCATAATTACATTCATAATTTTGCATTTCTATAATCCATGTCAAGATAACATCGCATAATGAATCCATAACAATAATCACATAACTAGTATCACAAATAACATCATAATACAAATCACATGTCAGATCATCATCAATGAATCAAATCAAGGTCTAGTGTCATCACAATCATGCTAACATAATAAATCAAAGGTAAAAGCATATAGTCTAATAGTCCTGCATATCAGGATCAACAGTCCCCAAAAGTCTAAAATGTGTCACCAACAGTAATATAAAATGATCAAACTAAGGGAGTGAAAAGGTAGGCCTCACATCCTCCCCCCCTAAGACTGAACTTCTTCCTGGAAGTTGTCAAAGAGGTGAGGATATAGTGCCCTCAATCTAGTTGCATCATCCCAAGTCACTGTGACCTCATCGTACCTATCCCACTGGACCCTAACCTGGTCCAGCTCTCGACTTTGAAGCCCCAGCATCCAATGAGCCAATATGTGAATTGGCTCCAAAGCCAACTGTTTGTTCACCTCTACCTGTAGAGCACTCCAATCCAATACATGAGATAAATCAGATATGTAACACCGCAAAACAGATACATGAAAAATATTATGGCTGTGCGACAGGCTAGGTGGAAAGGCTAGATGGTAGGCTACGGGTCCTATCCACTCCAAGATCTCAAAAGGCCCAACAAACTATGGTGCAAGCTTAGAGCCATTTCCATAACAGATTGGACTCTTGTGCAGTCGTACTCTCAAGAATACTCTGTCCCCAACTAAGAAGCTCTGATCTAATCTCTTAACATCAGCATACCTCTTATGTCGATCCTGTGCCTCTCGAAGTCTCTTTCTGATCAAGGTCACCTATTGCTCCATGTCTTGCACCAACTCTAGCCCTATCACAACCTTGTCCTCTATAAGATCCCAACTCAACGGTATCCTACAAGGTCTGCCGTACAAGGCCTGAAAAGGAGGCATACCCAACGAGCTGTGATGCCCATTATTGTAGGCAAACTCAACTAGATATAGATACTCCTCCCATCTAGTCTGGTGATCCATAACGTACATGCAGAGCATATCCTCTAGAACCTAATTAACCCTCTTTGTTTAACCATCTGACTTAGGATGAAGCAAAATTGAAGTTGAGTTGTGTGCCCAATGCCTGTTGTAATGCCCTCCAAAAGGCTAATGTGAACTCTGAGTCCATGTCAGAAATGATACGATGAGGTACCCCATGTAATCTAACAATCTCATCCAAGAATACTCTCACCACTGATGGTGCATTGTACGTCATGCGTATAGGTGAGAAATGCACCACCTTGGTCAACTTGTCAATCGTCACCATGATGGCATCATGGTGGTGAGATGATATAGGAAGACCAACAATGAAATCCATGGAAATGCTGTCCCATTTCCACTCAGGTATCTTGTGAGGGTATAAAAGACCCACTAGAAGCTAATGCTCGGTCTTGACCCTCTGGCACTCAAGGCAACGAGAAACATACTCTGCAATATCTTGCCTCATACCCACCCAATGGTATAATTGTCGCAAGTCGGCATGCATCTTCTTCACCCCCGGGTGTGCTACATAAGGTGCTATGTGAGCCTCTGAAAAAACTACTGCACATAGGTTGCCTGCACAGGGTACATAGATGTGTTGTCGATGTCTAAAAATCCTATCTGCCTCAAGAGAATACCCTACAAATTTGCCCACAAGGGTCCTCTATGAAAGGATCTCCCGCTACAGCTCAAGAAACCACTCTTCCTCAGGCAGATGTTGAATGATGCATCCTCTCAAGTCCACACTCAAGGTCAAGGTCAGGATCTTGTGGCACCCCTGACTCAATGCGTCAACGACCACGTTCTCCTTCCCTTTGATGTAGTGGACATCAAAGTCATACTCATAAAGAAACTCCATTCAACGTTGTTGGCAGGTGTTCAAATTCGTCTGCGTGAATATGTACTGTAAACTATGGTGATCCGAATGAAGCTCAAAGCGATGACCCAATAGAAAGTGTCTCTAATGAACAAAAGCGTGAACCACTATTGTGAGCTCTAAATCATGAGTGGGATAGTTCAACTCATGAGTCTTGAGCTTTCACAACTCATATGTGATCGCTCTACCACCCTGTATAAGCACGACTCCCAAACCCTCAAGTGATGCATCTGTACAAACCACATAATCCTCTGTAGGATTAGGAACCGCTAAGATGGGAGCACTGATAAGATGCTCCTTGAGGACCCTAAAGGCCCTCTCACATTGCTCAGTCCAAGTGAAGCCCTTCCCTTTCCGTTGAAGGGAAGTGATGTGGTGCATTATCCTAGAAAAGCCCTCTACAAACCTGCGGTAGTAACCAACTAACCCCATGAAACTCCTGACCTTTGTCACACTGGTGGGTGTTGGCCAGTCCTTGATAGCCCTGATCTTCGATGGATCTACGGAGATACCATCGCCAGATAGGATGTGCCCCAAATACTACACCTCGGTCTTGAAAAAGACACACTTCACCAAGTTGCCAAAAAGCTATTGCTCTCTCAAGCACTGCAAAACCTGATGTAAGTGATCCTCATGCTCCTCCTCAGTCCGCTAGTAGATCAAAATGTCATCAAGGAAAATGATCACAAACTGATCCAAGTATGCGTGGAACACCCTGTTCATGAGACTCATGAACACTGCAGGGGCGTTCGTCAAGCTGAAGGGTACCACAGTGAACTCATAGTGGCCATAACGAGTCTGGAAGGCAGTATTATGGATATCCACCTCTGTGATGTGCAACTGATGGTAACCAAACTTTAGGTCTATCTTAGAGAACACTCTAGCTCCCTGCATTTGATCAAAAAGGTCATCAATCCTAGGTAGAGGATAATAGTTCTTCACCGTCACCTTATTAAGCTACCTATAGTCCATGCATAGACGAAGAGACCCATCCTTCTTCTTCATGAAAATAACTGGTGTGCCCCATGGTGAAACACTAGGTCGGATGTGCCCTTTCTCAAGCAACTCCTCTAACTACAATTTGAGCTCTGTGAGCTCATATGTGGTCATTCTATAGGGTGCACGAGACATTGGCTCAACACCTGGCACTAGATCAGTGTGGAAGTCTACCTTGCTATGTGGAGGCATACTTGGTAACTCTGGTGGAAAGACATTGGTGAACTCCCTCAAGATAGGATGGTCATCTAATGACGCCTCTGGCTCATCCTCTGATTTGTCACTAACAGTGATGGCAAACAATTGACATCCCTTCTGCATGCAGCGCTTAAGCTGCTGAGCGGATATCATATGAGCTATCATGGGCTTCTAAATGCCCACTACCTTGACTAACATGCCATGATCATCTAAACAGCTAATCGCCTTTTGACGACAATCTACCTTGGCTCTATGAGCTGCAAGCCAATCCATGCCTAAAACTATACCATAGGATCCTAAAGGCATAACCCTAAGATTGCATAATGTAGTGAAGGCCCCCAAAGAGATCTCACAATCCTAAACCATAGCATCTATTGACATCCTTGCCCTATTGGCCAACTCAACCTCCCACCTATCGCCCTGCCTAGAGGCCACTAGCCTGCAATGCTCCACTAACAATGGAGATATAAACAAATCAGTAGTGCTAGAGTCAAATTAAATAGCAATGGGGACATCCCCAATCATACCTGTTGTCTCAATAACCGAGGCCTGGAAGTCATCCTAGCGGTTATCAACCACTGCAAACATATGGTGGGATCTACCCACATCACCAACTATCTGCTCTGAACCTCCTGTACAAGGTTGTCTCCCTGCCGTAAAGCCCTGTGGGCACTCTTTGGCTAAATGTCCTGCCTCACCACATACATAGCATGGGTCCCTAGCCTGTACCTATCCAATCTGTGTCCTACTGCTCTACTACTGTCCAGTCTGACCTGTGGACCCCTAAGAACCCTTGAAAGACTGTTGTGATCTCGCGGGTCCTGCAGGTGGTCCCTACTATCTTTGATCCCTACATGAGCCCTGCTACTGCCAACCACAATTCTGTCCTCCCTATGCCCTTTGCTAGGCCTGGACCTCTGTTGAAACTGCTACTGCTGTTGCTGTGGAGGCCTAGGAGGTAAAGATGTAGAACTAAACCCTCCCCTCTGAGGTGGTGGTGGTGGTCATCTATGAAAATTTTGTTACTGTTGCTGGCTACGATCCTGAAACTGAGGGCATGAACTTTGACCTCATCCCTGTATCTCCTCAACAATGTATGCCTTCTTCACAACCTCACTCAAGGTCTGGGGGTCTTCCATGCACACATGCCCTAATATCCCCTGATTCAAACCTTTGATAAACTTGTGGACTAGAAGTTTTTCATCATGGAGATACTCTACATAACGTGATAGCTCTATGAATCTGCCCTCATACTGTGCTACCATAGACCCTCATTGTTGTAAATCATGGAATTCGTCGATACTACATTGCCTGTAGTGGTTTGACAGATAAAACACATTAAAGCGCTCAATAGAAGTGTCCCATGAAAGTGTATCTAAAGATAAGCGGTGCTTGCACTCCTCAGTGCACCACCAAGTCACTGCTGCGTCTCTCAATAGGTGAACTGCCACGTGTGCCTTCATGTTTCCCTTGTAAGGACACAATGCAAAGCACTTTCTAAACTGATAAGCCAAACCTCAACCTTGGCTCCCTCTGTGGTACCTGCGAAGGTAGGTGGATTCAGCCTCTGTAAATCTCTGATGAGGTCCCCATGGTCTTTGTGTCCTTAAATAGGCTCATCCACACCATAAACATAAGGCCCATGAAAAACCTGCTCTACTCTCACCGCTTCCTCTTGCCTAGCATGATGCAGAGGGCTCCTGCTACGAGCTTTGTAAGCCAAACCAACCTCCTCCACTGTCGTGTTAGATATCTCAACATAAGGCTCTACACGTGGCGCCACTCATAGCTCGACGCGGGGCTCTACACATGACTCAACACGTGGCCCCTCACATGATTCCTCTCATGGATCAACATGGGGCTCCACACACGACTCGATACGTGGCTCAACTGTGGCCGGTGGTAACCTATCTAGCATTGCCTATAATGCCTATAAGATTTGTGGTATGATATCATGTGCAGGTGGTGCCTGTGGTGCCAGTGGTCCCTGATCCTAGGCTGATGAGTTGCTATGCACCTCTGTGGACATAGTGTGGTGTGAATGCGCTTGCCTTGTTCAAGGTGGTATCCTACAAGAACAAGGTAGTCACGAATCAGACAAATTTGCGGAATAAGTAACATGCCTAGTGTTTAAACTTGGGCTCTGATACCAAATGTCATGCCCACATTTCCCATGCGGTCATGACATGCAACACATGTGTCATGTCCACATTTGTCATGTGGTCATGACATGAAATATAAAAAAATTTCTATGCATCCCTAGAAATCCCCTCGCACGCATCAGCGTGCTCTTTGGCAATATGCATAAGGCGTAAACATGTCAATCAAATTCAGGGTAATGCGATCACATGCACATTCCCCTACATGATGAAAGCTGACTAAGGGGATCAATGCGACGCGAGAAGCATCACCATTAGGGTTGGGATTGATCAATCGAAACCCTAATCTTTCCTATGTGAGTGAAAGGATTTCGACACGAGTCGAAATCAAAAGCTTAATTCTAAAGCATAGCAGAAATAAATAACCACTTAATTGACATCAACAAGTTGCAGGAGCAGTCAAATTTTATTCTACGCAAGGTTTAAATTGCTAAGGAATGTTAACCCTGAATCCCAGAAAAATTTGGCAGCATAACGTCTCTCGGGCATGAATAGGAATTATTCTAATAATTAAAATTTAACCAGGGGTTCGCTAAACTCACTAAAATAGGTTAACAAGGTTAACTAATTAGTTAAGGCAACTAAATTGAATTAAATGACTTAATTAATTAATTAATTATCACACACTAGATTAATTAAATTTAAGCAACTAAATTGGGTAAAATAAAATTAACCTCATTGATTGGGGGTGGTTGGGTGGGCGTCCTTCCACACATTCAGGTGTGGAATGACCGAGGTCGATTGGAGTGCCATGTCATTGATGAGATGGCAATCAAACAAGAAAGGCTAGGGAGTTCCACATTCCAATTTATTGATGGCGGTCATGGTCCTTATCTTGCACTCATTACATTTTGGAAGTTTTAGGATGTTTGTAGCATTATAATATTTGCAACAATGGCGGTGTTGATAGTGACAGTTTGTTTGCCCTAGCCACGTCTCCATCCTCTGTTCCTCTATAATGGCAGGTGGCGGTTGCATTGGATTTATTATGCAAGTTTCCATAGAGGGTCTCATTTGTTTGGGAATGGGCTCTCGGGTGCAACTGGAGAGCCGACTGAGACAATTAGCCTTTAAGGGCCCCATCTCTGATCAAAGGTTGAAAAGATTTCTGAGGGTTCATGATGATCTACTTCTGCTAAGCATGAAGGTGGTTTTAGGGAAGAAATTCTTGGAGGACGAGGAATATTATAGGGTTGACACTACTGTTGTCTCTCAGTTTCTTGCTTCACTCCTAGATGCAGGGTTTCCTAAACCAAGAGTTAGGTTGTTAGTTTGGCGTTTATTCATTGACAACCCATTAATTGGATTGGATGAGATTCTTTGGGTTGCTGAGACTGGAGTGGGTCTCCCAAGGCTGGCAAATTTTCCCTTGCTGGAAGATGATGGAGTGGTGGTAAGATACTTCCCTTTCCTTCTTGACACTAAGGGCATGCCGCTTACTCTGCACAGGGAGTAGGTGAATATGGGTGTTGATTTCCTTCTTAAAATGCTGCAAATCATTCCTCATGATGGAACTTTCAATTGGATTCCTGAGTTTCAGGACAAAGCAAGGGAGTTAGGATTTGAGGTTTGATACAACTGGGTGTTCCTTTCTTTTTGCTGCGGTTTAAATTGTTAAGCTAGATGAATCTACATATGAAGGCGGGAGATGGCAGTGGTTTTTTCCTAGTTTGGCTCTGCGGCGGTTGAAATATGGTTTTTGCATTTTTTACGAGTCCTCAGGTTGGAAGGTGATCGGGAGTAGGGTTGGGGTTGTTATAGCCCAATTTTGGCTAAATTTTTGTGACAAATGTTTTGTTTTCCCTGGTGTAATGTTTTATCCAGGTGTCTCCATGTAATATGTATATAAATTGGGTTGGTTTTCCTCAGGATTAGTAGTGTTAGTCAATTTTTTGTAAATCAGAGCTATAACCGGAGGTTTTCTTATTGGTTCTCCTATCGGTATGCTCCTTGAACCAGGTTTTGTAATCTTTCATTCCAATATAAATAAATTTCTTCTTACGTAACAAAAAAAAATAACCTCATTGATTAAAATATTTTGATCGAATTAGGATAGAGGAAATTACATTATTTCAATTCGAAGGGGACTTACAAGAGAATATAAACCCCAAAACTAATAATTAAACTAAAACAACATAATTTCCCCTAGTTTAATTAATTAAAATCTAAGAGCTAAAGAAATCAATCAAATGGATTTAATTTCCATCCATAGGTAAATAAATAACAACTAGAGGAAAATAACACTGCTAATTAAAACAACCCACTTATAAATTAAACTTACCCCTCTACTTAATTTAAATAAAAATGATAAAAAGTACATAAGGCAAAAAGGGAGAGGGAAGATTAATTTCTAATTTTAAATTCCTATAGGCCCTAAAAGTCCTCCAAAATAAAATACTAATTTCCTTATGGAAAGGAAAATACCTAACCCTATTCTCTTCTCTATCATTTTCATTTCTCTCCTCTTTTCTCATTCTTTCTTCTTGTTTTAAGTTGTAGGTTGGAGATGAGGAAGCCATGGTTGAAGCTTCGAAGGTATATACAACATATATACACGTTTCTTTTTTTAAAACCCTATATATATATATATACTGGTAAAACCAGATTCAAACATTATACCACTGTTACAATGAGTGTATATGTTATGTCTACGAATATATATATATTGGATAACAATGAAAGTTACAGGTTAAGCATGGTCGACGGCCGAAGGCCAGTTTGCAAAGTGGAGAAGGAGCGTCGGGCACATGTTAAGCGTTGTCGCCATTTTATAGACCCACGATAGTTTTAATGGAGGCAAGGCTTTGGGGGGGGGGGGGGTGGACCTCCCACCCACCCCCCACCATTTGGTGGGGAGGGGGTGGGGGATCCATCCCCCACCCACATAAAATAACAATAGCAGCGTGTGGGGGGCGGCGGCCTAACTGTCGCCCCCAAATCTAACCTCCAATCTATATTGTGTTTATAGTCATAAGCAAAAAAAATGCACAGTAAAAAATTGACAGTTGAAACTGCCCTAGGGTTTCAACTTCAATTATTATATTCTGTTTATTATTTTTTTTTTTTAAAACACAGTCTAAAATATATACTTTTATATATATATATAGAAGGATGTATATCCACAGTTTCACCAATATTTTTATTTTTAGAAAAATAAAAGTGTAGACTATAAATACATATATATATATACACACAGTCTTCTCAAATTTCACAATATTTTTCAGCAAGCCATACAATGTAAAAATATTTTAAAATGAATATATATATATATATATATATATATATATATATATATATATATATATATATATATATATATATATATATATATATTATAAACATATACACCAATGAAATTCTCTTAGTGACAAACAAACATTTTCTATTTCTTTAATGAAAGGATAAACTAAATAATGACATGATGCATTCTTTTTTTTTTCTTTTCTTTTCAAAAAAACATATGTAGATGTAATATTTATATATTTTTTAAAAACAAATAGCTAGAACTAAATGTGAATATCTTTTGCAATAATGAGACTAAAACAACAACTATCAATTTCCTTTTCTTTGAAAAAAAAATAGAAAAAATGCAAGTTCATTTATAGGCCTGTTTTAACAACCATGTAAAACAACCATTGCACACCATAATTTTTTTTTATGACATATCAAAGAAATTTCCATAACATAAAACAACCACTAAAATATAAATTTGTAACTTCAAAAATAAGCCAAATGCAACTCAAATTTATAAACATGTTACTTTACATGTCAAGAGAGAAAAGTTCTTCTCTCTATTATCTTGAAACAAATACACAAGGCCAAACTTGGCCATAACTCTTTCAAGAGCCAAAATGACAAGCTTAAAGATAAAAAGTCATTTTCTTCCAAGCTCCATAGCTATAATAAACCTGCAATTAACAAATATAGGAAGGGGGAAAAAGCCATGAAATACCACTCTCCTCCCTACCATAGATTCACTCATGAGTCACCCCTGAGCTTGGAGGTCATTCACACACAAGGAGCTTTCACACCACATCACAACAAAACACACAAAACAATCGACAAGAAGAACTCCCATGGCTTGCACAAAACAAAACTCATAAAAATGAGTTTGAAGAGGTAGGGGAGTGGACATCACTTAACTCAAGAGTGCCACTCCGAAAATCTTCAAAAAATAATTTTCACAAGGCCTCAAGCCAACACATATATACCAACTTTCACATAATTCTCCATGGATCTCAAGCCATTCAAAATGGTCATTTTCACAACTTGCCCTCAAGGCTAAAATACCAAAAGAACTAGGATGTGACCTCGAGGAGGTTCACTCCTCCTCCACCCCACACATGTTGAGTATTTTCTCCAAGTGGAGAGGCTCTCACAACACCCATAAAAAAAATCCCCACAACAACAAAATATAAAAATACACACACACAAACATCACATAAGAAATGTAAATTACATAAGGAAAGGCTTCAAGCCTTGAATCCTACCTTAAATAGCCCACAATGAAGATAGTTGAAGAAGAGCCCTTCCAACTCCACCTCCAAGTCCTTCTCCCAATGAGCCTCCAAAAATTCCTCTAACTCTCTTCCCAAATTCAAATTAAAATAAAAATTCAAAACAAATCAACAATCCTCTCCCTCTCTTCAAGAGGGATTAAAATAGGCTCTCCTCATGAGCCTCGAGGAATGGGGAGGTGACACATGTTTCCTTCCTGCACACAACCACTTTCAAGCTTCATGGAATGAGGTGGTGACAAATGTCATCCACCCATTCCACCAAGTCTTGCCCCCTCCACATGTGCTCTCTCACACATGTGGGAGAGAAAAGTGGAGCCAAAGAAGAATGTGGGTACTACAAGTGCCCCAATCATATCCTCCTAAGAAAGCCTACAAAACCCCAAGGTACCCTCACCAATGTGGGAGAGCCTTGGAGTTGAGTCCTCCACAATTTAGGGGTCTTGAAGACTCCCCCAAGCCTTGGGAAGAGGTGTGGATGAGGTTGAGTGTTTGACCCAACCTTCCACTCCTTCCCAAACTTCCATTTTCGTCACTTTACTTCAGGGTGAAGTTTAAGTGATCAAATGGGAGTTTACCTAAGGTTATACAAGCTCAAATGGTCCCTAGACCCTAGGGGTACAACCCAGGGTCACTTTTAACCCATTTTGAGCACCATAGGGTGAGTAAAATCACATAAAAAGGGTTCACAAAAAATAAAACTCCAAAAATAAAATCAATTAACCATTACACCTTTACAACACCAAAATACAATCAAATATAAAAGGGTAGACCTATCCCAAACAACACCACACAATAAACATTATGAAATTTCATCATGCATAACATAGTTGATCTTGGTTCCTCTTGGAACTAGATTGGCTTAACACGAGAATTCACAAAAATGTGTGGGATGATCTCCACTTATCCGTGGCTTGGTTGGAACACTTGCACACTTGCACAAAAGATTAATCCAACATGTATATCATAGCCGAAGCAAAGTAAAATATACTCACACCACCACATAATCATATAAAACAATCATAAAAATCACATCATAATTACATTCATAATTTTGGATTTCTATAATCCATCTCAAGATAACATCGTATAATGAATCCATAACAATAATCACATAACTAGTATCACAAATAACATCATAATGCAAATCACATGTCACATCATCATCAGTGAATCAAATCAAGGTCTAGTCTCATCATAATCATGCTAACATAATAAATCAAAGGTAAAAGCATATAGTCTAATAGTCTTGCATATCAGGATCAACAGTCCCCAAATGTCTAAAACGTGTCACCAACAATAATGTAAAATGATCAAACTAAGGGAGTGAAAAGGTAGGCCTCACATTAGCTACATTATACGTATAATTCTATCAAGGCTACCACTCAACATGCCTTATGATTTTAAGTTGATTATGGTGCTACCAATTGATAATGCTCTTCCTATAGTTTTTGTAGTCCATTAGGAGGAGGAATATCTCATCCACATGGTGGTTTCAGTCTATTAGAGGGTTGTTGCAAGGGAGTTGCACTTGGATTCCTTCATATAAAGAGAGATTTTATAGGTGTAATAGAGTTAATTAACCATTTGAGTGGGTCTCTTTGATTCATGAGGGAACCTTACATTGATAATTAGACTTGAAGATAGGTTATTCTTGGTATGATGAAGGATTATGAGAATTATTAATTTTTATTTTGGTCTGAAATATTTTGTTTCCCAAAAGCCCCATAGTTAAGAAGGTGTGATCTAGAAACTTGTTTGCCAAGTTATTATCATTTAAGAGATATATTATCATGTTAGAAAAAAAAACCTCCTACAATTGAAATCCATTGTTATGGAAGCATGAAGAACACCAAGAAGCTACCAAAGGCCAAGAGTCTTGCCTACGTAGAAATAGCTAAATATATTATGTAGGCAAAAGAATAAAACCCTAACAAATATTAAGGCATGACTTGATAGAGTTAACAAACATGAAAATACTCAAATACAACATCCATAGGGTAGAGAGAGAGACTGTCAATCATAAGAGGCACCTACAAGTCATCATGATCCACTAAAGGTAGCCTCAAAATCGTCACTACACAATCGCTATCACAAAACTACCACCAATGGTGTTTACACAATTTGAACTATGTAGGGCAAGTCTATGTGGTTATCACATTTAAAATTTGCAAGCAATAAATGCCTAAGAAAATGCTAGAACAAATTCAAATAGATCCATATTGCAAGATAAACCATGTGAATGAGACAAGCATGGAGAATTGATATTGAAATGTTGACTGTAGTCACTTGGAGACCTAGCCCCACTAGGAAGGACACATGGAACAAGTAGACTAGATCACATCAAAGACATCGGGTCCACCACCACTAGAGGTACTGTGTGGTATATGTGTATTTGTTGAGTATTCCATATAGGCCACCAAAGAGACAAGGTTCCCATGGACATAAAAAGTCAAGCCCATCATGATATGTTATGCCTTGGACATGTGGCAACCTATAATAGACCCATATGTCACTACAAAGCCAAGATGTCAATAAGAATTGAGTTAGACCAATGAAGAGTGGTAATGAGCACATGAGTTGTCAACTTAGAGGCTCAATGCATAGAGGCTAAATCTATGCCATGCATGGGGAAGATTAGCCACTAGAGGGATTCATGTCCTAACAATAGGAGAATGATGTGTGGTAGGGGGTAGGAGGAAGTGGCAATGACAAGAATAAGACCAAATTCTAGGAACCAAAGGGATAGTGGATGAAGAGAGCATAGTGGGAAAAGGGGATTGATGTGTTGGTCTAGTTATGCACTATGTTCTAGACTAGCCTAAATAGTAGTGCATGGAACAATGCAATGTAGCATGTTAAGTTAATACTACAACTATCTACCCAAGTCACTTTTAGTTTATATTAATAAACAGTGTGGGATAGTGGTCTAGGAAAATGATATGAATCTATATGCACACAAATCATTTTAATATGTAAAGCATGGTACGAGAGGGTGCAAGAGTTACAATTATGGTATAATGGTCACCATAGACACACCAACCCAAGCATAAACTAGAAGCATGACTAAGGCACACTACATACACCCTAGAGTAGAAAACACACTATAAAGGCCAAAGAGACACCAGGGACACCCCAAGAATAATATAGACCCCTAGGCTACACTAGTACTCACCCCAAAGTGTTTGGGGCCAATCCAATGATGCTATTAGATTAGCCACCCATTTAATCATGGGGGGCAAATAGACCTAGACATACATGTAGACCAAGTTTTGCAAGACATTAGGAACATTAAGGTCAACACCCAAATGCAAACTACAACCAAACATACTTGGGAACCCTATTTTATGCTTTCTTTGATTAGTTATCTATGTAGGTCTATAAGGACATGAAGGCACAAAACTTGACATAAAATTCTACATCTTGATGTTGGAAGTTTGTCATTGATGTTGTTGTTGGCAACATGATCATGTGGGATAAGCACAAGGTATGTTACTATGTGTTGTAGTGTTGTCATTGATGTCAATATTATATCTTGGTATGAAGATAGTTTTGCAAGAAGGTTTGATCCTAACATGCTTTAGGATGTCTATGAAAGACAATTTTGCAAGAAGGTATGATCCTATGAAAGACAATTTTGTAAGAAGGTTTGATATGGTAAAGAGACTTATGATGATAAATTTAGCTAAGTGTCAACTCTAGCATTTTTGAGTTATAGAGCATCTGATAATTTTGTCCGCATTGGTATGACATTGAAGATTTTTCTCCACGGTTCTAGTATATGTTTGTTGGTTGTCAGAAGCATCTAATTCCATACTTTTGTCTAATTATGATCTCTGATGTGAGAGTTGTGAATGATAGAAGTCCAGCTTGACAGATTACAATTATTTCCTGAATAGAGCATGTGAGTAAAAGAGTTCGCATTGATCCACGGATAAGGTTTTGGTCTTGTGGTTCTAAGAAGATGTTCACAGATATCAATAGATGATATATTCTAGTTTTCATGATATTTGAAGGTCTGCGTGTCAGGATGTGAATGTACAGTTGGCAAAATTTTGTGTTAGGTCTTCTGCAGTGCCGACCTAATAGATGTGAAGATATGCGAAGGATAAATAAGCATTGTGGAGATTGAACATATCTTGCAGGAGTTATTTTAGGTCCATGCTAACCTATTTTAATTTGTTTCAAAGTTTGAATCTTGGCGCAAAGTGTGTGTGTGAAGGTTTGGAGCCGACATGTTACATTTTGATATTTTGCTCATTACACCCAATTAGGCTGACCTAATTGATAAAGTGTATATATAAGGAAGATTGGTTTCATGATGGAAATGATGTGTGTGTGATATGAATAATATGACAAGTTCATATGAATGTGAATTAAGCAGATGCATCAAACAAACAATGGTCAATGACTTGTTTGACAAATTATCTCTTTAGTAGCCCTATTTTGAGACAAATCTGATGGGACAAAAACTTTTATGGAGGTTCTTGGGAATATAAACACACTTTCAGATACCTTTTGGGGATATATAACTTCTCCTACAGTGGAAGCCTCAAATCTAAAACGTAAACCCTTCAAAATGGACAAAAATCAATCCTAATCAGCCCTCTAGATGGCTAAAACTGAATTTTTTTTGGGAAAAACACCCTCACACATGCCAAAATGGAACAAACCCTATTTAAAACATTGAATTATGTTTCCAAAGACCTACATACCAAATTTTATCAATTGGGTAGGTGTTTAACCGCCAAAACTCCAAATTTCTCACTTTTGCCTAGGTAGGGTTTTTGATAGGGCAGCAAAGGTAAACAAATAATTTCTGACTTAATTTTTCATTTCAAGACCTCAAAACAAGCGCATTAGGTATGTATTGATCTTAGGAACCTCCAGGTACCAATTGGAGCTCTCAAAATTCTATACAACACCTAAAATCCACTATTTATTAGTCAAAAAGTACCAAAAAATGTATGTGTACAACCCAGTTTTGAAAGAATGACTCAAACCCTCTAATTTAATGATTAAAATTAATTCATTTCACCTAGATAATGATGAAAAATCATCTAATAATTCTCCATACCAAGAAAATTGGACAACAATGCTTCAAATCTCAATTATTTTGCAAAAACGGAGGTCTAAAACCCTATACACACCTTGCCAACATACCTGCAAACAAAAACATGGTTTCTTTCTTCCAAAAATGATACAAAACTGATTTTTTCTTATTTTTCCAAATGCTTAAGTATCCCTAACTACCTAATCCATGCCCGTGCAAACCAAAATTTACAAATTAAGCATTCATAAAACCCTAATTAGGTACTTGGGGTTGAGTAAAAACACCAAAATTTGAAATTTATAGTTTCTTATTTACTCAAACCTAACTAGATACCTCCTAACATGTAATTTAACATATAACACAACATTTAATGCAAACCTATAAAAAAATTAAATGATGCTCCTGCATCATACTCCCAAAGAGCAAAAGTTGGCTCATGAGCTCCCACTCATGAGATCTGCAAGGGTACTCCCATACTTGCTGATGTCTGATTTAGTCATCCAAGTAGCATCCTCTATTGAATGACCTTTCCACTTCACTAGATACTGGTAGTACTCTTTACCCCTTATATTTTTGACAACTTGCTTGTCCAAAATAGATTCTAATTCTTCCTTGTTGGCTTTTGGCAACTGGTTTACCCATTTCCCAGTTGATATTTCCTTTCTCTCAGTTGTGTCACCTTCATCATCACCTTCTTTGTATGGATACAAGTCTGCAACATTGAAAATAGGAGAGATTCCAATACCACTTAGCAATTCTATCTCATAAGCATTGTTAGAAAACTTTCTTAAAATTTTACAAGGGCCAATTTTCTTCATTTTCTATTTCTATACTCACCTTTAAGAAACCTATCCTTCCTCAAATGAGCTAATACCATGTCTCCAATCTAAAGATTAACATCTCTTCTCTTGAAGTGTGTATTTTTCTTGTATTTACTCACACTTGCCTCTAACTATTTCTTGACTTGTTCATGTACTTCTTGCATAGCAATGGCAAACTCCTCTCCCTCAATGCTTCTTTTCTCCATTTTGCCTAAATATCTCAACTCAAAAACACCTCTTGAATGTGAACCATAGACAATTTGAAAAGGACTCAAACCTATACTCCTATTAGGTGAATCATTGTAAGCAAATTCTGCTTGTGGCAAGATGAGATCCCATTGCTTGGGATTGTCCTTTGTCAAGAATCTTAGTAGATTACCCAAAGTCCTATAGACCACCTCTGTTTGTCCATCACTCTGAGGGTGGCTTGCTGAACTAAAATTTAAATTAGTGCCCAACTTCTTCCATAAAGTCCTCCAAAAGTGTCCCACAAATTTAGTATCTCTATCTAATATAATGCTTAGTGGAGTGCCATGTAATCTAAACACCTCTTTGAAGAACAAATCAACAACATGAGTAGCATCACTTCTGGTTTTGCATGCTATAAAATGAGCCATTTTAGAAAACATATATACTAAAAAAATATTGAATCATGGCCTCTTTAGGTTCTAGGTAGACCCAAAATAAAATCCATACTAATGGAGTCCCAAGGTCTATTTGGGATTGGTAAAAGCTAATAAAGACCTACATTTGTACTCTTTCCTTTGGCATATTGACACACTTTACACCTTTCTACAAACTTCCTCACATCTGATTACATTTTAGGCCAAAAGTAATTAACACTTAGCTGAGCTAAAGTCTTATCTAGGCCACAATGACTAGGAAGACTACCACAATGCTTTTCTCTGATTAAATTTTACCTCATATAACTCTTGGGTACACATAGCTAAGATCCTTTGAAAAGTAATCCATCTTGCAACATGTAGTCCATCCAAGGTTCTCTATTCCTTATGGTTAGATGTTTACACACCTCATATGCTTCATGGAAATCCAAATCAAATTTGTACAACTCCTTAAGAGACTCTATTCCTCCACTTTCTATCTGAATTTATCTTATGAGTAAGGCTCTCCTACTCAAAGCATCTTCTACCTTATTGGCTTGGCATTTTTTGTGCTTGGTAACACAAGTGAAATTTTGCAAATACTCCACCCATTTCATGTGTATTTGACTTAATTTGGGCTAGTTGGTTATGAATTGCAATGTATGATTATCAGTGAAAATAACAAACTCCTTAGGCATCAAATAATGCCTCCACTTTCTTAAGGCCTGCACCATAGCATAAAACTCAAGATCATAAGTTGAATACCTCTTTTTTGCATAATTTAACTTCTCACTAAAGTATGCAATAGGTCAACCTTCTTGACATAGGACAGCTCCAATAGCTACCCCACTTGCATCACACTCAACTTGGAAAACCTTGTTAAAATTAGGAAGTGCTAGTATAGGTTGTTCTATGATTTTCTTCAAAAACTAAAAATTTCTTTCAGCAACATCAATCCAAAAAAACCTTTCTTTTATCCCCTCTTATAGTATCTATGATTAACACACAAATTCCACTAAAATTTCTAATAAATTTCCTATAAAAACATGACAAACCATGGAAACTTTTTACCTCATAAGCTGTTTTGGGGGTTGGCCAATTAGTTATGGCTTTCACTTTGTCCTTGTCCATCTTCAATCCACCTTGAGAAATCACAAAACCAAGGTACACCAATTCTGTCCTCATGAATAAGCACTTCTTTAGATTGATCAACAATTTTTCTTCTTGCAATCTTTACATTACCATCCTAAGGTGTTTGAGATGTTCTTCCTTGCTTGAGCTATAGATTAGTATGTCATCCAAATAAACAATCACAAATTTACATATGAAGGGCTTTAGAACTTCATTCATTAGTCTTATAAATTTACTTGGATCATTGGTAAGACCAAATGGCATAACAAGCCACTCATACAACCCCTCATTAGTCTTAAAGGTAGTTTTCCATTCATCTCCTTTCCTTATCCTTATTTGATGATACCTGCTCTAGAGATCAATCTTAAAAAAGTACTTAGATCCAAACAAACAATCCATCAAATCTTCCATTCTTGGAAGAGGTAACCTATACCTAACTGTAATCTTGTTAATTGCTCTTGAATATGTGCACATCCTCCAATCTCCTTTCTTTGGCACTAATATAGCTGGTACTACACATGGGCGAAGACTTTATTTTATCAAACCTTTGTCTAGTAGTTCTTGCACTTGCTTCTTGATCTCTGCATTTTCTTGTGGAGTCATCTTGTAGGCATCTTTGTTTGGCAAACTTACACCAAGTATGAAGTCAATATTATGACTAAATACTCCTAATAGTTGGTAGCTCATTGGGTAGCTCATTCACTAGTATATCAGTATACTCTTCCAACATGGTTTGTATCGCTTGAGGCAGCTCATTCAACTTGGTTGTTGTCATAACAATTCTAGGCTTGATTACTAGTCCAAAACCCATCTTTTCCTCTTTCATTGCATTCAAGAATTCCTTTCCACTCACCATCAAGACACTAGTACCAGTCACTTTTCCATCTCCTTCTTCTTTCAAATGCAACAAGGTATGCTTTCTACCATCTTTTCAAAGGTATAAGTGTTTTGTCTCCCATCATGAATAGTTTTTCTATCATATTGCCAAGGCCTTCCCAATAGCACATTGCACACATCCATTGGTATTACATTATGAAGAACCTTATCTTTATAGCTTCCAATCTAAAAGTCCACCCAACATTGTTCATTCACTAACACTTGTTGTCCTTTACTGAGCCATGGAACCTTATCAGTACTAATTTATCATTACTACCTGAATCAATAACCATTTTACAACATTTACCTTGGGATTTGCATAATGTCTTGAACAAAGTCTTTCTTTGGGCCGATTCTCTCTCCTTAGGTGGTTTGATCAGCACTCTTCTCATCAACAAAGACTCTCCAACTTTAGGTTCTTCTACATGGGATGGAGATCCTACACTTTCTTCCTCTGCTTGGACTACTTGATTTCTACCCTCAATCCTTGAGCTGCTTGCATGAGGGTCTTCTAGACATTCCCAAAACCTATGACTTGCAAATTTATTGCATTTGAAATATTTATTAGTGAATCCACCACCTCTTTGTGTGTTTCCACCCCTAAAATAAGGTCTTCTTCCTCTTAATCCACCTCTTGGATTATGTGATAGTTCTTGGGAGGTACTTGGTTCTGAATTTTCTTTTTGGACTAAATTTCTTCCTCCTTACTTTCCTCTACCTCTGAAATTTTTGCCTCTACCCCTATTTTTCTGATTTTGTTTTCTATTCAACCTATCCTCTACTTTTAGAGCAAATTGGTAGCACTCTTCTATTGCCTTTGCACTGATTAGACTAAGTTCATCTTGAATATTGTATCTTAACCCATTGAGATACCTAGCTAACTTCTCCATGTCTTCTTCCCCATGTCTAGATCTGATGGTCAATTTATAAAACTCCTATGTATACTCTTTGGCACTCATCTCTTTTTGTTTCAGATTTTGCAACTTCTTAAAGAGGTTAGTTTGATAGTCAATAGGAAGGAATTTTTCCTTGAGTTTTGCTACCATCCTATCCCAAGATTTGATTGTATGCTTACCTTTCTTTCTCCTCTCAACTTGTATGAAATCCCACCAAAGGGCTGCATGGCCCTTCAATCTGGTACAAGCAAACTTCACCTTATTTTTATTAGGAACATTCTCATAGTCAGAGTATTTATCCAATTTTGTAATCAAATCAATAAGTGCTTCTCCATCTAAACTACCTGCATATGTAGGGATCTATAACTTTGGTTTGGACTTTTGTCCCATGATTACCTTAAGCAATATGTCTATTCCTCCATCTGTAGGCTCTTCAACCTCTTCTTTTTCTTCTTCAGACCTATACTTGTGGTTCTTCCTGTCTATCACTCACATCTCTTGTGATGAATCTGTTGCATAATTGTTGTCATTGATGTCAACAGTGGTATGAAGTGATGCATGGTGGAATGGCTATAAGTGATGTCACTAGAGATGTCAAAGGGAGATTGTAACAGTTTAGTGAAGACATAAGAGTAAGTGACCATAAGTATTGTAAGGGAGAATGCAAAGTGATGTGCATATGATTTGATGGCCAATGAAGTAGACAAAGGAAGTTCATTAGAAGAGTTGTGAATTAAAAGAGATGGATCAGTATCATTTGTACACAGTCATAATATATCTTCTGAAGTTCATGTGTAAGTCCATGCTATGAAAATGATTGTGCTTGAAGTGTTTGATAAGTTAAGTTGAATTCATGCTATATGTTGGTGATGTGAACTCATAATGGTTGCCACTAGATGAAGAAAGTTGTGAAAGTTTGAAGGAAAACTATCTAAGTAAAGTTCTAGTCAGTGAAGGAGTTACAGGCTCAAAAAATTATACTACATTTTGCTGCATTTGAAGATATGAACCTACAGATTGGACAGATGGCTAGGCATTGTACTCAGGTACCCATGTTTCAAGTTTGAGGTCATAAAGTTTACCACACAATATTTTAGAGATAGAAGAATGAAGATATTAAAGAAATAGGGTAAGTGCAATCACAGAGAGACAAGAGAATGCTCCACACTTCTCCATAGATGAAGATATGATGTCACAGCTTGTAGGACAGGTAGATATGAGTATCAGGTATGCACATTTCAAGTTTCAAGTGATAATGAGTACCGTAGTTGCTTCTTCGAAGTCAGTTGTGTGAAGACATGCCTTGGTGCTAATTGAAGTAAGCAGAGGGAGATAATTGAGGCCACCGTAGTTCAACACACAATGGTATTTGGCCTTGCTAATTAAATGATAAACACATATGGCTGGTTGGTATGCACTGGTCAAGTTTCAAATGATTATGTTCACCGCAAGTATGTTTTCCATTATTCTATCTTAAGACTATGTAAGCAGTTGTCAAGGACACTGACATCAGAGTTCAAGTGTTTGCACCAGCATGAAATATCCTGAAATGATGAAAGAAGTATACAAGAATGTTTTGCAAGTCATATAATATTTAGTATGTGGTCTGCATGATATAATTATGTCTCCTCTGGTATCGCTTTGGGTCTGGAGCCAAATACAAGGAAGGATAAGTAGTTATGGAGCTGACTTGGTATATAATGAAGATTTAGCCATATGTGTGGAGTGTGTGCCAGCTTGGAAGAATGTTCTAAGGTAAATTAGGACCTGACTATATCTTGCTCTTGAACCACATTGGATTTTTACTTACCACATAAGTTTGGAAGCCAACTGTTGTGACTGTTTCACATTTAATTTCACAATTTTCTTTTTAGCTAACAAAGGAGAAAGTTTTTGTAACATGTGGAGGATATAAATAAAAGATCAAAGATGTTAGAAATGAAGGAAACAACTACTCAAATGGAAATATGATCACAATATGTTAATGATCTCAAACAATGTAATATCAATAGAGATTGCATTCGATAATTAAGATCACAACACAAGAACAAACACCATAGAAGAATAACACCAGATATAACATGGAGAAAACCCTTTTGGGTAAAAAAAACTCCACCAAGAAAAGAGGCTTAAGTTGTATTATCTTCAACATCTAAATTACATAATACATGCACTTCTTTCTTCTCTCCAACCTTCAATCCAATAGCACTTGTGTACAAAAATTTGTCATACTATAACACTTACATGGCAATGAAATTATAGAAGTGTTCTCCCTCCAAACTAGGCATCCACTTTCTCTCTCCTAAGAATATCCAACATGCAAACATTGAATGACTTCTTACAAGCTCATGACACTTGTCCAAAGTCAACCATGCAAAGGTGGGTGCCCAAGGCCAAAAATGGTCTCTTACAACATCTTATGATGCATCATAACCGTCATAGATTCTCCTACAAGGAATCTTCCCAATATGGACACCTAGAGCTAAACATATCATCTTACAACTATTAATTACTTGTCATAAGCTGTCATAGTGTTGATGCTCAGAATTGCGCTATTTCCAACACCAACATGGGAAACTCTGAAACGTGGGAATGCTCTTCAGAGTAACCTCCAGATTTTAAAGAAGCTGGCTCTTCTTTATCTCAAAAGTATTTAGGAAAAGGGATAGAGTTAAATAGAATCACAAATGCAACTAAAAGAAACTAAACTATGGCGATGCGCTTGAATGTGATTTTGTTTCTTAACACTAAGCACAGTGAAACTATTTTAGGATTCAGTCACAGTAAAGAGCAAACAATGCATGATCAATGTAATAGATGAAAAAACAAATAGGATCAAAGGCTCACAAATCAGATTATTTTGTAACAACACAAAAAATATCAGCAAAGGCACAGAACTCTATCTTTATTAATCTTCCAGTTACATAAAAGGCATAGAATCATGCACAATTATACAAACTCTCTGAATCAAGAACACAGAACAAAGGCAAATGATATTACTGGCCACTACAAAAGATCCTCAAACTTCTCTAACAATCTATGATGCAGAAAAATCTCTATCTCTCCAATCTTGTATATCCAGGCTCTGTGATCTGAACCCATATTTATAGCATAGAACTGGCTCAAAGATTGCCCGCACGATCAAATCTCAATGGTCTAACCGAACTAGCAGTTAACTGAAAGTGTCTGTTAGAAGATCTCTTTCGAATCAGAAATGGTTAGCCACTCTGCAAATTCATTGGCTGCAACAGGTACATGTAACCCCACTTACTTGAATCAGGGAGTAACACGTGGCAGCTTCTGATAATCTTTACGACTATAAACCCTTAAAACAGCTGGCATTCATACGTGTCTCTTTCTTGAAACTCCTTCACCCTTCCAAAACAATAAGAAACTAACACATGGCATCCTCCGCGTGACTTACTTGAGAAACTGCTTCTTTTTGAGGAAACACCAGAACTTGACACTTGGCAGCGTCCGCGGCCCTTTCAAAAAAATACGTGGCAATGTCCACGGCCCTTTGAGTCTTTACTGTGGCTTATATTAAGAGCGCTCGGGCTTCACCATCTGTCACGGTCCGCTGAACTTTAGAAATTAAGAAGCATTAAAATGGGACCCACCAATAGTCCATGCCTAAGCAGCTTCAAAAAGAAAAAGGGATAGGTGGCGCTTTTCGCTAACATGAGAAACTGTATACATGGCGGCTTCCGCTGTGCTTAGAGAGACTATAGATACCTTTAAGTGAATTCTGCGGAAGATGACACATGGCGGCTTCCGCTGCAATTTTAAGAAACTCTCGAAATATTACAGGGTCCTACGGAAAATGACACCTGGCGATCTCCGCTGAAACTTCGGGAAACTTTAGCACTTAAACAAAACCTCTGCGGACGCTGCCACTTGGCGCTTTCCGCACAACTCTGAGAAACTTTATAGAAACATAAGGGACTCACAAGAATCATGCAGATGGTGACAAATGTCGCACTCCACGGAAGCTACAGAAATATTAACGGGGCCCACCATACCTCTTTACTTAGCGATGAAAACAAAAGGAACCCCCGGAAGTTGACACTTGGCAGTCTCCACTGAAACTTTATGGGACACGCGGCACCTTCCGTGTAACTTTAAGAAACTTTAAAAACACTCTCCGCATCTGCCACTTGGTGCCCTCTGCGCTCACCGAAACTCTTAAAAGGGGCCCGCCATTATGAGAAACATTCAAAAGGAACGTTTGAAACTTAGAAGAAACATGAACGGGTGTCGACACTTGGCAGCTTCCGCCTTAATGCAAAAAGATACATGGCACTCTCCGCTGAAACTTTAAGAAACTTTATAATGTATCACGGCTGCTGACACGTGGTGGTTTCCGCTGCACTGGGAGAAACTTAAAAATGGGGCCCGCTAGACTTACTTTGTAAAAAGGGGCTTTTGAAACTTACAGAAATTGAACCTCGGATGCTAACACATGGCATGCTTCACAAGAATTAGAAAGGACGCGTGGCTCCATCCGCGTTACTTTAAGCAACTTTACAATGTGTCCCAGGTACTGACACTTGGCGGATTCCACTGCACTGGGAGAAACTTAGGCAAAATTTTCAAAATGAAAAACCCTCGCGCGCCTGCGCTCTGTGCTTGAGCTATGTGTCAAAACCCTTGCTGCAAAACTGAAATGCACAGAAACAAAATTGGAACTCGCACAACTTGACACTCAAAAATCAAAATGTAGAGTATTTTACTCTACAGTTCTTGGCGACCTCGAGGACTTTTGAGCCTGCTCAAAAAGAATCCCAAAAATGTATCTATATAGCAAAATTTACAAATTTTGTAAAGCCGTCTAACATACAGACCACTCGGCATCAGATAACCCTTGTTTATTCTATAAATCCTGGAAGGCCAAATCCAAATTGATCATGTCCTTATGCGAAAAGCTTTGCAAAACATGGACTGCTGCTTTCAACTAGAAATCAAGCTGGGCCATAGGAATCAAAACAACTTCCACTTCTGATACTGGTGAGGCATCTGTTAGACCCTGGAAAACTGATTGATCATTCTGTCTAGCTAGCAACAGAGGCTTGATCTCATCAACCATTAATACTGTATTACTATCAGGAAAAGGAGAAGGAAGGCCCAATTGCACCAGGTCTTCAATATGTTTCTTCATGTCCTTCACTCCCTCCTTGACCACATCCAAGAGCTCCTAGCAAGTAATTGTAGTAGAGTTGCAACTGAGAACCTCATTCACCTGTTTGGCAGCAATCATTCTGTCATTAATCCCTGCTGCGGATAATGTTTCATCAGATGTATCATAAAGTTTCCCCAGTAGCAATTGAGAATCAGAAACTCTCATTGAAACAGTGGACAGAGTGGCCTGAACTGAGGTCTCCACCTTTTCACATAATTGCTATGCATGCAGCAGGAAGGTTAAAGAGGGTCTGAGTTGGATAATCTCCTCAGAAATTCTTGCCCACACTGATGCATAAAGCTCCTTGACCAAATTCAACACTCCTGCATTTTGTGGCCTATTTGCCAGCTCAAGGGTCAATTGTTTTGCTGTTTGTTGCTCGGCCTGAAGTTGAGCCTGTATGGCAGCAACATTGTTCTATTCTTTCAACAGTTGTTGTTGCAACTGTGTAGCCTGTTGAAAGAAATCTTGATGCCTCTTCTGCAATGTGGCCCTTTCCTGCTTCAAGGTAGTCACAATAGACTTCACCTGGGTCAGCTCTTCCTTCAAGGAAGCATTTTGGCTCTGTGTAGCCTAATGGATCTGACATGAAACAATATTTTGCAACTGTTTATTGAGATCGTCAATTTCATCATTTTTAGATTTGAGCTCAGGAGTCAGAGTCTCACTATGTGTCTTCTCTTGAGTCAGATCAACTTCCACCTTCTACAGCTTCCTGGATAACTTCAGATAGTCAGTGGCTACAGTAGAAGTGGTTTCATTTAGTAGCTCTACCCTGTCTTGTGGCCTGAAAAGTGACATGTCCATCGCCACTACACTCATTGTATAATTTTGGGGCTACATCTGCTCATTGGGTCTAACTACATTTGGTGACAAATGGGTCACAGTTAGCTGCTGCTGAATTGGGTCAAATAGTGACCTCATATGTGGGACAGCCTGAGCTTTATTGTCCTTCTTTCTCTTTTTGTCCAGTCGGGCTTCCCTAGCCTTCTTGGCAGTGTCTGCTTGAGCTTGGAAGGTTGGGGGAGAGGTAATGTACCCGCCCGCAAAAGGATGACCTTGTGGCAGGCCATAAGGAATAGCCAAATGCTGGCTAGGAGAAATTTGAGGAGGTACTCTTCTTGGAAAAGAGGGAGAAAAGGGAGGTAATGAAGTGGCCTGTAATGACATGGCCTGTGTAGTGACAGGTGGGGAAAATTGAGAAATTGGCATAGTAGAGGTGGCAGGGGATAGTATTTGGCCAGTTGGGATTACCACCCCTATTGAAGAAGAAAAAGATTGAGAAGAAGAAGGAGAAGAAGCACGTACCTAAGGAGCAACTGAGACACTTGGTGGTGGCTGCAATAAAGGTTCTACCTCCTCATCCGAATCAGGTTGAAGCTTCAGCTTCTTATGTCTCCTTGGCCTCTCTTCTTCCTGCTGTGTTTCTTTCTCCTCAACATTTACCACTGTTAGTAGTGGTGTTTGCACAAAATCGGAAGCCCCACTCGTTGAAACTGATGGGGTCCCTCTAGGCGGTGATGACACCACACTCTTTTGTTTCTCAATAGCACTGAGAGATTGGGGCCAGGTGGTCACAGCGGCTGTAGATGATGTTTGTCCTGAGGCTTGCACTGTGTGAGTGGATTCAATTTCTTCTTCAGATTCCTCACCCCTTTTTCTGATCTTGCTTGTATCAGGGCTGGAGACTGGAGAAGGATGCCATTCGTCCCAAATGGACTCCCATTTCTCATATGTATCAACTTTGCCAAAGGAGTGGGTTATTTCAAAAATCTCCTGCCTATATTTCTAATAGGCTTCTATCTTCTCAGCCTTCCACTCTCTATCTCTTAGTAAATGTTTCTTTAATCTAGCGCCCATTTTGAGCTTAGGGTCATAAGCCTTTTCCTTTTTATAAAATACCTCCCAGGGCCTGGGTCCCTCAAAAGGCAAATCTATCAATTCTGCATATAAATCAGGGGTGTCCTCCTTAGGGTTTCTTCAGTCTTCCCAAAAGGGGCGGTCCTCGTGCACAATTTTGGCACCAATCTTATTATTCTTGACCCATAAGGTTATAAAACTAACTGGATCATATCTCCATTTATCTTCAACCAAAAGAAAACCCAGGACAGCTAACTTTCTTAGCAATAAGTGTTCAGCATCCCTAACCAATAGGGTCATGTTCTTTTTTACCCAGGGAAGGTCATACATTTTCTTTTTCTTCTTCCCAGTGCCATATTCATTATCGACCATAGACACTTGCCGGGTGACCTCTAAGAAGGCTAGCCTAGGAGTCAAAACCTTGGGTAACAATACTGGTTCCCCATTAAAACCATGGACCCTGATAATAGTATGGTGAGACCCAAAGAAATAATCACAAGGAATGGGGGAATTCACCATGAGGCCTCTGACACTTAATGTCAATCTATTTTCAACAGGCTCTGGGCTTAGGTGAGTAAAAACAGGGGCGACAAAAAGTTCCCAAAATTCATAAGGGTCAGACGATTCAGACAAAACATGGCTCCATGCAGAGACAGGGATAGTTCTATTGGGATCAAAACTTGGGTCATACATGTCCAGATGCATATACGGGGAAAAGATGGCATAGTTTTGGTATAACATAAGGTGAAACAGATAAGAGGAATACCTAAAAACACCTATTGATTTGAAATTGGTGAGTTGTTCGGCCATTGAGTAGGCAATCTGCTCAGAGAAATCTAGCCGAAACTCCTGAGACCTATCAACGGTCTTCATTCTGAATAAAATGGCCAGTTGCCAATCATAAACAGTTATATCTTCCTTCATTTTGAAGATAAATGCTATCATAGATAGCGCTTCCTAATTGGCTTGTGTAAATTGTGCCCTTCCTATTGGCAACGCTGGCATTTGGGTATTTTCATCTCCCAACTGCATCTCTGAATTAAGAAACCTCAGTTGAAACTTGACATTTGCCCATGTCTTCTGCATTTTGGCAACTGTGGGGAACGTGGCTGTGCTGTCATAGTGTAGGGCCAACATATCCCTGATGGCCTTTGGTGTAATTTTCACCATGAAGGGTCCCTTCTGAATGGTGCTTGAGGGTGCATGAAACAATTCTACGCATACCTCAATCAGGTCAGGGCATAAATGCACGCTTGGGACAATGAATTTTGCCAATTGGGAGGTCCATATCTGCATGCCGAATGTTTCAAATTGTTTAGCTTTGGCCTTCAGTAGGCATCTTTGGTGTGCTCCCTCTCGCAGAGGTTTGCCAGACTTTTGTAGGGCTGGTTCAGCAATACCATCTGCAAAATCCTGCACCTTAGCTGGGTCAACTACATAGCCAACCTCTGGAACCCTAGTCCTTGGATAGGTCCTTAAAGGTTGCGCAAGGGCCGAAGCGTATGATTTGCTGGTGAAGAGCCTGTCAAGAGACTCGTAAATCCCAAGCCCTTGCTAGGAAGACTGTGCATCCGTCATCTCTATGTTTGCTGAAAACTGTTGAACTTACTTTCTGTATCTTTCAAAAACTGTTGGACTTACTACAAATGAGTATGGAAGCTTTTCAACAGGGAAGACACAAATTAGGAAGCAGGTTTTGCAATGAAAACGCAGTAATAGGGAAGACACTTAGCAGAAGTAGAAACAAATGAAACTCGGTTTAAGCTTTAACTCATGTTGTTGAGGTATTTTAATGACCCGTCAAGTCTCATAAATGGCATTAAAAATGGAAACCGTTATAAAATCTTAAGCGATCTGAGTGGGACAGAGTGTTAGACACGTCATAAAAAGCGGCTGCGTTGGTTACCTTTTAGGAATTTTGGGGATTTGAGAGGTTCAATGAATGCGAAAGTTTCGACACTTTTAAGAGACTTGAGCAGTGGCCACGTGTTAATAAAACACTTATTCAAACAAAAGTGGGAAAAACAAAGCAGGAAAAATAAAGCAACAACAAAAAGGAAACTATCTAACTATAATACATAGGAAATACACTGTCTAATTAAAATGCTTCAAGTAGATCCCATTGACAGGAATCTCTTCAGGCTCACCCTCCATCGTTTCAAGTTTAAAAGAATTCTACTGCTTACAGGAACGGATCTTATAGGGGCCAGTCCATAATGACTCAAATTTACTGTATCGACCCAGCTTGGCAGCTCTCTCATCCCATTTCAAAACAACTGACCCAACTTCAAAATGAGGGTTTGAAGTTTTCTTATCAAAACAGTCTTTGATTATTTTCTGATGTTTTAATAATGATTCATGTGCTGAATCCCTCTTCTCTTGAACTTCCAGGAGCTCAGCAAGTCTAACCTGCATGGGACCATTTTCCTCAATCTCAATCTGTTTCAATAACTAGAGAGCGGGAATCTCCAAGCTCAGGGGCATCACAGCAGGTTTATCATAGACCAATTCATATGGGGACATTTTTGTCACTTGTTTTGGTGTAATTATATCTACCCACAGTGCTATGTTAACCACTTTATGCCACTCTTTGTGATGATCAACCCCTATCCTTTTAATGAGTCTGATCAGATTCTTGTTAGTTGATTCCGCTAAACCATTACCCTGAGGATAATAATTGGAAGAGGTCTTCAGGTAGATTCCATATTTTAGTGCAAAGTCAGATATCTTTGCCCCCAAAAATGCCTTAGCATTATCTGAAATTATAGTACGAGGAGGCCCAAAGCGAGTAGTGATACCTTCCAGAAAGTCTAGAATCACTTTCTCTGTTGCTTCTTTTAGTGGGACTGCCTCACTCCATCTAGTAAAAATCTGTGGCAGTTAGGATCCATTTGTGCCCCATACTTGACACTGGATTGATCATTCCAATGAAATCTAGACCCCATTGAGCCAAAAGGTTCATCAACAATTATAGGACTAAAGGGCATTGCCGCATTCCTTCTCTTCCCTACATAATACTGACAAGATTGGCATTCTTTAACTAGTTGATAACAGTCTTGTTGATGATCGTTTTGATGCAATCATAACAATAAGTTAAAATTCACATATAATGAACTGAAACTATACTTGAAAGATAAGAAGGAATCATTTGAGATTCAACTAATCCCAAGTCTACAATGGTTCGGTTGGTCAAGTTCAGTTGGTCAATGTGAAGCTGTAATGTTCAAGGGGCCTTACGTAGTTTAGGTTTGTTTGGTGGTTTACTGGACTAAGAATATGCAAAAAGGTCATGAGATCTGTCAATACTTTTCATTCCTTTGCATAAGAGTGCTACTGTGCTGCAAGTTTTAGATGGTTTTCTTGAATTTTTGCAGCTTTCTTCTTTATCTATTTATGAAAACTGTCTACTTATAGCTCTGTTATGCATGCTTCTTCAAATTTGAGACAATTTCCTTTAGATTTCTACATTTTCAGCTAAATATTTCAGATGGGTTGGGAAAAGTTAGAAAGATCTAATCTATACCTCATTTAATCTACTGAAGGATCTAATTGTTTCTGTTATGCACTATGTAAATACCACAGTAATTTGATCAAATCCACAGTAAAAACCTTAAATGTAAGTTCTGAGCATTTTCACAAACATACATTTAAAATTGCAAGCTCTCAAAGAAAATATTTCAAAAACACAAAGAAGAGCAGGAGAACACTCAGAAGATAGATGCAGAACTCCAGATTCTATTGTATTAGAAACGAATAGTCATACATGATTTACAATGTAGGAATGACTCTTAGTTTCATTGATCATACTATAGAGAACGTACAAGCTTTACAGATACAATAAGGCAGCCAGACATTCCACGCGCACCTTACTACAGACAAACAGGCGACCTCCTTCTTCTACTTCTAAACTTATGCTAACTTGCTGTATGTTCCTAAAAGAAAAAAATCCTGTTGTAACCACTGTTGTTTTTCCTAAAATCCCTGTTGTAAAGTATTACAGTGTAGAGAGGCACAATATAAAGACATTCTGATTGTCCTCACTACAGCAAAAACCTAACTGAACCCCTGGTTCAAACCCTTGGTTACAGCAATAAATACAGGTGAACCAGCTCTTCAAAAATATCTCTGAGCAATGTCAAATCTGGGCGAAATATTGCCCCTTCTGAGAAGTTCCGGCAGCTGGGTAATAACTTCTGTTTGTCTGTTGTAGTAATACCTTCAGCTGCAACTCTGTCCTTCACTTGAATGGCCTTGACTTTCTCGCACTTCATCCTTATCTTCCTGCTCCTGAGATCGGATTTCCTTCCTCCATGAGGTCACTGTGTTGACTTTCCAGCTGCTTCCTCAACTGCAAGCCTGCAAGACAAGACAAGCAATAAGTATTTCATTTATCACATAAACAGCAGGAAATTAAAATAATCGTTTAAATCCAGGTGACTGCGCAAAATCGCGGAGATCGGATCCAAAATACTCCTCAAACGTGCCCAAAATGCGTTCAGATTGCTCAAAATTCATCGGGTCAACTATCGCTGACCGGGAAAATGCCACAGGCGCCAAAAAAACACTTTAAAATTCCACCGCCTCATTTCCCGCCCATCGGCATGACTATCGCTATCGGTGTGTCAAAAAAAATGTTAGCCGACATTCTCTTCATCTGCATGATATTCTGGAAATATGATGCACTCCCTTCCGAAGGTCTAGATGACGTCATCATGATATTTCGCTTCTGTGTAATGGGGAAAAGAATATCATCATCATCATCATCATGTTGAAGGAGGAAAGGAGGATATGGAATATGATCCTGCTGCTGAGGAAAGGAAAATGATGGTGATGTCATCGTCATATTCGAGCTTCATTAAAATGCAAAAAATGACGTCATCATCATGTTCAGTTAAGATCAGGGGGATAATTATGATATCGGGTCACCTAAGGAGCATGATCAGGATGATGAATGTAATATGACCCTTTTGCGGCCAAGGTAACCCTCTCGAAAGATCAGGATGATGATGATCATCAGGATATTTGGGGCTTCTGTCAAACTTACAATAAGACGTCATCATCATATTCGCGAACCGGATCGTGTTTGGAAAATATCCTGCCGAAGGGAAATGTGATGATGATGATCATCATCATCAGGATATTTGCTTCTTCGTTTATCAGATCGAGGTGACGTCATCATGACATCCGGAGCCTTTGTTAAACTTAGAACATGACGTCATCATGATATTTCGCTAACCGGATCATGTTTTGGAACATATCCTGCCGAAGGGAAATCAGGATGATGAGGATCATCAGGATATTTTCAAAAGGTCTTACTTCATCGGCAGGAGGACTTTACGAAATATCAGGTGGACAAACAAGATCATGATGATCTTGACAACAGGACAGGATAAAAATATGATGATCCTCCTCATCGAATTATCATGATGACGTAATCATCATATTTCATTTTCGGAGCATGAAGATGAGTTGAGGTCATCATCAGGTTTGCGCTAGGGTGATATTTAAAATATGATCATGCTGTTGAGGAATGGAATATCACCCTTCCTCAAAAGATAGGGTGATCATCATGATCATGCAAAAGGAGATCAGGAGGATATGAATATGATGATCCTCTTTATCGAATATCATGATGATGTCTCCATCACTTAGCGAATTTCAGCGAATATGACCCTCTTGTGAAAGATCAGGATGATGATCATGATCATGCAAAAGGAGATCAGGAGGATATGAAGTCGTCATCATCATCTTAGCGAATTTCAGCAAATATCATGATGATGACCCTCCGATAGGATTATAACATGGGCATGCAAATATGCCGATGGCGGATTTTCTAAGTCAGGGTGATCTTATATTATCAGCATGATATTATAAGATTAGGCGATGCAAAAATATCATGATGCTCGCGATGCGAAAGACCGCTCGACGGGGGAAACTTATCGTGACTTAAAGTTGACGTCATCATGATATTTGAACCTCAGGATATTATCGAGGGGGCGTTTCAAATATGATGATGATGCCCACGATGCGCATAAGGCCTTTTGACGGGTAAAGGGCACTACCACCTAAGATTGACGTCCGGATATTGCGACTGCATTTTTTTTTTTATCGGGTGATAGACCAAGATCATGATGACCTTGATAACATAAAAAAATATGATGATCACTTGCGATTATCAGGTTTGACCAAAACTTTGACTGTGCATAACTTCCACATATGGACGAATTTTCAAGTGAAGTAAAAGGCAAACCTGCATGGAATTTCAAGCTCTTTCTAAATATGTGGTCACAGAAATAAAATATGAACTTTGACAAACTGACCTCATGATGATGACCTACCTCATCCAATATCATGATGATGATGCACCTGACCTTCATTTTTACCAAACCGCCAGAAAGCAGACAAACACAAGCAGAAGCAAAAAAGCAAAACATCAGCAGGGGTCCCCATTTTGCTAAGGAGCATAATGGGGCGTGTTGTGAACATCACAACAACTAGCAACCAAAACAAAACAATTAAATTCAGAGTGTTCAAGGAAACTAGATGAAATGAACTCATAACTCCCAACTATCTTTCCTGCAAATTACTATTCAGCTTGAGACTCAAAGTATTCAATAAAGATGCATGAATTTCCATTTTCAGTTTAGTTGTGTGCACGTGATTAATTATCCTCATCTTGAAGATCGGTTGAACAAACCAGTGACTGACATTAGCCTACGTAGGTGAGGATATTCCCTCATAGCTGACTGGATAGAGCCTTGCTGCCAGCGAGCGTCTATAACCCCGGCAAGGTTATCGTTACAATTCTCCTAAGTAGAGCCCCACTGCCAGCAAGCATCCATAGCCCCGGTAGAGTTACTTAGATGGCTTAATCTAGATTTTCAGTAGAATCCGCTTTATTCATTTATTTATTTATTTATTTGTTTTCTAATTTTGAAAGATTTCATAAGGTATAGCAATTTGTAACTTCATGATGCAAGGAGTGGACACTTGCTGAAATTAAGCTGAGAATTGTAATGGTAGCAAGGGTGACCTCTGATTTTTCACCTAATATCTACACTGGTAGGTTCAACAAACCCAAGGATTTTAGGTGTGTCATCGTGAGAAACCTGCTTCGAATTCTCAATCACATTTATTGAATACAAAACTTCAGAAGATGAACAACTCTCTACATTCATGACAGTGACAAATTATGTGTAAATTGCAAATGGTTAACCTGAATATCCTAAATTTTATACTGTTTTGAATGGTTGCTAGTTTTGCTCCTTAATACTCTAAAGTAAAATAAAGATCCCTGCTGAGGAGACAACAAACAAACCAAACAAACAGGCTATACAAACAACACAACAAAAGAAAAAACTGTACAAACAGAAAGAAACAAAAAGCAAAAACAAATAGAGGACAAGCTATACAAACAGCCAACCCAAAAAGAAAACAGCAAAAGAAGAACAAAAACAAAAACAACCACCCCACCAGACTATATACAAGCCTCTACATGGCAAATAGAAACCCAAGAAAAAGACCCAAAAACACCCCTACTTGCATATTTCTTTAGGTTGTGCAGGAGTAATAGGGTACTAGTTATGGTCCTCATCATAGCAGATTTATCTTTGAATTCTGAAAAAAAATCTGGTATTCTAGATTCATTGTGTTTATCAGAATAGCTCTTAATGACTAATAACTGAGGCAGCTCATCAGGGTTATTATTAATCCATATGCATGTCCTATCTCTTGAATTTCCATAATCAAAATAGCATTTATCATTATTTACTAAGGAAAGGAAAGAGACAACCTGATGTGCCTTTAGCTCTATGGAACACACTTGTTCATTGATAGCTGGCTTTTCATTTAGCTCTGCATTTTCATTGCCCAACTCTATGTCTAGTCCTTTTTCAAGTTGAAAGATGAATGACTCTAGATGTATCATTTCTTCATCTTCATCCAGCTTTGTTCCTTCATTCTGGATGTTCAGTTTACCCTCAAATTTAGCAAACCTCTCAATGTTCTCATTAGTTTCCTGCACATCAGCACTTAAGTAAGTATCTTCATCATCATAATCTGACATACAGAAATTAATCATTTCTAAATCACTTGAGAGTAAAGGTGGGACAACATCCTTAGATTGACAGGAGTACTCCCCTGTTTTATTTTCAACATAATGCTGGGGTGATGCCTGATTATGCACAGCAGCTACATGATCCTCTGTATCCTTTTTTTTCAAGAATTGCTCATCAGATGACTCACATTTGTCATTTAGTGAAGAGTCTAATCTTATTGACCTGCAACAATCTTGATTTTGATCATTTAATTCAAAGAAGTCAGTCGTAACACTAGGATTTACTTTCTTTTCTATGACTTCATTAGTTGCTGTAGTAGGGATCTTATCAATTTTAGTGCATTTTAATTCTGCCAATGCTTGTTTACATTTCTTTGCCAAATCATGTTCGTTAAAACTTTTCAGGTCAGACCCAGAGGTTTCTTCTTGACAAATATTCCTTAGTAGTTCTATATATTTTTCAAATGTATCAAGATGAACCTCACTTTCCTTTTCTTTTTCATTAAATCCTTTTTGCTTATTATCTAGAAAAGGGACATGAGCTGTGATTTCTTCTCTGCATTTTTTAGGATATTTATACTTTTCACTAACTTTAATCACAGCCAGATCCTGACAAAAAGACAGATTTTTTTTTTTACCATCACATGATTCCCGCCAAGAGATCTTATTATCCTTTATTCCTAGCATTGGTTCCATCTTTGTATCCTCTGCACATTTAACGACCATTGATGCTGCATCCTCCTGTCGCTCAATAATCTCCTCATTTCCCTGCCAACTTTCAGCCTTATACACATCTGAGAGAGAGATTAGTCCTTTCAAATATAAATCTAATCTTGTAAGGAAAGCTATACAATTAAGCTCACCATGCTCTGCGGACTCATGTATCCTACACCTTCCAAATAAACCATAGCCATATAAATTTTTAGGATAAAGCTGGTTATTCAAAGCTTTCTGAAATGAAGGAATGTCAACTTGAAACTATCCCTATATGAGTCCATTAAAAAAGGGACCTTCTTTAAACTTTTTAGGCCTTTGAAATTTTATGAGATCTAACATATCTCAGAATATAACATTTAAAACTCAAAATTTTAATCCTAAACCAAATCAGGCCCTCCTTCTAGCGCCAGAAAACTGTTGATGATCGTTTTGATGCAATCATAACAATAAGTTAAAATTCACATATAATGAACTGAAACTATACTTGAAAGATAAGAAGGAATCATTTGAGATTCAACTAATCCCAAGTCTACAATGGTTCGGTTGGTCAAGTTCAGTTGGTCAATGTGAAGCTGTAATGTTCAAGGGGCCTTACGTAGTTTAGGTTTGTTTGGTGGTTTACTGGACTAAGAATATGCAAAAAGGTCATGAGATATGTCAATACTTTTCATTCCTTTGCATAAGAGTGCTACTGTGCTGCAAGTTTTAGATGGTTTTCTTGAATTTTTGCAGCTTTCTTCTTTATCTATTTATGAAAATTGTCTACTTATAGCTCTGTTATGCATGCTTCTTCAAATTTGAGACAATTTCCTTTAGATTTCTACGTTTTCAGCTAAATATTTCAGATGGGTTGGGAAAAGTTAGAAAGATCTAATCTATACCTCATTTAATCTACCGAAGGATCTAATTGTTTCTGTTATGCACTATGTAAATACCACAGTAATTTGATCAAATCCACAGTAAAAACCTTAAATGTAAGTTCTGAGCATTTTCACAAACATACATTTAAAATTGCAAGCTCTCAAAGAAAATATTTCAAAAACACAAAGAAGAGCAGGAGAACACTCAGAAGATAGATGCAGAACTCCAGATTCTATTGTATTAGAAATGAATAGTCATACATGATTTACAATGTAGGAATGACTCTTAGTTTCATTGATCATACTACAGAGAACTTACAAGCTTTACAGATACAGTAAGGCAGCCAGACATTCCACGCGCACCTTACTGCAGACAAACAGGCGACCTCCTTCTTCTACTTCTAAACTTATGCTAACTTGCTATATGTTCCTAAAAGAAAAAAATCCTGTTGTAACCACTGTTGTTTTTCCTAAAATCCCTGTTGTAAAGTATTACAGTGTAGAGAGGCACAATATAAAGACATTCTGATTGTCCTCACTACAGCAAAAACCTAACTGAACCCCTGGTTCAAACCCTTGGTTACAGCAATAAATACAGGTGAACCAGCTCTTCAAAAATATCTCTGAGCAATGTCAAATCTGGGCGAAATATTGCCCCTTCTGAGAAGTTCTGGCAGCTGGGTAATAACTTCTGTTTGTCTGTTGTAGTAATACCTTCAGCTGCAACTCTGTCCTTCACTTGAATGGCCTTGACTTTCTCACACTTCATCCTTATCTTCCTGCTCCTGAGATCGGATTTCCTTCCTCCATGAGGTCACTGTGTTGACTTTCCAGCTGCTTCCTCAACTGCAAGCCTGCAAGACAAGACAAGCAATAAGTATTTCATTTATCACATAAACAGCAGGAAATTAAAATAATCGTTTAAATCCAGGTGACTGCGTAAAATCGCAGAGATCGGATCCAGAATACTCCTCAAACGCGCCCAAAATGCGTTCAGACTGCTCAAAATTCATCGGGTCAACTATCGCTGACCGGGAAAATGCCACAGGCGCCAAAAAAAACTTTAAAATTCCACCGCCTCATTTCTCGCCCATCGGCATGACTATCGCTATCGGCGTGTCAAAAAAAATGTTAGCCGACATTCTCTTCATCTGCATGATATTCTGGAAATATGATGCACTCCCTTCCGAAGGTCCAGATGACGTCATCATGATATTTCGCTTCTGTGTAATGGGGAAAAGAATATCATCATCATCATCATCATGTTGAAGGAGAAAAGGAGGATATGGAATATGATCCTGCTGCTAAGGAAAGGAAAATGATGGTGACGTCATCGTCATATTCGGGCTTCATTAAAATGCAAAAAATGACGTCATCATCATGTTCAGTTAAGATCAGGGGGATAATTATGATATCGGGTCACCTAGGGAGCATGATCAGGATGATGAATGTAATATGACCCTTTTGCGGCCAAGGTAACCCTCTCGAAAGATCAGGATGATGATGATCATCAGGATATTTGGGGCTTCTGTCGAACTTAGAATAAGACGTCATCATCATATTCGCGAACCGGATCGTGTTTGGAAAATATCCTGCCGAAGGGAAATGTGATGATGATGATCATCATCATTAGGATATTTGCTTCTTCGTTTATCAGATCGGGGTGACGTCATCATGATATCCGGAGCCTTTGTTAAACTTAGAACATGACGTCATCATGATATTTTGCTAACCGGATCATGTTTTGGAACATATCCTGCCGAAGGGAAATCAGGATGATGAGGATCATCAGGATATTTTCAAAAGGTCTTACTTCATCGGCAGGAGGACTTTACGAAATATCAGGTGGACAAACAAGATCATGATGATCTTGACAACAGGACAGGATAAAAATATGATGATCCTCCTCATCGAATTATCATGATGACGTAATCATCATATTTCATTTTCGGAGCATGAAGATGAGTTGAGGTCATCATCAGGTTTGCGCTAGGGTGATATTTAAAATATGATCATGCTGTTGAGGAATGGAATATCACCCTTCCTCAAAAGATAGGGTGATCATCATGATCATGCAAAAGGAGATCAGGAGGATATGAATATGATGATCCTCTTTATCGAATATCATGATGATGTCTCCATCACTTAGCGAATTTCAGCGAATATGACCCTCTTGTGAAAGATCAGGATGATGATCATGATCATGCAAAAGGAGATCATGAGGATATGAAGTCGTCATCATCATCTTAGCGAATTTCAGCAAATATCATGATGATGACCCTCCGATAGGATTATAACATGGGCATGCAAATATGCCGATGGCGGATTTTCTAAGTCAGGGTGATCTTATATTATCAGCATGATATTATAAGATTAGGCGATGCAAAAATATCATGATGCTCGCGATGCGAAAGACCGCTCGACGGGGGAAACTTACCGTGACTTAAAGTTGACGTCATCATGATATTTGAACCTCAGGATATTATCGAGGGGGCGTTTCAAATATGATGCTGATGCCCACGATGCGCATAAGGCCTTTTAACGGGTAAAGGGCACTACCACCTAAGATTGACGTCCGGATATTGCGACTGCATTTTTTTTTTTTTATCGGGTGATAGACCAAGATCATGATGACCTTGATAACATAAAAAAATATGATGATCACTTGCGATTATCAGGTTTGACCAAAACTTTGACTGTGCATAACTTCCACATATGGACGAATTTTCAAGTGAAGTAAAAGGCAAACCTGCATGGAATTTCAAGCTCTTTCTAAATATGTGGTCACAGAAATAAAATATGAACTTTGACAAACTGACCTCATGATGATGACCTACCTCATCCAATATCATGATGATGATGCACCTGACCTTCATTTTTACCAAACCGCCAGAAAGCAGACAAACACAAGCAGAAGCAAAAAAGCAAAACATCAGCAGGGGTCCCCATTTTGCTAAGGAGCATAATGGGGCGTGTTGTGAACATCACAACAAGTCTGTGAATAAAGTGGGCCAAAAGTAACCTGCCTGACTTATCTTTATAGCTGTGGTTCTTGCAGAAAAATGTCCACCTAATACTCCATGGTGCATCTCATGCAGTATCCTTTGGGCTTCATCCTTTTCTATGCATCTTAAAAGTATGCCATCAGTGTTTCTTCTGAAAAGAACTTGGTCAATTAAAACAAAATGAACTCCCTATTGCCTATAGTATCTCTTCTTATCCTGAGAGAGCTCTTTTGGGAAAATCCCATGTTTCATAAACTGGATCCTATTTGTGACCAAAGAATTCTGATCAACTTCTTGTATCCTCAATACCTTTTCTTCCTCTGTTTCTTTAGGTATCATTTTTTCCATATCTTGAACCATATACTGGCACAAACCCTTGCCTCTGATCAGTTTAGTTGGTCTAACCTCCACATCATATTCAAGAATCTTTGTTATCCAGTTTGCTCTTTTCTTAGTGATTTCTCCTTCCATAATATATTCTCTGACACTTGGATGAGCCACTAGTATCAGAATCTTATTACCTGTGACCATGTGTCTGAATTTCTTGAGGGCTTTTACCATAGCATATGCCTGTTTCTCTACAAAATTATACCTGGCTTCATACTCCCTAAGAGTCTTTGAGAAAAAGGCTATTGGATGTTCTCCCTCTTGTTGATCATCTTTCTGTGTCAGGATAGTAGCAACACTAAATTCTCCTCCATAGACATACATTATAAAAGACTTAGAGAAGTTAGGGTTCCTCAATACTGGGGCTGTTGAAATGGCTTTCTTGACCTCTTCAAAAGCTTGTCTTCCTTCTGCAATCCATTTGAATACCAGGTCTTTCTTCAGTAGCAGTGTAATTGGTCTTATTAGGCCTGCAAAGTCTGATATAAATCTACTAACAAAATTAATCTTTCCCAAGAAGGACTGAACTGCTTTCTTATTGACAGGCAATGACAGGTTCATTATAGCAGTGACTCTTTCTGGATCTATAGAGACTCCTTTAGAAACTATATGCCCTAATAGTTTACCTTGAGGTATTGCAAAAATGCACTTCTTAGGATTTAGAGATATTCCAAACTCTTGGCATTTCTTAAAAACTACTTCTAAATGGTCAAAATGATCTGCAGCTTTTTTAGAGAAAACAGTGAGGTCATCTAGGTAAATTAGAATGATTTTATTGATAATCTCTCCAAATGCTACATCCATTGCCCTCTGAAATGTGGCTCCAACATTTGAAAGACCAAAAGGCATCTTTGCATAGGCGAATGTTCCCCATTTTGTGGTGAAAGCAGTCTTATGCTGGTCCTCATCAGCCAACCAAATCTGATTGTACCCAGAGAAACCATCTAGTAGGGAAAATCTCTCTGATCCAGCCACAGTTTATAAAATTGTTCCATAGAGGGCAAGGGGTAGTGATCCTTCAAGGAAGCCCTATTTAGATCCCTGAAATCCACACAGAGCCTTATCTCTCCATTCTTTTTCCTGACTGGTACTAGGTTGGACACCCAAGTTGAGTGTTTGATTGGGAAAATGATCTTTGACTCTAATAGTTTCTGCAACTCATCTACCATCAGAGGTTCAATCCTAGGGTTCACTGGCCTCTGTTTCTGTCTAACCGGTTTAGATCCTTCAGTTAGCTCTATAGTGTGTTGAATGATACTTCTATCATAACCATGGAGATCTTCATAGGTCCAGGCTATGACCCTATCATATTTCTCACATAAATCAATTAACCTTTTTCTTTCCTGTTGAGTGGCAGAATTTCCAACCTTCAGTCTTCTTCCCTCACTAACCTGAATCTCAGAGTAGTCTTCTTTGTTTGCTTGGAATCTCTTCTTTTCTAGGCTAGCATCTTCAGGATCAAACAAGTTTTCTAGGGTAATCAGTCCTTTAGGGAGCTTGTTTGACTTCAGTTGAATGATCTGATCACCATATGCTTCTTCAATTTTTAGTTGTAACTGATCAGCAAATTCTCCTGACTGTTGCAAAAATGAGAGTACTTGAAAATCATTTTTAAAAACTTGCCAATTTTCATCATTGTCTAGGATGGTTGGCCTTACAATAACTTTGACTAACTCATTATTGACCATTAGATCAGTTATTGGATCAAACTGTGAACCAATTTGTGCCATCCTATCTGCCTTAGAATTTTGGGCTCTAGGGACTACTTCTATATTGAAGGCTTCAAAATTTTCTATTAGGTCCCAAATTCTGTGTCTATAGGATCTCATCCTTACATTTTTGGCTATTGCCTTCTCTCTTATTTGTTTCACCACTAGTTCTGAATCTCCTTTGACTATCAGATTCTTTACTCCTTTCTTTTTTGCCAATATAAGTCCATGCACTAAAGATTCATACTCAGCATCATTATTGGTGTAGGCAAAATGAAAGCGAATGGCTCTTAAAATCTTTTCACCATTAGGGGCAGTAAGACAAATTCCTGCTCCAGGTCCATTTTTGCTTCTAGCTACATCAAAATTTAGGGTCCAGATTCCTGAGTCATTTATGGATTCTTGGGTCTGAGAGGGCTCATTCCTTAAGACATTAGGGATCTCCTGGTCCTCCTCAAATATAACATAAGTGCCCAACCCTGTTGAGTCATAGTTTCCAAAGGGATCACTCTGCATCATGGTTAACAACTGGTTATCCTCTACTTGCTGATCATATTCAGTCCAATCCCCTATTTCTTCAACAAAGACCCTTTCCTCTTTATTTAACATGGCATGGGCTGCTTCCAACTTTGGGGTTGGTTCATTAGTGATATGGTCCTTTGACAATGGTTCAGATAGTACCTTCATTTTAGTCCCATACTTGGTCCTTATGATGAGGTGAGACCAATCAAGTGACATATAACCTCCTATCTTGGCTGTGAAATCTCTGGATAGGCATAACCCAAAAACAGGAGGAATATCTATGACTACAACATCTTGATTAACAATTATATTGGGACAGGGGTACAGCTGTAGTGGAAGTTGTTTAATTTTTCCTATTGTTTGCACAGACTTCCCATCTAACTGCATAACTCCTTTTGTAAGTGGCTCATATCTTATTTTCAAAGCATCTGTTATTTGCTTTGGCATCACTGTGGTGCTAGCCCCAGAGTCTATCATTGCATTGTGCAATAGTTTCTTCCCAACTATCAAAGTTAAATAAAAGGGATCTGGCTTCGATTTACTTACCTCTGGTGCATTGTTCAGAAGAGCTGTTGTTTGTAGAGGAACAGTGTCTTTGAGCTTTTCTTTATCAGTAGGTCCTCCTTTGGCAACAGTCTGTTTAGGCATAGCTTGGCTCTGTAAAGCTTCTTGCAACAGTGTCTTTTGCTCAGGAATGGCTAACATGTCCCATATGGACACGTGCTGGAGTCCTCTTCAATTGATCCACCACATTCATAGGTCCTAGTGCTTGTGTTCTGGGGTAATAAGGGTATCTTGCTTTTTCTTGAACTTGTCCAAAAACTACTTAGTTCTGCACTGGCTGAGGTATTTCTTGTCTAGTAGCTGTATTTTGATGATCTTGAAACGGTGGAACTCCCATAATTTTATTATTTGTGACTCCAGGCTGTTCCATCATCCTTCTCTTGGCTCTTGTATAGTAATCTAATTGTACTAATGGCTTCTTAGAAGCTGAAGCTTCATTTAAGAATACTGACTCTTCATCTTCGATCCATGAAAATAGAGCATGCTCAGGAGCTATTTCTTCTTCTTGCTGTAAAGACATTCCTTGCATCTGAGCCACTAGGACTGAATTTTGCATACCAGGGGATTGATAGGGATGAGTGTCAGAAGTATTTGCGAATTGTCCATCCATTCTTCTTTGCTCTGCTATCTTTTGCTGTAGATTACCCCTGGGACAATCTCTGGGCATATTGCATTATTACAAGGGAAACACCAGGCATTAGTGCCATCTGCATAATTATTCTATCCTGGGACAATCTCTCTGTTTGGATTGGGAGGAACAGTCTGCAAGGGTGTAGGGACTGCAACCAGTTGGTTTGATGGCTGAGGGTTAGTTTGTCTTTGGGGACCCTGATACTGGTTTGGCTGTGAAGGAGGCCTATTCCCTTGATAGCCTTGATATTGGGGTCTGGGATAAGGATTCTGTTGTCTTTTTAGGTTAATTATTTCATTAGAAAATGTCCTCAGGATGTTCTTGACATCATCCATCTCTGAAGACTGGGTAGGGACAACAGCTTTAGCAGGTTGTTGGGGAAACGTATACATGGACACAGGTGGGGTTATGGGATTAGGAGCTTCTTGAGGCAATGGTAGGGTAATCTCTGGAAACATAGGCATGGGAGGCCTTGGGGGCAATTTTCCAGCATCTATCAAATTATTTTCGGCTCTGACTGCATAATCATAGGCTTCTGGCAGGGTCTGGCCTCCAAGTGATTGAATCATTACTGCTATATCCAAATTTAGGGCTTTAAGATAAAATACTATAGCCATACCTAGTAATGGTCTTGCTGTAGCAGGAATCCTTTCCCAAGTCTTCTGGAATCTGGAATTGAAATCAGTCATTGCCTCTTGTGGTGCCCTCTTGATGGTAATCAGTTGTTGTAACAAAGAAGATTTATCACCCTTCTCTTTGAATCTTGTAAAGAAAGCGTCTCCAAGCTGATCCCATGTAGATATTGAATTTGGGGTCAAAGATCTGTACCAGTCCAGAGCCTTCCCCTTAAAAGAAGCTGCTAAGAGTCTTATAGCCACATTCTGCTGTGTGATCACATGTACTGCACATACATCAGACACATCTTGTAGATGTTCTTCAGATGTTTTGAAATCCTCCCCACTGAATTTGGGCAGAGCCTTCAGGGCATTTGCTGGAATAGGATCCCAAGTGGCTGGAGGTACTGGAAGAATCAGAGCATTGCCAGTATTCTAATTTGCATAATTCCTTGGGGCTATAGGTGCTCCCATGTTTGCACTTGGGGTTGCTGTAAATTGGTTGACCCTTCTTCTTGAATTATTTATCAATGGTGATAAAAGAATACCTGGGTTCACAGCAGATTGAGCTCTTGTCACAGGTCCATAGCTCTGACTCCTCGTGACTCTCTGGTTCATGCAGTCCTGAAAGAAACTTCAAGAAATGGTCCCATCGGGCGTGCCAAAAATTGTTGATGCTCAGAATTGCGTTGTTTCCAACACCAACATGGGAAACTCTGAAACATGGGAATGCTCTTCAGAGTAACCTCTAGATTTTAAAGAAGCTGGCTCTTCTTTATTTCAAAAGTATTTAGGAAAAGGGATAGAGTTAAACAGAATCACAAATGCAACTAAAAGAAACTAAACTATGGCGATGCGCCTGAATGTGATTTTGTTTCTTAACACTAAGCACAGTGAAACTATTTTAGGATTTAGTCACATTAAAGAGCAAACAATGCATGATCAATGTAACAGATGAAAAAACAAATAGGATCAAAGGCTCACAAATTAGAATATTTTGTAACAACACAGAAAATATCAGCAAAGGCACAGAACTCTGTCTTTATTAATCTTCTAGTTACATAAAAGGCACAGAATCATGCACAGTTATAAAAACTCTCTGAATCAAGAACACAGAACAAAGACAAATGATATTACTGGCCACTACAAAAGATCCTCAAACTTCTCTAACAATCTATGATGCAGAAAAATCTCTATCTCTCCAATCTTGTATATCTAGGCACTGTGATCTGAACCCATATTTATAGCATAGAACTGGCTCAAAGATTACCCACACGATCAAATCTCAACGATCTAACCAGACTAGCAGTTAACTGAAAGTGTCTGTTAGAAGATCTCTTTCGAATCAGAAATGGTTAGCCACTCTGCAAATTCATTGGCTGCAACAGGTACATGTAACCCCGCTTACTTGAATCAGGGAGGAACGCGTGGCAGCTTTTGATAATCTTTGTGACTATAAACCCTTGAAACAGCTGGCATTCATACACGCCTCTTTCTTGAAACTCCTTCATCCTTCCAGAACAATAAGAAACTAACACATGGCATCCTCTGTGTGACTTACTTGAGAAGCTGCTTCTTTCTGAGGAAACACCGGAACTTGACACTTGGCAGCGTCTGCGGCCCTTTCAAAAAAATACGTGGCAATGTCCATGGCCCTTTGAGTCTTTACTGTGGCTTATATTAAGAGCGCTTGGGCTTCGCCATCTGTCACGGTCCGCTAAACTTTGGAAATTAAGAAGCATTAAAACGGGACCCACCATTAGTCCGTGCCTGAGCAGCTTCAAAAAGAAAAAGGGACAGGTGGCGCTTTCCGCTAACATGAGAACTGTATACGTGGAGGCTTCCACTGTGCTTAGAGAGACTGTAGATACCTTTAAGTGAATTCTGCGGAAGATGACACATGGCAGTTTCTGCTGCAATTTTAAGAAACTCTCGAAATATTACAGGGTCCTGCAGAAAATGACACCTGGTGATCTCTGCTGAAACTTCGGGAAACTTTAGCACTTAAACAAAACCTCCGCAGACGCTGCCACTTAGCGCTTTCCGCACAACTTTGAGAAACTTTATAGAAACATAAGGGACTCACAAGAATCGTGCGGATGGTGACAGATGTCGCACTCTGCGGAAGCTACAGAAATATTAACGGGGCCCACCATACCTCTTTACTTAGCGATGAAAACAAAAGGAACCCATGGAAGTTGACACTTGGCAGTCTCCACTAAAACTTTATGGGACACGCGGCACCTTCCGTGTAACTTTAAGAAACTTTAAAAATACTCTCTGCATCTGCCACTTGGCGCCCTCCGCGCTCACCGAAACTCTTAAAAGGGGCCCGCTATTATGAGAAACATTCAAAAGGAACGTTTGAAACTTAGAAGAGACATGAACGGGTGTCGACACTTGGCAGCTTCTGCATTAATGTGAAAAGATACGTGGCACTCTCCGCTGAAACTTTAAGAAACTTTATAATGTATCACGGCTGCTGACACGTGGTAGTTTCCACTGCACTCGGAGAAACTTAAAAATGGGGCCCGCCAGACTTACTTTGTAAAAAGGGGCTTTTGAAATTTACAGAAATTGAACCTCGGATGCCAACACATGGCATGCTCCGTAGGAATTAGAAAGGACGCATGGCTCCATCCACGTTACTTTAAGCAACTTTACAATGTGTCCCGAGTACTGACACTTGGCGGCTTCCGCTGCACTAGGAGAAACTTAGGCAAAATTTTCAAAATGAAAAACCCTCGCACGCCCGCTCTCTGTGCTCGCGCTGTGTGTCAAAACCCTTGCTGTAAAACTGAAATGCACAGAAACAAAACTGGAACTCGCACAACTTAACACTCAAAAATCAAAATGTAGAGTATTTTACTCTACACTTAGTGTCATAGAATCTTATGACAACTTGCAGCTATCATAGATTCTCTTACATTCACTCACCAAATTTATGACGTGTGTCATACATGTTAAAAATAGCTGATTCCTCCAAGGTGGCACATACCCTCATTTAATCATGATTTTTACAATTGCCAACCATAAATATCACTCCATAATTACCTATGGTAAATACGAAATTACCACTACTGGTGAAACTACCTCATTCCCTTATGGGTAATTACAAATAAAGAATGGAATAAATACAATATTGGGATTTACAAGGTTAATGGCACCTTATCCCAGCATTCTCCCACTTGAGATTATACATTGTAAATCAACCCATAGGAAATCAAATGAAAATAATCAGGCACTAGAAACAAGGCCCATGACTTCTCTGCACCAAACAAATTTATTTGTGCTCACAGACTTGGTCAATGAATCAACAACATTCTCCCAAGTGTCTATCTTCTTCAACTCAATCTGTCCACTTGCAATCAATTCTTGAATGCAGTGATATTGAACATCAAATGCTTAGTCCAAGCATGATACATAGGATTCTTGGCCAAACAAATAACACTCTGGCTATCACAACCAATCTGAATGACCTTGCAATCAAAACCAATACTTGTACACAGTCTCCTCAACCAAAATGCCTCCTTAGAGACATCAGTGTTAGCCATATACTCTGCTTCAATGGTGGACAAAGCAACCGTGGGATGCCTCTTTCTTGTCCAACTCACTGCTCCTCCAAACAAAGTAAATAAATAGCCACTAGTAGACCTTCAACTATCCAAGTCACCAGCCCAATCTGCATCAACAAATCCTTGTATGTCCAAAGTTTTATTAGCACTATCAGTACCAAAATAAACCAAACAATAATTAGTACCTGTAAGATATTTAAGCACCCTTTTTGCATAATTCCAATGTTGTCTACCAGGGTTAGACATAAATATGCTCAAAACTCCCACTGCTTGGGCAATATCTAGCCTAGTGAAAACCATTGCATACATTAAACTCCCTACAATGCTAGCATATGGCACATTAGACATATCCTCAAAATCATCATCATTCTTTGGACACATATCTAATGAAATCTTAGTACCAATGGGTAAAGGGACTATAACTGGGTTACAATCCTACATACTAAATCTCTGCAAAATGGTATTCACATACTAACTCTGAGACAACCAAAGATTTTTGTTACCTCTATCCCTCTTGATCTCCATACCTAGAATATACCTAGTTGCTCCAAGATCCTTCATATCAAATACACCTGAAAGTTGGGCTTTTAGCTCACTGATCATACCCTTAGTATTGTTGAAAAATAACATGTCATCAACATACAATGCAATGATCAGTATAGAATCATCAATATAATGAATGTACACACAATGATCCTCCTCGCTTCTAACAACACCTAATTTCAACACAAATGAGTTAAACTTTTGATACAACATTCTAGGGGATTGTTTCAGACCATAAAGAGACCTCTTTAACCTACAAACCCAATGTTCTTTTCCTTTTATGTCAAAACCTATAGGTTGTTGCATATAGATTTCTTCCTCAAGATCTCCATGCAAGAATGCAGTCTTAACATCCATTTGCTCTATTTTTCCAATCAAAAGCTGCAATAATGGATAAAAGAAATCTAATAGAAGTTAACTTAGCAATAGGAGAGAAATTTTCACCGAAATCAACTCCCTCTCTTTGGGAGTAGCCCTTGTCTACCAGTCTAGCCTTGTACTTCTCCAATGAACCGTCTGTCCAAACTTCTTCTTGAAGACCCACTTGCAACCTATGGCCTTTCTTCCTTTGGGAAAATGAACAAGATCCTAGGTGTTGCATGAGTCTAAAGCCATCATCTCCTCCTGCATGGCTAGCTTCCAAGACTCACTATCATCTACATGAATAGCTTCCCTGTAGGATCTACGTTCATCATCAATACTCAATAAAGAAAATACACAACAAAAATATGGTGGGCTATACCTATCAACTAGGTTTTGTTGTCTTATGGATCTCTTCAAGGGTGGAGTAAGATACTCTACTTGTTATTCTGCATGATCATCTGCACCAACTTCTTTTGTAACAACATAATCTTCCTCATCAGAACTACTTCCACTTGAATCTTCTTCTTCTTCTTCACCATCCAATCCATCATCATGTTCTTCCTAAGGTGCATCTTCCTACTCTAAGTCAAAATGCACTCTCTTTGACCTTTCTTTCTCTTTTGGCTACTGAAGTTCAGAAATAGCTCCAAGTTCCCTAAAAATAACATCTCTAGAGAAAACAATTTTTCTAGTTAGAGGATCCCAAAGCTTATAACCTTTAACCTTCTCACCATATCCAATGAAAATGCATTTCTACACTTTTGGATCCAACTTAGATCGCTTTTCCTTAGGTACATGAACAAAAGCCTCAGCCAAAAACCCTTAAATGTGAAACAAAAGGTTTCTTACATGTCCACACTTCATAAGGTGTCAAATCAAGAGCCTTACAAGGAGTTCTATTAATCAAGTAACAAGCGGTACACATAACCTCTACCCAAAACATTTCTCCAACTGTGAATCACTCAACATACTTCTGGCTTTTTCCATGATTATTCAGTTCATCCTTTCTACAACACCATTCTGTTGTGGTTTATATGGAGTTGTCTTTTGTCTGACTATACCTGCATGCTTACAAAACTCATCGAATTCCTTAGAGAAATATTCCTCTCCATTGTCAGATCTTAATATTTTTATCTTTAATCCTAATTGGTTTTCAACTAAGACTTTAAACTCTTTAAACTTAGTGAAAACTTCATATTTGTGTTTCATAAAATAAATCCATGTAAATCTAGATACATCATCAATGAAAGTGACAAAATAACAAGATTTTTCAATAGAGTCATTATCCATAGGTCCAAACACATCTAAATGAATAATCTCTAACTTCTCTTTTTCTCTATTACTTCCTAAAGGAAATGATGTTTTGTTTTGATTTCCAAACACACAATGCTCACAAAAATTAAAGTGCTCATAGAAATAAGAGAAACTGTCCAACAAATTTTTATTCTTAATAGTTTTTAAAACATTATTACTTGTGTGACCCAATCTATGGTGCCACAACATACAAGTGTTTTCAGAAGCCTCAGAAACATAAGAGGAATTACAAACTGTAGTGGCATCTAGCCTAAACAAGGTTCCCAATCTCCTCCCCTTCGCTACCACCAAGTTTCCTCTCACCAATATGCAACCATGCTTATCAAATGTTACATGCATTCCCAAATCATTCAACTTTGAAACTAAAATTAGGTTTCTAGCCACTAGTACAAAAGAGCAATATATTACTAAAAAAACTACTAAAACCTACTTATAAATGACCAAACATAGTCATGTGACCATTAGTAGTTTATTACCAGTCATTTATAACACAACCAAATTGATGACTAAACCATTTTTAGTCATTTATTGGTTGTTTTGATTGATCGATTTGGTAGTATATTTAGTCATTGATTTAGTCATTGATTGCTATAATCTGGTCACTTATTTAGTCATTTTTTTTTCACTAATATATTTAGTCATTAATTTAGTCATTGATTGTTGTTAACTAGTCACTTATTTAGTCATTTTTATTCACTAATTTCTGTCCATTGGTAGTGTATTTAGTCATTAATTTTAATCATCATTTTGATCAATTTGGTAGTATATTTAGTCATTTTATTCACTGATTTAACACTGGTCATATATTTAGTCATATTTATTCACTTTTCACTAATTTCTATCAATTGGTAGTATATTTAGTCAATTTAATTATTAATTCACGTCAATTAGTAGTATATTTAGTCATTTTGAAGCTTACAATCTATGTAGATTTCCATCTAGCATTAATTGTTCGCTTCGCACATGTCTCCTTGATTATATTCATTGAATGCTCTATAAGAGGAGTGTTGCTAGCTGAGAAATATAATCCACATTTGGATCTCATCTGCCTTGGTTTTATTTCCCCGCCAGCTTGAATGACTTCAATTCATTATGTTAGCTTGTGCGATCCTCTTTTTATGCAAGAGACCATGGTATCTGTGTCATTATTTCATTCTTGCCTCTTCATTTTGCTCTTCTTGTGTATCTGCAATGTTTATCTATCCCTGCAATTGTCAACTTCAATTGCTTGTTCAACCATGGGAACAACCAATGCATGGAAGCATCAACTCAAATTTCATGGCTAGGGCCTTCAAACTACTCGATGGAGTGCTGATGGAGGATGCTTTGATAGATGCATGTGATAGAGATTTTCTTCTGCAATCCAGGGTATGTTATGCTTCGCATCTAGTATCTCATTTTCTCTCAAATGTGATGGACTTATTTCATCAGGTTGATAAGATTAAAAGGATAGCATCAATGTTTGTTCATGACTATCTAGTCCCAGATGTCAAGCTATTTGAAGCTTTTTCTACTTATAATCTCCATGATGGCTCGGCCTTGGTAGGGGGACTCTTCCTCCAAGAAAATATCATTAATAAACTCATTTTTAAATGTGTTTATCAAGCGATGATTTCAAGTTTGCAATCAGGTAACAAAGAGCTCTTTGATAATTCATTGTGGGTTCACAATTCTACATTTGGAAGGTCCAAGAGGGAAAGGATAGAGGAAGTATTCAATGCATGGAGCTTCTTGTCAAATTTCCAACCACTGGTAGTTCTCTTCACCAATGATGACATAGTCCTTTCTCCAGAGAATCCAACTGGGGGTTCATGGCTTTAGGGTTGCAGATTTAAATATGGACAATATGTGAACCACTCTTTCTATTTTAAGTTTTTGGCTTCGCTGTAACTTTGGTTTCCTTTTTGGCTAGAAAGGGCCTTTTAGATCTGTAGCTTTGTTCAGGGCTCTTAGTTAAAATCCTCTATTATGTTATCTTTTTGGCCAGGAAGGGCCTTTTTTGTAATCTGTAAAAATGTTTTATTAATACTAATATATTATGATGCTCTAAGCATCCTTACCGATTCAAAAAAAATGTCAACCCTAGTTCATGTGTTGTCTCAGTAAAGACCTACACCATGAAATAATCCATTAATTATACATAAATTCCAAATTAAGTTGATGAGAAAAGATCTTTGATATCCAACTGGGAAGCCTTAACATCCAAAAATTACTAATCTGATGTTTCACAACAAGTTTCCCAATTGTGACATCATCTTTACTTAAGAAACTAGATATTGATCCACTGCCATAGTGGATCTCACAGGATTCTCCTTCACAAACAACAAATGATATATATTAATTATTTAGCAACTTCCTTAATATCCCCATGTAAGCATAATAAACTAAGTGAGGTTGAGGGTTTGAAGTAGAGTACCATCTTCTTGGTATGTGCTGAACTTTGATGACTTGTATCTTGAATGAAAATAGCAAGCTAGCTGCACTGTAAAATCATTGTTAAAAAAATAACCACAAAATCCTTTGTAATTAAAATAATCCTTCTAGATATTTCAAGACAAGATATTTCAGTAAATTTCTAAGAAAGCTAATAATTTCACTATCCAAACAGCTATCAATCTATTTACTGTATATAATTTCCTAGAATTCAGAATTTGAATGTAGGCTGAGTATTCCAACAACACTGCTTTTTTAGTTGGATCCTAAACATGATGCAACTTATGTTCTTCTCTAAAACATCTATGTAGAAGCATGCAGGTGTGGTGAGGTTCAAATAGTAAGGAGATTGATGAAAGATAGAGGAATTAAAAAGATACCTGCATGTAGTTGGATTGAAGGGCATAAAATGGTACATGTTTTTTTGTGTAGGAGACAGATCACATCCACAAACATGGGAGAGATATGCAAAATTGGATTGGAAAATGAAGGCAATAGGGTATTTCCAGATTCAAGACTTTTACTTAATGCTATGGAATAGAAGAAAAAAGAATCATTTATCTGCCACCATAGTGAAAAGTTAGAAATTGCATTTGGTTTGTTAAACATGGCCCCTACATACACCTAAAAATGACATGACTATGTCCAAATAAATATTTTTAATATTTATTTAAGTCTAATTTCTCTATCAATAAATAAATAAATAAATTTATTTATTCGATTCGTATTCCTCTAAGTTAATTAAATATCAAAAATATTTAATTACTTCTTCTAAAGTCAAAATTAAATAAAATCCTTTATTTAATTTATTTCTTCCAAATAATTAAATAATTTCTAATTATTTAATTAAGTCACTCATTCCTCCAAATTTAAATAAATCATTTAAATTTATTTAAATCCTCTCAATCTCAAAAAATAAAATATAATCAAATATTTTATTTATTCTTCTATCATGCACAAACAATTAAATAAATTTATTAATTTAATTTGCTTTCTTATCTTCTAATTATTCAATTAAATAAATTTATTTATTTAATTTGCTTTCTTATCTTCTAATTCTTCAATTGAATAAATTTATTTATTTAAATTGCTTTCTTATCTTCTAATTCCACAATTAAATAAATTTATTTATTTAATTTGTTTTCTTATCTTCTGATTCCTCAATTAAATAAATTTATTTATTTAATTTGCTTTCTTATCTTCTGATTCCTCAATTAAATAAATTTATTTATTTAATTTGTTTTCTTATCTTCTAATTCTTCAATTAAATAAATTTATTTATTTAAATTACTTTCTTATCTTAATTCCATAATTAAATAAATTTATTTATTTAATTTGCTTTCTTATCTTCTAATTCCTCAATTAAATAAATTTATTTATTTAATTTTCTTTCTTACCTTCCAAGTCTTCTGAAAATAAATCTTCCTTGTCATGCAAAAGCAAAATTTGAGTTATTGATTTAAAACAACCTTATTTTTATCAACAAACTCTTAAATTAGAATAAAACATTCTAATTTTGTGAAAACAAATCTTATCTTTGTCACGAAAGCAATTAACTCAAATAAAACAACTTTCTTTGTGACACTTGTCTTCTCTCTATTCACACACATCCTCTCAAGGTTTCTCAACCATTGATCTTATTTCTTCTACACCATTGATCTTCTCTCTCACAACTCTATAAATACAACCCTCTTCTTCCATTTCATATATCCAAGCTTTCTATATCGTTACTCTGCAGAATTATCAGTACACCATATCATTCCATATCAATCTATAACTTCTGATCATCCTCCTTTATATTTGAAGTTCATCTTCACTGCAAGAAGTATCCTAGCTATTTCTCCATCACCATCTTGAAGAACAAAACAAGGAAGTGCGCTTCCTGAGGGCCACATTCTCCATACAAAGATCAATCGAGACTAGGCAAGCAATGGAAACTGTGAGGTAACAAAGCACTGTAAGTTGATTTATTTGTTTTTAAAACTTTGTTACTTGCATATTCCATTGAGTTATTGGGTTTATAAATTCATTTTAAATATCATCCACTTTTCCCCTTAACATTTTTGGCATATTAAAATGAATATATAAACCTAATAACTTCAATGGAATATGCAAATAACAAAGAATAAAACAAGTAAACAACTTATAGTGCTTTGTTACCTCACGACTTCCATTGTTCGCCTAGTCTCGATCGATCTTTGTATGAAGAATGTGGCCCTCAAGAAGCACACTTCCTTACTTTGTTCTTCAAGATGACGATGGAGAAATGGCTAGGATACTTCTTGCAATGAAGATGAACTTCAAATACAAAGGAGGATGATCACAAGCTATAAATTGATATGGAATGATATGGTGTACTAATAATTCTGCAGAGTAATGATATGAAAAGTTTGGATATATGAAATGGAAGAAGGGGGTTGTATTTATAGAGTTGTGAGAGAGAAGATCAACGGTGTAGAAGAAATAAGATCAATGGTTGAGAAACCTTGAGAGGATGTGCATGAATAGAGAGAAGACAAGTGTCACAAAGAAAGTTGTTTTATTTGAGTTAATTGCTTTCGTGACAAAGATAAGATTTGCTTTCACAAAATTATAATTTTTTATTCTAATTTAAGAGTTTGTTGATAAAAACAAGGTTGTTTTAAATCAATAACTCAATTTTTGCTTTTGCATGACAAGGAAGATTTATTTTTAGAAGATTTGGAAGGAAAGAAAGAAAATTAAATAAATAAATTTATTTAATTGAGGAATTAGAAGATAAGAAAGAAAATTAAATAAATAAATTTATTTAATTGTGGAATTAAGATAAGAAAGCAATTTAAATAAATAAATTTATTTAATTCAAGAATTAGAAGATAAGAAAAAAAAAATTAAATAAATAAATTTATTTAATTGAGGAATTAGAAGATAAGAAAGCAAATTAATTAAATAAATTTATTTAATTGTGGAATTAAGATAAGAAAGCAATTTAGACAAATAAATTTATTTAATTGAAGAATTATAAGATAAGAAAACAAATTAAATAAATAAATTTATTTAATTGAGGAATTAGAAGATAAGAAAGCAAATTAAATAAATAAATTTATTTAATTAAGGAATTAGAAGATAAGAAAGCAAAATAAATAAAAAATTAATTTAATTGTGGAATTAGAAGATAAGAAAACAATTTAAATAAATAAATTTATTTAATTGAAGAATTAGAAGATAAGATAGCAAATTAAATAAATAAATTTATTTAATTGAAGAATTAGAAGATAAGAAAACAAATTAGATAAATAAATTTATTTAATTGTTTGTGCATGATAGAAGAATAAATAAAATATTTGATTATATTTTATTTTTGGAGATTGAGAGGATTTAAATAAATTTAAATGATTTATTTAAATTTGGAGGAATGAGCGACTTAATTAAATAATTAGAAATTATTTAATTGTTTGGAAGAAATAAATTAAATAAAGGATTTTATTTAATTTTGACTTTAGAAGAAATTAAATATTTTTGATATTTAATTAACTTAGAGGAATATGAATCGAATAAATTTATTTATTTATTTATTTATTGATAGAGGAATTAGACTTAAATAAATATTAAAATATTTATTTGGACATAGTTGTGTCATTTTTAGGTGGATACATTTTGCCCCTCTTTGGTGCAATGTGTTTTATCACGTTGTTTCAAAGAATAAGTTTGTCTGAAAATTATACATACCCTAGTTTGCCCCTGGTACAAGTTTAACGACAGGATGCCCGCTCGGGAGATCTCACGATGAAGAAGAGGAGAAAAAAAGGGTTAGGATGAAGAAATCTGAATGATATGCGATGCAAGATAAAATGATAACACACACAAGCAAGCAAGCAAGTATGCACAAATGATACAAGAACAAATAAGGCTTTGCGCCTGTCAAGTGGTAAACCAATGATTAATCGATATTGATAGATAAAAATGTTGTCATGGCGGGGAATGATAGATCTTTAGAGTAACACAAAGGATAGTGTTGTCATGGCGGGGAATGATAGGTCTCTAGAGCAACACAATAGGCATGGGAAAGATACATCCCACTGATATTACAACTGATTGAGTTGGTTTATGAATAGACAAGGATCAAGACCACTGAGTGTGAGTGGATCATTTGACAAGATTGACTTGACATGCTTGGTATGGATTAAAGAATGGTCTTGCATTTGGATCATTGCTCGGATTGATTGGACAAAGATGAGTGATACAAAGAAAGATAGAAACTTGATTGATAGAGGAAATGACACGAGAGAAGGACTCACAAGCTTTTGTAAACATTGATACTCTGCATTTTGGATCTTTATTGGATGGGATATGGAGTGCAATTGGATACGCTACAGATATGAATATGGATATGAAATGCAATTGGATATGGTATGGATATGGATATTTGTCATCTTGATATTGCAAGTATTTTGAAGTACTTATTTCATCATCGGGCATTTTTAAAATGTTGTAAGAAAATACAAGCATCTAGGTATAATTAAACCAAGATGACCTAAGTATTACTTACATGTATTTTGATATAGCAAGTTAATAGAAGTATCTAGTCATAATTGAATCTAGATGACCTGAGTATTTCTTACATTTCAACAAATAAGGATTGTCCCTTTTCATGTTTAGACCTCGAAAGTCCTCGATGATCTTTTGCTGATCATGTCGTTAGACAAAAGTCATCACATTACTAAAGATTAATCTACAAGCAGTAGACAAAGAAAATGATTATGCCCCCATCATAGCATCTCTAGCTTTTGGCATCCTTGAGTAGCATAGGAAGACATAATGACAAAAATCAAAACTCTGTAAGTTAACCTAATCACAGACACAAAACATTCTTGCATTTAGATCTGTTTTTCTTGCCATAATTTAGATATAATTATTTTGAGTGCACAGGTACTTGTTTTCTTTGCTCCGGATAGTTTGATGTATTGTGTCAAGATTTTTTCTTGAAAACGTGTTTCACTTGTGCTTGCATGCATTCCTAGTAAAACAAACCCTAAGGGACTGACCTAGTGCCTCGGGGGTACATTGCTAAATGGCCATGCCTACGTGACAATGCAGAGGCAATGTAGTTTGGGAAGAACCTTGATGGACCTAAGATATGGATCGGATGAGACACAATATGGAACATATATGGATCAGATATGGAATAGATGATACTGATGACAAGGAAACACCACAGATAGGTAGATGCATGGATGATAAGGAATGAAATGCACACGGAAGAGGGCAAGGATGTGATCACCAAGGACTAAGTCGCATAGGAATAACATACCCCATTATAGGTAGAGTACTTAGGATTTTTCATGACAATGCTTAAGACGAAGGAGGAGGATGAGAGGATAATGAAGGATTTACGTGTTTTGGAGGGATAAGGTATGTCAAGAGACATCTAAAACATTTGTCAACATTCTACCCACAATCTTTATCAATATCAAAGAAATAGAGGAATGGAAGATTAGGATGGATAGACTCGACAGTATAGGTATGTAATGGATAAAGGTAGCAGGATAGGATAGGAAATGGTATGGAAGGAAAATGATAAGAGAAAAGTGATATGTCAATGAGACAAGGTGCCCCCAAGTGTAGGAGACGTATGAGATCAACTTACACATGACGCCTGTTTACCAGGTTTTCATCATGGTACTTATCCAAGGCACCTGTTTGCCAAGTTTTCACCGTTGGACGAAGGGATTTTTCTTTACTTTTTTTTTAATATTTGGATGGAAGAAGGTGAATATGGAAGGAATCAAGCATCTAGTTCCTTGAAAGGTGATAGTCTCAATGGATGTCATCACATGGACCAAGTCAAGTGTTCTCATAGATGTTGGTAGGGGATTGCATGAAAGTGAGATATGGAGAAGGTAGATATTGGATAATGGAAGGTGTGATAGTGGATTATGATGTAGAATATGGAGGACTTATGCAAGGATGGAGGGAGGGCTTATGCAAAAGCATGGACCATAGGGAAGTGATGTGGTAGATATGTAGGATAATAGTGGAAGAAAGGGGAGATGGAGTTATGTGTAAGTGTCATGGAATGGAAGGGAACCATGACCAACGGTTGCACACACTGTGATAAACATTGAAGCTTATGATGGGAAGGTGGTGTAGGAAGCAATAGAGATTTTTACCTGGTGGATGAGTAATGTAGGCCTTTAGGGACCCACATAGACTTAGTATACTTCTGATTTTTATTTTTCATGTGGGATGGAAGGATTTGATACATGTGGACGGCATGGGAGAAAGTGAATGGTTGAGATGCTTTAGAGGTGGATGTCTTATTTGACTTCATGGCTTTTTGCTTGGGTACCCAAACCATTTTTCTTGTAGATTGTACCTTTGAAGGTATGGGCTTGGGTATATGTAGCTTTTGTGAAGCTTTTGAGATAATTATTTGTTGCTTGGGGACCCACACCTTTTTCAGTTTGGCATTGAGGTGTGTGGGTGTATGCAATTTTTGAGATGGATGTTTCTTGGATTCTTGGATTTTGTATCCTAGGTCATGAGGACTCTTAGGATTTTTGACTTTATAGGTAGAGGCATCCAAATTTGTGCTTTTGAATCCCTCGAGGATGGTGGAAGTAAGGTTGGTGGAAGCTCGTTGTTTAGACAACATGTGCATTTGTTGGCCATGATTGGGATTTTTAGAGGATTTATAGATGGATGGATAAGGTGTTGGAAGAAGTGGTGGTAAAATACATGGAGGGATATTAGGAGTTGGAAGTAGTAGAGGTAGATTGGATGGTGGAAGGTGTATGGTCACATGCTCTTGACAATTGTAGGATGATGGAGGTGGAATGGCCACATATGTTTTAGGGATATGATAGGATTTGTGATGGAAAGTGGTGGACTTAGGAGGAGTGGAGGAAGTACCAACATCTTGAGATTGTTCATCTTGGAGTATGTATCCAAGGCCATATGAGGGTGGAGGAACTTTGACATGGATAGGTTCCAAAATACCTTATTCATGAAGGCCTAAGCCTTTACCTTGATAGTTCATATTCTGGAGTATGCGATGGATAGTGGGATTATGTATAGGTGGAACACTAGACACGAGTTCCTTATTGGATGGAGAAGGTGAAGACATAGATAACGGTTGCTATTCTCCTAAGGAAGAACATTCATGCATGAAGGTAGTGAGACCAAGGATATACGGTGGGGGATTTATAGCTTGGTCAATAATGGATAGTGAAGGATCACTAGAATCTTGATCATCATTATGCTTTTTAGGATCTAAGTTATTGGGTTGATCATTCATGTGCACTTGGGAGGCAAGTGTCTCATCAGAGGAAGCGGAAGTTGTTGGATCATGGATAGGATTAGATGGAAGATGGATAGAAGTAACGACGGTTTCTTGCTCACGTATAGGTATGGGATCAAGTTGTTCATGAACATCTTCTTTGTAAAAGGTAGTATCTTGATCATAGAGAAGGTATAGATTATGGACGAGTTGGAATTGGATCTCTTTCCCATGTATAGGATCAAGTTGCTCATGGATAGCTTCTTCATAGGTATTATCTTGATCATGGAAGAGATAAAGGTTATGAAAGGGTTTGAAATTGGATGGGGGTGTTTTGATCTTGATTTAGACAAAGGGTGGATGTTTCCACATGCTCTAAGGTGTGCTCTTGACATAGCTCTTGGTCTTCTTGCATGGAAGCAGATAGCTCTTGGATAGCTTCTTGGTTGACAACATGGATGTTCGATGGACCTTGACTTTGGTTCATGGTAGGAGGTTCTTCGATAAGCTCAAGGGGTTGTGGATGACATGAAGGGGTTGTAGGATTTGACATGGCATTTGGAGAATCTTTGGTAAGGTCAAGGACCAAAATTTGAGGACATGTTTGGCTCTCTGCTAGTAGTCCTTGGATCACATCCTTTGTAGGTGTAGGAGTACATGGATGGGGTAATGGATGAGTGGATTTGGCTTTCCCCATAGCTTTTCTTTTGCTGTATAAATTTGGAAAATATTTTTCCCAAAACTCATCTGATTCTTTTTTGGTTGTCCATTTAGCATTTGAGGAAATAGATGGCATTGTTGGTGTAGGATTGGTATGTTTTGGGATAGGCATCTTAGCAGGTGGTGAAGGAGGACTAGCAGATGGGGTGGTATATGATTTATAACTTGAGGTGGTGCTTGCCTTGTCAATAGTATCATTAAGATAGAAAAAGAAGGTATGATTTTGGTGTGAGGTGTAGCTTGTACTGGCACGTTCAACTTGTAAGATTGTGATTTCTTGTTGTAAGACTTGGATTTGTTGAGCAATTGCTATACAATCTTGGGGTGAGGACATAAGTTTATTTGTAATTGCAGATATTGGAGTGTTTGAGCAATATATTCTAATTGGTTTGCCATCTCTACACAAGACCAGAAAAGCTTACTGTGATAGATGCGTAGCTACAAATGAGTGGAAATAGAGGATATATGCATAACGAGTCAATATAAATGCGCAGTAGGTTGAGATATATGCGTAGCTTCAGAATGTATATGCGCAGCTCTGGTTTTCTGAATGCTTTTGTAAAATTTTGACACTTTTTGCATCTTTTTTGGTTTCTTGGTTGCATGTTGGTCTTTTGAATCTGAGTTTATCTATAATAGAAAGAAGACATGGCAAGCACATAGAATGATTTTAAGTTTTTTTTTTTGAATTTTTTTTTTGTAAATTTTGGACTCCTTTTGTACACAAACATAATTACAATCCTAGGCTGGAAAAGACAATATTTGTTGAGTCCCCTAGCTGTGCATATTCAAAGCATGTAGCTTCAGGATCTGGTAGCACCGACTCCCCTCCACGACACTCACTTCTCACGCATACCAGATTTGGGTGTCCTTAGGCTCGTCCCCCCACTGAACCTTAGGATTGTCCCTGCTACCTCTACTAAGAATCACATGAATTAGGGCCACTTCAAAGGTCCCACCTTTTGTACCAACAAATAGAAGGAATTTGGTATACTAGACAGTGGCTAAGTAGTCAAGGCAACCCTTCAAGTGGTTATACATGCGCCAACACTACTCTCCATTATGGAGTCTCCCAACCTTCAAGGGTTAGGCCTTGAAGGGTTTTGGGGGAGGTTGGTTGTCAGTATACCACAACGGCACTCGTTGCAGGAAGCTTTTGCCTCAAGCACAATTTATTTATAGTGGATTGGTAGGGCTTGGCTTTAGCCTGTTACCACTTAGGGTCATTCCCACTTGGATAAGCAGGCATCCAAGGGGACGCCCCTCTAAAGGTTATACACAAAGAATGACAATTTGGCATTCTGGTCACCTAGTAAAAGGGGAGAGCATAAGCCTATTGCCATTCAGCAAACATAGTAAACAATGGTTTATCCAATCCTATTTAAAAGGAGAAAAACTATATGCATTATTCTACTAGGGCACACACACAGTTGTTAACTTTGAAGTGATTAAAGATAGCAATGGTTCTTTCCTTTTGCAAGATAGCAATGTTCTAAATTAAAAGAGATAGCAATAATGCAAAGATAACAATGATGTTCGTTTACTACCCTCTTAGTTAAGAGCAATGTGAGATTGGCATGCACACATTTTTTACTCTTCCTCCTAGTTAATCTATGATGTGTGTATTAAGAATAATTAAACTATCTAGATCTTAACCCTACATGAAAATCAAAGAATCAATCATGCAAGACAAATGTCAGCATTAGAAAACCTACAAGAAATCCCTAGACGACTCCTGAAATCATATGCGTAGCTTAAGAGACTGAATGCATAGAAACAGTACTCAAAAGTGCAACAATTACAAATGTGCGGGAGAATGGGTTATAAGTGCACAAAGAATGAATGTACACGTGGAATAATTAAAAGCACCGAATCAGATATCAGATGCACAGGATATTGGAACAAATGCGCTGAAGTATCATAGGTGCCAGAATAGGTGGTATGTGCATGGCCTTGGAGGATGTATGTGCCAAAAGGTTGCATGCACTGGAACAACAATCAGATGCACCGAATGAACCTGTTTGAAGACTGTACGGAGTTTGTACAGAACCTGTCACTCAAGAACTTAGCTTTTTGGTTAGATTTGGGGCAAAGGCCCCACGGTAGGTGCCAGAAATGTTATAGGGAAAATTGGATGAGATTTAAATGAATATAAACCCAATAACTTCAATGAAATGTGAAAGCAACAAAGAATAAAAATAAATAACCAAACTTATAGTGCTTTGTTACCTGGCGACTTCCATTGTTCACCTATTCTCGTTTGATCTTTGGTGATGAATGTAGCCCTCAAGAAGCTTGCTCCCTTGCTTTGATTCCTCAAGATGACAAAGGAGAAATGGCTCAGATACTTGTTGTATTGAAGATGAGCTTTAACACAATATAGGATGAATAGTGAATAATGATGTGAGTGGGAGTGCCAATGGCGCGCTATGGGTTCTGTAGCATAAGTTTACTTGAAAGCTTCATGATTATGAGAATGGAAGAATAGAAGGATATTTATAGAATTGTGTGAGAGAAGGTCAACGGTGTGGAAGAAATAAGAAGATCAATGGTAGAGGATGTTTGAGGGAACGTGCATGAATAGAAGAAGGACATGTGTCATTCAAAAAGATGCTTTGTTGAGTTAACTGCTTTCTTGATGAGGATGAGCTTTGATTTCTTAAATTAGAATATATTTTTCTAATTTAAAAGTTTTTTTGATAAAAACAAAGTTGCTTTAAATCAGTTAACTCGGCTTTTGCTTTTGCATGACAAGGAAGATTTATTTTTAGAAGAAAATGATATAGATAAGAGTGGATGAAATACAAATTAAATAAATAAAATTTATTTAATTTATGTGCATCATGAATAAATAAATAAATATTTCATTTTATTTATTTTTAGAAGAAGGATGCAATAATTAAATAATTTAAAATTATTTAATCATTTGATGGAAAATAGAAGAATAAATTAATTAATTAAATAAATAGAATTTATTTAATAAATTATGGAGAGGGAAGAAGATTTAATAAGATAAGATTTGATTTGATTTTTTGATAAAAGAGGAAATGAAAGGAGATAAGATAGGATTTAAAAAGATAGAAAGAGATTTGATTTTTTTTTCTTTAAAGAAAATAAATCCTAAAAAGATGAGAGGAATAAAAATTTATGCAATGTGAGAAAAAATGGAACCTCATTTCAAGTCTTTATGTAAAATTTATGGCTTTTGGAAGGAGTATCAGAAAACACTACTATGAATTGCTAGTTCTTATTCAAATTTGTGGGTATTTTTGAATTTGCTTAGGTATGTTTAAATTTTATGGGGTATTTTCAGTTTCATCCCTCTATTGAAAAAGTTGATTTCCTCATGATAGTTTTTGGTGTCTTGTTATATTGCAGTTTTGAGTTTTCTCTTCACTTTATCAATTAGTTTAACTTCCAAAGGCTTTGTATGGCTTTATACAACCATTTGTAACATAAAAATATCTAGATTTACATATTTAAAATTGTGTCTACTTGATAAAAATTATAGGCATGTCCTCCATAATCTATTGCACAATATTCATGGTCTTAGGATCTTCATTGATCTTTGGGGTGAAATATGGCTCCACATGATAGGTAAAACTTACCTCATTATCAATTATAACCCATGTACTAGATAATGTGTTTAATTCATGATATGAAACCAATTTAGGCACATATAGCTAGCCATTCTTGTAGTAAAATCCCAAGATAAGTAGATTACAAAGAAAAGTTTTAAATCATTGACATACATATCCCATAAAATTGTTACACTCATGAAAGAATGTAGGGTAAGAGGGAAAGACCTAATGACATCAATGGTAAGCACAAGACTACAATCTAACTGAGTGAAACCTTTCAAAACTAGCTCATAAGTGGGTCTAAGGATGTTAGTGACTAGATTAGAAATTATAGTGTTTCTCACTCTAGAATCAATCATATAATTATGAACCATTTTATCTTTGTTAACGAGAGTAAGGTAGAAAAATCTGGGCTTAGGCTTTACCTCATTTCCTTTGTTTACATAGACAATGGGTAGGTCCTTGCTTTGGCTACTAGGGATTGTCACTTACTTTTCCTTTTACCACTCAAGGGTTTCTTTCAATAGTTTGACATGTATAGATAAAAATAGATCTTCCCACATAGATAGGTTTGTAGGGGATTTCTTCATCAAATCCATTATGCTAAATGGTTAGGAGTTAATGAGAACATGATTTGTGTGAATCATTTGTCATCACTCTAGGAGAATAAGTGGAAAACTAGTGATATATCTAGGGTGAAGACTCAAGGTTAGACATTGAGAGGTAAATATAGGAGCAACCTTCTAAACTAGATCAAGCTTAACTGTAGCCTTTGGTGTAACTTTCAAGAAAGTTGGGCGGCTTGACTTTGATTTCTCTGGAACCTTGGGTCCTAATTTTTAAGGTGAGATCAAGGATGCCACATGGGCTAACAACTTCATCCAACACTCTTTTCTTAGTATGCATGAAGTGGGTTTATTGACAAACACACTTATACTTGGGTAGGAAGATCACTAGCCATAAAGTTCATTAGGGCTACTTTAAAGGTACCAAGAGAGCATTTAAGGGCCTCCTTAATTAGGATATAGTATCTAAGGTCCTACATGGTTATATATTGTGAAATAATCCAAAGATGTTCTTGGTATTGGGCATAAGTGATCAAGTAGTGCTCAACATTGTAATGGGTGTACCAATACTTAGGAGTTAGAGGTTATTTTTCCAACATGTTCTATAATGGCATTAATACAATGGTCTTTTGATGATATTTATTTCTTAGTGGAGGTGGATTTAATCAAGGATGATGGGGAGCAAGAAATTGGGAAAGTTTTCATTAGGATGATAGCCCTGATAATTACATGTCTAATATCCTTGTGGTTACTACTCTTGGTATTTTTCCATGGCATCCAACTTGTTAGGGATGTCCCACATCATCTCTAGTAGAAATTTATTGAACACTACACTTTTGGGACCAAAATATGATGTCATTTCCCTAGGAGGGGTCAAGGGAGTGGGTATTAGATTAAAAGGGGGACACTACACTTGTATGGAGATAATAGGTGGTTAAATGGGAAACATAGGAGTAATATTAGGGGAAATAGGTGTAGTAGGTCTTGGAGTGATCTTTCCAAAAAAGATCAAACTATTCTTAGCTTGGAGGGTTAGATCAAAGGTGCTAGTGATTTTGGTGGCCCCTAAGGCCTAAATCATTAAAGAAAGATCTAGATTCCTAGCTCTAAGGTAATATATAAAAATTGTGTTTGTAGACTACATAATCCCTAATGTAATCCTTTCCCAGGTTCTCTAGAAGTTTAAATTGAAGTTGAAGAGGGACTTAATAGGGGCTTGCTTTATGTGAGAGACCTACACAACATTGGAATAGAATCTCTCATTTCCTTGAGATGTTCATAGAAAAGTCTTCCAAGGCCATGCCAACTTTAGATGATTTTAGGTTTGAGGGTGCATAACCAATTGATGCAGGAGCATCTAGGGTGTAAGAGAAATCTTGCATCAATCAAAAAAAAAAATGTTGTTTCTTTTCAATAAGGGCTAAATTTGGCAGAATTACTATTTTTAGTAAGTTTGCATTTGTGCACATTTGGATACAAAATCTTACACGGACCTCTAGAATAGTGAATTGAAGCTAATGGTGAAGAAAATCACTTCAATATCATTTGTCATTTGTGAGATATTAAAATTTCAAATTCCAAAAATCCTATTGAAATATTCAAAGTCAAATTTGAGGCAATTAGAGGCTCCGGATGGGCCTGAAATTTGGTGGGAAACCCAAGCAGCCTACCTTTAGGTATTGCTTATGCACAACTATCTTTTCGAGAGCTTTCCAAAAAGGCATTATAATTGAAAATCCAACGCTCGGATTGAAAGTTATGTCCCCGCGAAGTTGACCTATTTTTAGAGGGAGATGCAAATTTCAAAATTAACCTGGTGGCTGCAAAAAAGGGCTATATATGACCATTTTTGGGAACCCTTGGGGTAGTGGAGTTAAGGGGCAAAGTGTAGAGTAAGGTATAGGTGGGAAAACAAAAACCCTAGCTAATTTGGGGTTACAGAAGGCAGATGATTCCAGAGTCTTGAGAGAGGGAGTTGTAATGTGTTGCAGCCTGTAGGGGATTCATCCTCTGATTATATTTGAGATTCTATAATGTAATGTTTTGCCCATATTAATATAATATCATTCTATTTTCTGTGTGCAATTTTTGTTATTATGTGTTTTATGATTTACCCCCTTCATCAAGTTGTATCAGAACAAGGGTTCCTGAGTGTGTTGACAGATCGCCGACCGTGAATTAGTTTGCACCAGGACCTGAGGTTGTGGGTTTTCTTTGGAGATCAAGATGCCTCCATGAAGAAATCGTATTGGGAGGAATGCTTTTATAGAAGAGGGTTTTAGAGCCCTGCAAAGACAAATCGATGCATTGCAAGAGGAGCTGTGAAGAGGGTTTGAGCCAAGAACAAGAGAAGAAAGCGAGGATGAAGTGGAAGAGGAGCTATCTGAGGAAGAACAAGAAGCTGCAGGAGATCCTATAGAAGTTAGGTTGGTAAGGGCCATTTCTAGGATTGGAAAGAGGCCCAGGATCGAAGTTTCTAAATATTTTGGAGATTTGTATCCGGAACAACTTATTGATTGGATCAATGATATGGAGGAGTATTTCAAGTATAAAGATGTGTAAAATCTAGAACGAGTCAAGTTTGAAAAGATAAAGTTGAAGGGCCATGCCAGTATTTGGTGGAAGGAGGTCCAGTTCGAGAGAAATAGAAGAGGAAAAGCAAAGATTACCAGATGGGATCTGATGGTGGAGAAATTGAAGAAGCAATTCATTCCTGTGGACTATGAGATGGAGTTACTGAAGAAGCTGCAAGGATTGAAGCAAGGTAACAAGTCTATTAAGGAGTATACAGAAGATTTTTATAAGATCACTATTAGGACAGGCCATGGAGAGGCCAACAGGGAGAAGGTAGCCCATTACATTAATGGGTTGAGGCCAAGTATTCAAGAGGATCTAAGCTTGGTCAGAATGAACACCATAGAAGATGCATACTAGTTTTTCTTGAAGGTGGAAGAGAAGATGAATAAAAGATTTGAAAACAAGCAAAGGGGAAGAGGTCAAGGGAGAAGGACTGGTGGAAGACCCTATGGGGGCCAAAATGAAGATTCAAATAAAAGTTAAGAAGCCAACACCAGTCGAAATCAGAGAGGAGATAATACCTACTGCCCTTGTGACCAGAACAATGGTGAGCAAAGAGGAAGAGGCAAATGCAGACTTGGGCAAGGACCTAGAAGAGGAGGTTTTAGAGGAACCTATTTCCAATGTGGAGAAGAAGGACATCGAGCATACGAGTGTCCACAACATCAAGGAAGGACAAATAGAAGACCTGAAGGCAATGCATGAGTTGCACATGTAGATGAAGATGCTGAAAGGGGAGAAACTCTAGTTGTCAGAAGAACTTTGTTGAATGAGGAGAAATGATGGGGAGCCTCAATCGATAAGACTTACCCCATCGGCCACCTTGCAACATATCACTCTGACCCCACAACTCTCCCCGATATGAATCTTGGGCCGCAACCTCCATTCAACGCATTGAATCTCTCTTCGGCCAGACTATCCTTATCGATTCGAGCGAGAAATACTTCGTCGATGGCCTCTGTCTCACCGATAACAACTCCAACTCCTCTGATTGAACCCTATCACATGGAGATGCTAGGCCGCCTACTGTGCACACTCCAATCAGAGGAAGAGTTTATTCCGCACAAGGTACAAATGTGAAGGTAAGTGTTGTGATATTATTATTGATAGTGGGAGCACTGATAATCTTGTTTCAGAGGAGATGGTTGACAAGTTGAAGTTGACAAGAAGAAAGCATCCACATCCATATCAGATTGCATGGTTGTAAAAGGACCATAGAACTCTGGTCAATGAGCAGTGTTTAGTGAAGTTCGAGATTGGAGACTACCATGATGATATGTTGTGTGATATCATACCAATGGGTGCATGCCATATGCTGTTGGGGAGGCCGTGGTAGTATGATAGGAGTGCTGTCCATGATGACCGTACAAACACATATTCCCTAACATAGGATGGAGTTCGTCATAAATTTAAGCCCTTGAAGGAGGTGGAAGAAAAGGTATGTAGTATTGCTAGAATTTGCTTGGTAGATGGTAGAAAATTTTTGGAGGGTATGAAGCATGAGCGTCATTGCTTTGTATTGATTCCTAAGATTAGTCAAGAGAAATGTGAAGATGTACCAGCAGAAGTCTCAGATATGTTGGAAGAATTTTAGGATATTATCTCTAATAATGTACCAGAAGGTTTACCACCGGGGAGGAAGATAAGTCAACAAATGGATTTGATACCAGGGGCTAGTTTGCCGAATAAGGCAGCACACAGAATGACTCCTGTAAAGAGAAAAGATGAACAGAGAAGTTCAAGAGGTGTTAAGGAAGGGACTGATAAGGGAGAGCCTATGTCCATGTGCAGTACCTGCAATACTAGTACCAAAGAAGGATGGAGAATGGAGAATGTGTATAGATTCTCGGGCCATCAATAAGATCATGATCAAGTATAGGTTTCCATTGCCAAGAATGGATGACATAATGGACTGTTTGAGTGGAGCCAAGTACTTCACAAAGATTGACTTGAAGATTGGGTATCACCAGATCCATATCAGAGAAAGAGACGAGTGGAAGACAACCTTCAAGACAAAGGAAGGTTTGTATGAGTGGCTAGTCATGACATTTGGGCTAACCAATGCACTGAGCACATTCATGCGGCTCATGAACGAGGTATTGAAATAATTTTTGGGAAGTTTTGTTATTGTTTATTTAGATGATATTTTGATTTTCAATAAGACTTGGGATGAGCATATGATGCATATCAGAAGAGTTTTGGAGAAGCTGGGGGAGGAGAAGTCGTTGATCAATCTGAAAAAATGTAGTTTTGCAAAGGAGTTGGTATACCTGGGATTTGTTGTCTTAGAGGAAGGTCTTAAGATGGACCCAGAGAAGGTGAGGGCTATCGTTGAATGGCCTACGCCAAGGAGTGCTTCTGAGGTAAGATCTTTTCATGGTTTGGCAAGTTTTTACAGAAAGTTTATCAGGAATTTTAGTAGCATTTGTGCACCCCTAACTGAGATAATGAGAGGGGATAGAAAATAGTTTAAATGGACTAAAGGAGCAAATAAAAGATTTGATACATTGAAGCAAAAAGTCACAGAGCAACCTATTTTGGCACTTCCAGATTTCAATAAGGTATTTCAAGTAGATTGTGATGCTAGTGGCAGTGTTATAGGAGCTATTTTGAGCCAATAAGGTAAGCCCATTGCCTATTTTAGTGAGAAGCTCAATGATGCCAAGAAAAAGTATTCTATTTATGATTAGGAGTTTTATGCAATAGTTTAGGCTTTGAAGAAATGGAGACATTATTTGTTGCCAAAGGAGTTTGTTTTATATACTGATCATCAGGCTTTGCAGTATCTTAATAGTCAAGGAAAGTTGAACCAGATGCACTTAAAATGGGTTGAGTTTTTGCAGAGCTATACTTTTTTTTTGAAGCATAGGAGTGGGAAGTCCAACAAAGTTGTAGATGCCTTGAGTAGAAGTCAAAATTTGTCGACAGAAATGAAGATAGAGGTTGTTGGGTTCGATGATCTCAAAAGTTTGTATCCTAACGATCTAGATTTTGCAGAGGCCTGGAAAGCTTGTTTGGAACCTGTTACTTTGGATAGGAAAAAATGGTTGGATTTAATAATCCAAGATGGCATGTTGTTTAGAGGAAGCCAATTGTGCATTTTGAGGAGTTCAATGAGAGAGAACCTGATAAAGGAGAAGCATAGTGGGGGATTAGCTAGACACTTTGGTCAAGATAAGACCATTGCTATTGTTGGTGAAAATTATCATTGGCCACAGTTCGAGCAGGATGTGAGGAAATTTGTGCAGAGTTGCCGAGTGTGTCAGATGGCAAAAGGAACAAGTCAAAATATGGGGTTGTATCAGCCACTACCTATACCCAAGAAGCCATGGGATCATATTAGTATGGGATTTTTTCTTGGTTTACCAAGGACACAGAGAGGACATGATTCCATTTTTGTGGTGGTGGATAAATTCTCAAAGATGGCACATTTTATTCCTTGCAAGAAGACTGATGATGCTGTTCATATTGCAGAGTTATTTTTCAGGGAGGTGGTGAGATTACACGGTCTACCAAAGAGCATAGTTTTAGATCAAGATACCAAGTTTGTTGGATATTTTTGGAGGACATTGTGGAAGAAGATGAAGACAAATTTGAAATTTAGTTTTGCACACCATCCACAAACTGATGCACAGACCGAAGTGGTGAATAGGAGTTTGGGTAACCTGCTACAATGCTTAGTAGGAGATAAGCCCAAGGGATGGGATTTGATTTTACCACAGGTAGAATTTACTTACAACAATTCTGTCAATAGGAGTACTAGTAAATCACCATTCCAGATTGTATATGGGAATAGTCCAAGAAATGCTTCAGAGTTAAGGAATCTAGACAAAAGAGAAAAGACAAGTGCCGAGGCTGAAGACTTTGCAGAACACATGAAGAATTTGCATGAAGAGATGAAAAAGCACATTAATAAGATGAATATTCAATACAAGGCTAAGGCAGGGCAGAAGAGGAGATATAATGAATTCCAGGTAGGAGATGAAGTCATGGTTCACTTGAGAAAAGAAAGGTTCCCAATTGGAACATACAATAAGCTGAAAATGAAGAAATTTGGACCATGTAGAATTTTGAAGAAACATGATTTAGGAAATGCATATGTGGTAGAGCTGCCAAGTGAGATCAACATTTCCCCTATTTTCAACATTGCTGATTTATCAAAATATCATAAAGGTGGAACAAAGGATGGACCAACAGAAGAACAGTGGAGTATTCCGGCATCTACTTCAATGAAGGAGATAGAAGCGATTATGGATAGCTGTGTGGGTAAGAGTACAAGAAACATGCAGTATACAGAATACTTGGTGAAATGGAAAGGAAGGCCTGTTGAAGATTCATCATGGTTATCTGAGACTAAGGTTAACCATTTCGGTTTCCCTCTAACTCGTGAGAAGTGACATGGTCACTTTTCAAATTACCCCGGGTGTCTGATACAGGAGCATCCAGGGTGTAAGAGCAATCTTGCATCAACCAAAAAAAATGTTGTTTCTTTTCAATAAGAGCTAAATTTGGCAAGGTTACTATTTTTAGTAAGTTTGCATTTGTGCACGTTTGGATACAAAATCTTACATGGACCTCTAGAATGGTGAATTGAAGCTAATGGTGAAGAAAATCACTTCAATATCATTTGTCATTTGTGAGATATTAAAATTTCAAATTCCAAAAATCCTATTGAAATATTCAAAGTCAAATTTGAGGCACTTAGAGGCTTCGGATGGGCCCAACATTTGGTGGGAAACTCAAGCAGTCTACCTTTAGGTACCACTTATGCACAACCATCTTTTTGAGAGCTTTCCGAAAAGGTATTATAATTGAAAATCCAATGGTCGGATCGAAAGTTATGGCCCCGCGAAGTTGACCTATTTTTAGAGGGAGATGTAAATTTTGAAATTAAGCTGGTGGCCACCAAAAAGGGCTATATATGACCATTTTTGGGAACCCTTGGGATAGTGGAGTTAGGGGCAAAGTGTAGAGTCAATAATAGGCGGGAAAACAAAAACCCTAGCTGATTTGGGGTTACAGCAGGCAAATGATTCTAGAGTCTTGAGAGAGGGAGCTGTAATGTGTTGCAACCTGTAAGGGATTCATCCTCTGATTGTATTTGAGCTTCTGTAATTTAATGTTTTGCCCATATTAATAAAATATCATTCTATTTTTTGTGTGCAATTTCTGTTATTGTGTGTTTTATGATTTACCCCCTTCATCACCAATCCACAACTTTATCTCTAAAAGAGGTAGCAAAAATATTGAGTAATGTTTTAGTGATGTGGTGCAATGAGAACATGTTAGAAATATTCTTAACATGCTCCTTTGAAGTGATGAAATATTTCCTATTGAATAAGGGAAGGGCCTTCATATCAATAGTTAGTGACTCATCTCTATTGAAAAGTCTAAGGGCTACCATTGTCACAAGGGACAAAAGATTCATTCCCTGGTGGAAAATCCATGGGTGACTATGGAGGAAGTACCAAAGACAGAGGTGTTAGATCTAGAGGAGGTAGTCATGTAGGATTCCCGCTTGGAATGGAATCTCTTTAGGTATGAAAATCCCTAAGAATCTCACTCTCATTTAAGATCTAGTTAAGATTTGTTTCATAGATAAGCACATGATTTGTAAAATGGTTTGAGAGATGGAGACACTAGGTTAATATTCACTTCTTTAAAAGGAGAAGACCTCTTTTTATTCACTAAGATTGAAGAAAGTAGCCACTAAAAATGTGAACATACTAACAATATAAATATAAGTTTAAATATCATTATTAGTGGGACAATTGAGTCGAGTCCCATTGGGTGTGCCATAAAGTTAGCTATTGATGGTGGATTTTCAACCATATATGTTGGGGAAAAAGATATCATTGGAAGGGAGGTGAAAGGGGCCCTCACACTCATAGATAGACCACAAACACCAAGCCACTCAAGTCCCATCAGGTGTGCCATATAGTTAACTATTGGCACTGATGTATTTTCAACCATAGATGGTTGGAAAAATTATCATGGGAAGGGAGATGAAAGAGGCTATCATGCTCATAAACAAGCATTGGACACCAAGACACTCAAGTAATTGAGAAGTTCTAATATAAAAGGAACTCACACATCAATAATTACTTTTAGATAACTAGGTGGGAACCCTTTAGAGAAGGCCAACTTCCTCTTCTATTTTGCACCTAAAACTAAATTAACTAAACACATACACACTACCACTACAAATGATGCAAAACATAAAACTACTCTATTGTCTAACCTAACCTATCTAACTAGTAAAGGAAAAGGGATAGAAGGAGGATAAAAGTTAGGAGGGGTATATAGTTAGAGACAAAAAAGGGTGGGTAAGGGAGTGCCAAAGAAGGGTGACCTGCTAGATTTATCTACAACACACAACTAACTCTCAACTATGAACATGTACATACCTCTGATGGGGCTAGCTCAACATACTTTATGTGAACCTACTTATAATAGAACAACATTAAATAGCATCTATAGCTAGTGGGTACTCAATGTAATTAGATAATCCACCTTAGTCTAGGGGTATTAGAAAAAAAGCATACACACACTCATAGTATTGAAATAGGGGCACTCTTTGAGATGAGTATTATTGAATACAAAATGCTAAAACACACTCATATTCCCACAAGATAACAAACCATTAACAAATAAATCTTAGTACAAAAAGACAATTATATATTAAAAATCCAAAATATATTTATAAGAGGGCACAACCATCATTTATACAATTGTGGGAACCTTGTGTAATTGCAACCAAGTGAACCTACAAAATTTTTACAAAAGAATAGAGGAGAGAGTGGGGACAAATTTTGGAGGAGCTAGGGCATTTGCTAGATGATCTTCAACTAATACCAAATCAATGGATGGAATGTTTCACACATGGGCAATTGCAGAATTTACCTAGAAATAAATAACACCATGATGACCTCCTTTTCATGCATGCACCACTTGTAATTTCTAAGAATAAAGAGCCCATGTGATCTAGAATGAATCCTAATCAACCACAACAAGTATTAGGTGGAAACGTTTGATCAATGTCCATTTTATATAGAGGAACACATGCTAAATATGAGGTGATATGTGCCACATTATATCAATATTGATTGATTGGGAGGGTCAACACACTACGTGGGAGGGTGAGCTAAAAAATGAAGATGAATTCTACATGAAGATCCTTCAAAATATTAGGGGCTTGGATTCATTTCATGATGGGAAAGGCTAAGAATCTTTGAATCTAAAATGTTACCTTGTAATTAATGGTTGGTACAATTTGAAAGATGGCAACATGGTCAAGGCTTAAAAGATCTTGAAACCACAAGGAGGCATTCTATGGTAGGGCCCACCATGGGGTCAAACCAAATAGAAGATAAAATAAGATGATGTGAATGAACTAACATTATCATATTTCTCTAGAAGATCAATAGCTAGTGCACTTGGAAGGATTGTAGCATGGTCATAGCCTTGAGAGATTCTAAAAGGGAATGATGGTGAGTAGGGATGTGGGACCCACTATGATGTTAGAATCTTTAGGATATATGTCCTATGTTACTATGTAGATAATGAATTTATTGCAATCATTTGGCTTGTTGAGTCACCATAAGGACAAAGAGAGTTGTGAAGCTAATCAACATGTAGATGTGGGAAGCACATGAACAAATGGTTCATGATTGAAGAGGGCCTTTGAGACTAATGGGGACCAATACTGAAAGGCATTTATATGGGCTAAGGACTTAGCCAAATTCAAGAAACAAGAAGCTATAAAACCATCAAGATGTTGGAAACCTAAAAGATAGATTCCACAAACATCATGATATAGATGGCTCAAATATTAAGACACAGATCAATGGGGACAACATGGGACTTGAATAAAGGTAACCCCATGGACTTGGGAAGGATCTAGATTTCAAGGAAATTTTTTGGAAGGGACCCAATGGATCCATCTACGTTAGCATGGATAACTCAAAGGGAGTGTGTTAGGAGAACAAACTACACAACAATTATTAAGAACTTCCAACTAGGAAGGCAAATTTTTATGTTTTAAATAATCTCATATTTATGATTTATTTACATGGAGCTATAAGAAGAAAATGTCGCTTCATGAACTCTTATACAGATTTTGTTTGATGAATTGGTGTCTTATATATTACTTCATATAAAGTTTTATATTACACCAAATCCATAAAAAGAAGAAAGGTGGATAAATTCACACCCCAATATCTATTCAAAGCCATATCTTAAACAACAAACCAAAGAGAACAAAAGTAGCATAAAGGCCACTAAGTAGCAAGAGTCACAAGAGGAAGTAGATCATGGTCATCAGGCTTTCCCTAGACATCAAGAAGGTCTTGGTCATTTAGGACTAGATCCCAATTTATAAGATCAATTTCTTCAACAACTTTCTCACCATCAAAAGGCTGGGTATCATTCTTGGTAGGAGAAATATCTAGACAAAGGTGAGAAGACTTAACACTATTTGACTAACTAGGAGCACCTCTATCACAAGGATGATAAGAAACTAAAAGAATATGGGAATGCTAGGATTGACCATGAGCACTATGACCTACATTGAGGAGGTTGAGAAGCATGAGAATCACAAGAATCATGCCCAAAATAATTATGTATATATCCACATTGATGCCCTCTAGGAGAGTATTAACCCCAATTTGAAGGAAAAGCTAGTGGAACTCTAGAAACCATACAAAGTACATTACCCCAATGGTCAAGAAGCACCTATAGGTGAACAAAGTTAGGTGTTTCCAAATGGCCTCAATGGAAACATTCATATCCCCTTGATACTTAATCTCAATGGAAGATAGAGCAATAGTAGAGTGCTTCTTGTTTGACTAACTGGTAGGATGTAGACCAAGTGAGAATTCATAACCTAAAGTGGACTTGTGATCATAAGAAACACCTACGCAATCTGAATCTATATAAACCCTAGAAAATAAAGATTAATACTTGGTGTAGAGTGAATCTTGTAATTGTGAGTACCTTGAATGTAATGAGCAATCCACTTTGCTACCTTTTGGTGTAGCTCATGGGGATCCTGCATAAATCAAGAGAATATGCCCACAACATATGAAATATTGGGCCTCATATGAGTTAGATAAATGAGACTCCCAACAAGCTATCAATATAAAGTACCATCAACCAATGGTGAAGAGAACTAAGCCCCAAGTTTGACTTCAAAAAGAAAGGGATTTGGAGCAAGATTGTAGTCATCCATGTGAAACTATGAGAGTAAATCAAGAATACACTAGGATTGTGTAATGGTAATCCTAAAAGAAAACTAAGATATCTCAATCCCAAGAAAATAATCCAATAAGCCCAAGTTGATCATCAAAAACTTTTCATGAAGGGTAGTTTTTATTGCCATAATAGATGAAGGAGAACTCCACATGATCAGTAGGTAACAACATATAAAACAAGAATGGGGAGAGAATCATCCCAATATAAAATGTAGACGTTCAGATCAAAATGGTAATGAGAAACCCCAACTATGAGAAGGAAGGAATTCATCTTAGCATACCATGCCCAAAGAGGCTTATTTTAGGCCATAGATAGGTTTTCAGAGTTTTCAAACCATGGAAGAATCCTATAGAAGAACCTATGGTTGATCCATATATATCTCCTCCAAAAGGCCTTTGTGAAAAAAGGAACTCTTCACATCCATTTGGTGAACCTCCTAGTGATGTGCTGTAGATAGAAAGTGTAAGTTAAATAGAGTTCATCTTTGCAACTAGTGCAAAGGTTTTAGAGTAATCAATGCTAGGAACTTGGGAAACCCCCTTTGCTACCAATCATGCTTTAAACTTATCCATTGTTGTAAATTTTGCATGATATATCCACTTACATAAAACAAGATTCCTTTCCTTAAGAAGGGGGAAAAGGTCCCATGTTTGGTTCTTAACCAAGGAACAATACTCCTCTTTCATGGTTCCATCCTACTCAAGAATTCTAGATGCCTCCTAAAATGATTGTGGATTAGATGTAGAAGTAATAAAAACATGTGGAAGTTCTTGGAGCTATGATTGTGTCTACCTAGTGACTGATGGATCTCCAACCCAATAACCTACAAATTGAAGAGTCTATCAAGCCCAAAGTGGACCTATCGTAAAAGAATCTAGACGATATTCCTCAAAATTTTAATGATGACTCATAGAAGCAAGAGGTGAATCCTCATTATCACTCTCAACATTTGAAGTGGAGGAAGAAAAATCCTCATTATCAAAAAAATACCTAGGTGGATCTGAGTCATGGGAACTATCATCTCTACCAGGTGAATCCAATGTGAATGTAGAAGGATTAGAAGTGTCAAGAGTGGAACTTGAAGAGCTCTCCTTAAATTAAACACTCCTCTCAATGAACATAGATCATGTGTAATAGGGTGGAGGAGTTGATAACCCTTAACACCATTTGGATAGCCTACAAAAATGCAAGGTCTACTCTATGGTTCCATGGCCTTATGTTTCTCTATAGGAATGCAAGATATAGCTATGGAGATAGCCACCCAAGATCAAGGAGCTTCAATGAAAGAACAAAAGAGACCCAAAATGAGAATAATTATATTCTATCAAAGTATGCAAATATACAATGATTCTAGATTAGAATTTTCATATGAGAGATACACCTAACTATATAGGAACACCACCAAGATATGTGAATTTATAACCAATGTGAGATAAAGGAGATGTAGTCACATGTGTGCACAACCTCTCCACAAAACTAGGAAATTACAAGTCACACGATGCAAATACAACCTACCTAAGAAATTTTATCCCATCCTAAATACATAACATTCAATAAACTAATTAACTAAATGCAATTTAAAATAAAATAATGCACCAACACCCCATCATAAGCATATCTTAGGTGGGTAGGAAAGAGAGATGGATGGGTTCCAACAAATGTGTAGCCATGTTAGGTACCCATTTGTACAAAATGTGTCCCTCAAGGAACTAGGAAGGAAACAACCTCATATGAGGAAAAAATCCCCCCAAGAAAAGAGAGAGAAGCACCCCCAAATAGAGAGACAAGAAGAGAAACCATGAAACCCCCATCAAGGTGTATTTTCCTTCTTCTATGGTAGATTCTCAACATTAAATGTTGAAAAGGACTCACAAAAAAAAACCTACAAGATTTGTAAGTACCCTTTCCAAGAAGCTATTTTTGGAAGACTATGAATATGATTTTTCTATAAAGAATCAATATAAGCCATGGATGTAGCAACACTAGAATCAACAAAAGCAATAGGAGATGAATGATATGGAATGTTAGCACATGTCTCTAGAACATTAGGTGATGTGAGAACTTGAAGGTTCAAATGACTATATTATATCTCCTCAAAAATTTCCACACTAGATGCCTTAGTGTGAACAATGGTGTCCACAAGATCCTCAAGATTAGATTCTACAAATAGACAAGAGATATCTTGTAAGTTGCAACCATCCATGTGAAGTGAATTATGTAGACATGAGTGGTCCTACTAAAGGTAATTGGTAGTGTCTAATAGATTGGATAGGATTATTGTCAAAACATTAGTAGAAAACTCATGACATCCCATGCATGCTTGACATTCCCATAAAGCATCATGATTGGGTAATGAAACAACTTGCACAATAGAAGAATATAATAGAAAATATGATGCAAATACTTGAGAATAATATGCCACTTCGAGGGGGAAACCTCCTAATCCACTTCGAGGGTGATACCTCCAATAGTCTTCAATAAGAACACAATACTCAATATGATGATAATAACTAACCTCTACCTCCTATATATACCATACTTATGCCATGGATACCACCCAAATCTACTCCAAATGCCTTAAAATTAGGACTATAGATATATCAATGTGCCCTTGTTAAACCCTCCAAAAATTAGGAAAAAAATCACTAAATTGTAGCCCTAGGAGTGAAAATGATGGAAAACCTAATTTTGCAATAACTTCCTTAATTCTACTCCAATTGAACTCAAATCAAGAATAAAGTAGCGTTAATATATCATTAAAAACCTTTGAAAAATATTGAAAATATTTTCTAAAATGAGGGAGATATGTGCTTCCCAAAATGACCTCCAAAATTAAAATAATCACCTTTTTTTTTGCCTTCATGGTGCCAAGATCATGCTCTAATACCACTTGTAATGAAACAACTTGAAAAATAGAAGAATATAATAGGAAATATGCTACAAATACTTGATAATAATATGCCACTTCGAGGAGGCAACCTCCTAATCCACTTCGAGGAGGCAACTTCATAATCCACTTCAAGGGGGATACCTCCAATAGTCTTCAGTAAGAACACAATACTCAATATGATGATAATAACTAACCTCTACCCCCTATATCTAACATACTTATGCCATGGATGCCACCTAGGCTAACCTAACTACCTATATAAGAATATATTAATGATTATATAACTTAAATAAGAGTTAAGGTAGTTGCAAGATGACTACTCATAACCATATACACACTATAGGATTAGGGCTCGTGTACTAGATTGTATAGACCATGATTGAGGTCTCCAAAAAAATACCATATGATGGTCCAAATAGTATAAGGACACTTAGTGTGTTTGATGTGATGTCTTATATATCTAGGAATTGTATGAAAAATTGGTTTGTAGATTGTATCATTATTGCCATACCATTTAGACTTGTCAAAAACCTCCTAGTTCATTGATCATGCCATATAGAGTGAGTAAGAGATGATCCATTTATATGCAACGATTCTTAATCCCTCTAAACTAGGAATAATAGTTCCATGGAGTTAATTTCACAATTGAAGGGTGGAATTTAACAATGGGAACCATGATAAAACCCCTAAAATCTGTCAAACACAAGATCCACTTAACAAAACAAAATGAACAACCCACCAAAATCACACAATCATGAAACTCCCAACATAAAATGATTTTGACACTTTATATTTAGTGCGTGTACATTTTCCACATTCTAAAAACTATAAAGTGGTCTAAATCTTGATGTGTTACAAATGTCAAAATAAGGCTACAATGTTGAAAAACTATAAATCTACTTCAACCTACAACATATAACAAGATCTAGCAATTTTCTCAAATTTTGTGATAGAAAATTCTATCACAATTAGAATTGGAGGTTAACTTTAAAGCATTATAACTCACTCAATACTGCTACAAATATTTTTTGTGACCACTTACTAGAAATCTCTTGAGTTCTTCTCTCCAATGAATCAAGATATTTTTTTCAAGACTGTGTGAAGTGTACAACATTCTATAAATAGGCAAATTTTGGAGGGAAAAATAGAAAAATAAATTCCTTGGGGTATTAGGCCAAGTGCTCTGATTTCAACAAAATGATAGTTAATCTATAGATTTTTGGGCCTTCTAGATGCAATGGAAGGGTCAAATTTGACCAAAAATGCTTCAAATGATGACAACCTATTAAATCTCATAAGCACCTCCCAAATGAAAACTCTCATAGATCTGGCCTCCAATGTCCAATTTGGACATAACAAAAGGAAATATCCATTATCTCAAATGCTTTAGACTTAATGGTGAATGCATATTTGCTCCATCAAGCTCCAAAATGTACCTTCAATACAAAGCCACAAAAGAAACCCCAATATCTAGTATTTTTATCAAGTTTTTATGATTCTTCAAATTATCATTCAATGCAAGAGAAGAGCACGATCAAATTTTTAAGAAAATACAAGATCTACAACCTAGAGATCTCCACAAAGGCTAACACGAAGCAATTCCACAAGCTTTGATACCATGTTAGATTTAGAAATAAACTAAAGCTACCCAAAACCTAATGCATGAAATAAAAAATAAAACTATTCTAGCATATGATACTAAAATCAAAATAGATAAATAGAGTTAGTTTTACAAATCTAGATATGTAAATACTAAAGAAGTAAAATAGAATCGAAAAAGCTCACAATAGTATGAATGAATAACAAGTTAGAGGAGTGGATATTGTTGAACACATAAGGATATTGAGAGGGGGGTGAATCAGTACTTCATAAAATTCTTCTATTTTAACTTTATTCTAACTACCATAAACATTAATAACAAGAAAAGCATAAGAACACAGAAGCACACAACCAAAATACTAGATTTATGTGGAAAACCCAAGGAGGGAAAAACCATAGTGAGCAAGCTGCTTGGATCTACTATCCAAATCTAGCCTCACTAATAAAAACAAGATTACAATATTATTTATGGGTACAACCCAAAGGAAGTTGCAACTCCCTAAACCATTACAACATTTACAATAGTTATCTGACTCAATGTTTTTCAAACAAAACTGAATGCTGATCACTTTAGCATATGCACAATTATCTCATTTTTGCATGCTTTAAATATCAATCACCACCACAATATCACAACCTCAAAAACTATTCTCCATCATATTGTCAACAATTATCTCTACAACACTATCATGTTATATAAACTGATCTTCTCCACATTTCATCATGAGCTCTATTTCTGTTGTGAGTATATTCGCACGATATCTATTCTATCTTATAATACTCTACTTCTATATCCTTCAACAACTTTGATTCTTCATATATATCCTCTGCAAGCTTCAAAATCTTTCTCCTTGGTTAGCCAAGATGAAACTGTGTATGAGAAAAATTGACTATGATAAACTAAACAAATCAAAAACCCAATAACATAAAGAGAACCGATCTAAATAAAAGCCATTAATAATAAATCAATGAAACATGAAAGCTTTTACCAAGATTTGTATTGTTCCCTTTGGATGAATGTGGATTGCTCAATAGTGCTGCGAAACCATGGTTGCAACAAGCAAGTAGAGTGCTCAAAGATCAATGTCAAAAGATCGTGAAGTTGCTCAATCGATGCGATGTATGCTCAAAGTGCTGTTAAGTATGCCTGAGAATAAGTGATCGAAGAGAGGGGTAATGAAGGAGATGAGGGGGGTTTATATAGGTTTCAATGAAGATCGATCAACGGCCCAGATAATTCAGAAGAATCACCGGAGGAGAACAGTTGAGGAATGTGCAACGAATAAGAAGAAGACAAGTGTCACACAAAAGCTATTTTATTTGAGTTAATCACTTTCTTTTCTAAAGATAAGACATGCTTTTCATAAATTAGAAAGTTTTTTTCTAATTTAAGAGAAATTGATAAAAATAAGGTTGATTGAATAGATAACTCAACTTAAGATTTGCTTTTGCATGATTTGAGATAAATTAAATAATAAATTATTCAATTTTGTGTGCATGGAGAAGAAGACTTATTTTTAGAAGATTTGAAAGATATTTGTAGATAAGAAAGCAAATTAAATAAATAAATTTATTTAATTGTTGTGCATGATTTGGAAGAATAAATAAAATACTTGATTTATTTTATTTTTGGAGATTCAAAGGATTTAAATAAATTTGATTTGATTTATTCAAATTTGGAAGAATGAATTTGATTTAATTAAATAATTGGGAATTATTTAATTGTTTGGATAAGAGGGAATTTGTGATGAATTAATTAAATAATGGGATTCATTTAATTAATGGAGACTTGAGATTTGGAAAAAGGATAATTATCTAATTAAATAATTGAAATTATTTAATTGTGGAAGAATAATAGAGGAATTTAATTTAATTAATTAAATAACGAGGATTTATTTAATTAATGTCAAATTTTAGGAGTTTTAGAAGAATTTGATGAAATTAATTAAATAATTAGATTATTTAATTAACGTTGTAATGTAAGCGATTAGACAGATTAGATGAAATGCAAGTAGTGCGACGACTTGGTCATTTTAGGGTGTCTACATTTTGCCCCTCTTTGATGCAACACAGTTTATAGCGTTGCGTCAAAGAAAATGATTGTTGAAGACATGGTACAATTTTTGATGCTCCAGTGTATCTAGTTGCCCCAGCATATGCTGGCGTAGGGTGCCCCCTCGAGAGGAAAGGCAGGGAAGTGACAGAAGAACTATGTTGACGCTCGACTAGAGGAGTGCGCAAGCAGGTTAGAAGGAAAAGCAGTAGGGGGGAAGAAACAAAAATGCAGGGGGGCACTATAAATAGGTCCCATGGGGACCACAATCCTCATTTGCACACTAGGAGCCTCTAAATTTAGAGAGTAGAGCCTCCAAACTTAGGTTGAGTGGAAGGAGCAGACAACGCGGAGAGATGCCGATTCTAGCGCACAGGCATCGGGCGGAGTTAGTGCAGACATACAAGAGGCCAGCAGGAGCTCTGGCAGTGGTAAGTGTTCGAACACTTCATTTTAATTTGACGTTTTAGGGTGGTTTAGGGCTAGGTCTAGGTAGGGTTTTCAGGTCAGCCAAAAGTGCTTTAGGGTATCGCGGCGCTATTGGTAGTCGCGTTAGGCGCTATTGGCATCCCGCAACGCTTTTGGTATGAAAGTAGAGCATTTTTGGCAAAACTAGAGTGCTATTGGCCTCTAGGCCTAGCGCCACAGTGCTTGTGGTAGGATGTTGCAGCGCTTCTGATTATACAGTGTAGCGCTATTGGTGGGGCAGGGTAGCGCTATTGGAGGGGATAGCAAAAATTAGGTCGTGGCTGGTAGCGCAGTAAGGCGCACTTGGCTGCAGAGTGAGGCGCACTTGTAAATCAAGTCGCGTTTGGTATAAGATAGTTCAGTGCTACTGCATAAGCAGTAATGCGCCTTTGGTAGAACCGAACAGCGCCTTTGTGTGAAACAAAGCGCTTTTGGTTAGCTGAGAAGAGGAACCTAGTTAAGGTTGATTGAAGGGTTGACTACCCTAGTTTAGAAAAGGGGTTGGATAGAATAGAAGCAAATAGGAGTTGGGGGATATGATACAAAAGAATTGACAAGTGGTTTGCTTATGGATGCAGAGGATTATGCCACCGTTGATGTCGAGAGAGCGACACCACCCGATAGCACATGAGGTAGTACAGCTGACATGGGAGGAGGACGCATTCCTAGAGCACGCAAGATTATGGCACGTTGCACACTTGACACACATTAGGGTGAATCTCACCCTAGTGACAGCAGTGGTGGAGAGATTCCGCAGTGAGACAGGCTTGTTTCACTTTCTGACAGGGGAGGCGATAGTGACCTTGGAGGATGTGTATCGCATCCTGAGGATTCAGATTGATGGGGAGAGAGTGGACTTTGACCCGGCACGGGGAGAGGTAGGCATGGTAGATGTATTTTGCACCAATGACTTGTGGATAGACGACGAAGAGATTCAGTGGGCAGATGTCCCAAGACTCTGCAATAGGATCAGGTGGATAGTATCCTCATTGATTGGCGGCTTCCTCTGCCCAGATAGGAGATCTAGAGGATTATCGGTTGGCTACGGTATTGTACTATCTGGGATGTTTACACATGGCATTCAGTATGCATGGGGCCCATGTGTCCTAGGACAGTTGTACCATGATATGGACCACTGCATGTTCAAAAGAGGCAAGAGTTTCTTAGCAGGGGTGACTCTTCTACAGGTGTGGGCATGGGAGCATATCCCAGTGATCCGACCCATGACATAGCGCCATCAGGACAGGGGAGAGCCATACACATTCCTATATGAGGAAGTGATTACACATCAGAGGCTGGGATCTGTTAGCCACTGGAGGCGGTAGATCGATGAGATGGACCTATTTATTTGGAGACCATGGTTACTTGCGAGGAGTGGGGGGACGATCATGAGCAGCTGATGTACTGCAGACAGGCTCGGTATCTATTTGGGAGATGGACATATACGATTGAGAGATACCTGCCAGAGCGGGTATTAAGACAGTTTGGGTTGCCACAGGGGCTACCAGTTGGAGAGCCGACACATGCCAGGACACAGAGAGAGGTTGGAGACTAGGATGCAGAGATTCCAGTGGCTACAACGTTAGCAGAGGTACGGGGACTTGTCCCCGTGAGATGGGATTGGGACACAGAACTGGCAGATCCAGGTACACTGCCAGAGTATGACAGGTACTGGTAGACACACAGGTTGATGAGATTGACTACACCAGGTGTGGTAGGGGCAGTGGGGGAGGTACTAGTCCCCGGTGTAGAGGCCAGGATCAGACAACAAGCTAGAGCAACCAGACAGCAGGTAGTTGGAGAGGCCAGCAGGCCAATGTGGAGATGGCGGAGGAGGGGGAGCCAGCCGTAGAGACTGATTTGGAGAGGGAGGAGTGGCTACTACAGGAGGAGACAGTCCAAAGGACTCGATTAGAGCTCTGGATGGTACAATTGAGGAGGGACAGGGATGCCGCGAGGGTTGAGGCGAGACAGGCCAAGGCCTTATCCCAGGTGCAGACACAGGTAGCAGCAGTAGCACAAATAGCCCTGGCACACGTACAGGCTCAGCTACAGGTCCAAGCACAGGCACAGGCACAGGTACAGATACAGCCGCTAGCCGCACCAGTAGCAGATGACAGGTAGCTAGCCCAGGTGATGAGGGAGAGAGACGCAGAGGTACAGCTACGGCTAACAACAGAGGCCACACTCCATAGATTGAGGCGGGAGAGATGAGGCACGCCGTGCACTGGGTGCAGATCAGAGGACTCTATATAGTGAGCTCGTCTAGTTTAGGGAGAGCTAGTATCAGCCGACAAAGAGGCAGAGTACTATAGGGCGCTTTACGCAAGTGTGGTGCCAGCGGCGCAGCGAGAGCCGAGCTACAGAGACAGGAGCAGGTCTAGAGCATCAGAGTCTCGTAGGACAAGGCAGTCATTGTCCTCAGTGAGAGGACCATTTGTGCCACCAGGGGGAGGAGAAGGACCAGTAGGGGGACCTGCACTGAGCACAGGTGGAGGACAGGGGCCTCAGCAGGAGGGCAGCTTTACCCACTAGAGCATGTACATTTGTATATTGTACCATTTTGTATCATTTTGGATAGATGCCTGCGTGTGCCTTGATGTATATTTTGCAGGCTTTTGATAGCCTTGATGTACTATACTGATGTATATATGGACTATTGATGTAGACACATACATTTTGTATTTTATGATGACCTTTACATGAGATATATGATGATTGATTCTGCTCAGTGTTGTTCATGCCTATATATATGCACTTCTTGATGTCATGGATGTGATGATATGTATGTATGATTATGGATTTAATGTGATGATGTATATTGCGTATATGATGCTTATAGATGTATGATGATAGAGATGTATGATGATATAGATGTTATGACTAGTGATATCTAGCATGTGGGTTTTGTAGATATACACCAGAGAGAAGAAAAAGAGAAGACAGAAGACAGAGACTGTTGATCGATCTTTGATTTGAAAATGATATAAGGCCATGGGCAAATGAATGGCTAAATGAGCTTGTTGCAATGGTTTCATATTTTGTATATAAAGAGCAATCCTTATTTTTGATATAGCACATGGATAGTTTGCCACCAAGGTATAAAAGACCAAGGTGCAGTAATATCCGAGTGCATGGACGTTGACTCTGCAAGCAAGCGGTTTGAACTTAGATCCCTTAGACATAATATAACCTTGTTGGAATATGTGAATAAACCATAGTCTTGAACATAAAATAAACTTCAATACATGTAAATGCAAGAAGATTTATTAAATATGTAAGATGCTAGGTCGCAACACACACAAGATAAATAAAATGCTAAGAAAGATGCTAAAGATCATTCCTCAAACACGGCACACAAAAGCAATGACTATGCCTCCAAATCCATACTGCATCGTAACATACCAAGATTATAGATAAATCAAGGTAGCTTTGAGTAGGTATTGGAAAAGAAAATAAAAGATAAGCCATAAAACAAATTGACTGACTTACAAAGTAAACATACAGCCAACATATTCTCTTGCCAAAGAGGTTGCTCAGGGTAGATTGGATAGGAAAGATAATAGCCTTATCGTAGGAACTCTGTGTCCGTTAGAGGGTGCCATCTACCTAAAAAGACAATGTCTTGCTGCTGGAAATGCCACATGTCGCAGGAGACGCGTGTGTTGGTCTCGACAATGGAACACTTCGCAGAAGACAAGCTTGTTGATCTAGGGCTTTGGTTAAGCGGGACTTAGCTGATGTTGGCAATCGGTATGCAGGACAGTAGATGACTCTGGAAGTAGGCCTCTTTGCTTCAGGTTTGTTAAGGACTTTTTCTTTGAATGGATGTGCTAACCTACTGCTTGAGTTAGTCAAGTCGAGGTGAATGGATTTTGACAAACGGAAGACCAGAAAGGCAACACGCTAATGGATTGGGGTGGGTGGAGAATGATGAATTGTATGTGCCTAAGTACTGGATACATCCTTCGTATTCCAGACTGCCTACATACCTTGTATCCACGGGATCAAGGCACATTTACGATGAAAGATGAAAGTGATAATATGTAGTTCTAGGTAGAGTGATGAGATGGGTCAAGGTGAAAGGGGGAGATCTTATGTACCTGAGTACTGGATACTTCCTTCATATTCCAGACTGCCTACATACCCATATCCATGGGATCAAGGTACCTTAAAATTGAGATGAGATGATATGTAGTTCTGGTTGATGTGGTGATGTAGAAAAAGCATTGGGAAGATAACAGCCTTATCGTAGGAGCGATGTGTCCGTTAAAGGGTGTTACCTATGGAAAGGAGAAAAGATTGAAGAGCACATTGTGAACCACGAACAAGGAACCAATCCTAGACCTAAGTTAAGGAAATAGTTGCCCCCATTCCAGTAGAGGAATTTGCATGGATGACTGACGAAGAAGACATAGAAAGCTTGACCTAGGACAAGACAGTGTTAACTGTTGACACAGATCAAGACGTGGGATAACGATGGTGGACATTGACAAATTTCCAAGCTATACTAGATAGGGAGATGGAAATGCAAACAAGGTCAATGGTTTTATTATGGATGGATGGATGAAGTGCGTTGTGATGACAAGAAATGAACAAGACTCGGTAGACGATGGGTGCTGACTCTACACATAGCGCCTATTTGCCAGGTTTTCACTATGGTACTTATCCAAGGCGCCTGTTTGCCAGGTTTTCACCAGAGGACGGATTTTGTTTTTTGGAATACTCTGAGGATCAGGCATAGAACTTCTTGAGATGGACACTGTTAAGTGGCTCATCCAAAGGAATGCCGTCAGGTGTAGCTAAAGTATAAGCTTCTGATCCATATGTTGCTGTGACAATAAAGGGACCTAACCAGTTAGGCCCAAACTTGCCCTTCTTTTCTTGATCTGCTTAATTTCTCTGATTCTCTTTAAGTACAAGATCACCAACTTGAAACCGTCTTTCTTTGATCTTTTGGTTGTAATTACGCCGGAGGCAGTTTTGATAAACATGGAGATGATTCAATGTGGCAAGGCGCCTCTCATCTAGTAGTTTGAGCTCAGCTAATCTGGAAGTACGATACTCCTCTCCATCGATCAGGTCCTGCATGGATACTCTGAGGGATGGGATCTCGACCTCTATAGGTAGGATGGCTTCAAATCCATAGACCAAGGCATAAGGTGTGGCACTAGTTGGTGTTCTGATACTAGTGCGGTAGGCCCATAGGGCGGGGTTGAGTTGTAAGTGCCAATCACGACTAGCTTCATTGACCATTTTCTTGAGGATGTTAAGAATAGTTTTATTGGAAGCATCAGCTTGGCCGTTACTTTGCAGATAGTAGGGAGTTGAAAAGTGATGTTGGATATTGTATTGTGTGTACAAGGCACAAAAATCTTGATTCTTGAATGGTCTCCCATTATCAATTACAATGGCTTGGGGGATACCATACCGACATATGAGATAATTAAGGATAAACTTGGCTATTTGCTTACCAGTGATATAGGTCATGGGAATGGCTTCAACCGACTTCGTGAAATACTTAATGGCCGTAATGATGAACTAATGGCCATTGGATGAGGAAGGGTGGATTTGTCCTATGAGGTCGAGACCCCATTGAGAAAAAGGCCAAGGAGTTGTCACAGGTTGTAGTTCATGAGCTGGCGCGTGAATCAAATCTCCATGCTGCTGGCATTGTAGACACTTCTTAGCAAACTATACAGCATCTTGCTCTATTGTAGGCCAGTAGTGCCCTATTCTGAGTATCTTCTTAGCGAGATTAGGACCGGTAGAATGTGCACCACAGACACCTTCGTGTATGTCTCATAAGGTAGCTTCGGCTTCTTCCGCGTTAAGACATCGTAAGAGGATAGCATCGAGACTCCGACGATATAGTGTATCACCCAGAATGGTGTAACGAGAGGATCGACAGATAAAGGTTTTACGTTGGGTGGATGATAGGTTAGGGGGAAAGGTATTGTGTTTAAGCTATGCATAGACATCTTCATACCATGGGGAATTGGGACCAACAAGTTCACAGATGATTTCAGTAACGAGAATATCGACGGCTGGCATCAACAATTGCTTGATCAAGAATTCACATTTCTGTGTATTAGCAGGCACGTCTATCAGTGACCCTACAGAAGCCATAGAATCTGTAGCCTTGTTATGCTCTCTTAGAATTTTCTCAAATGTGATGCTAGAAAAGTGTGGTTTGTAGGCATCCACTAGTTGCTTGTAGGGGACCAACTTTTCATCTTTTGTTTGGTATTCATCTGTGACTTGGCAAATGACTAGTTGTGAGTCTCCATATACTTGTAATTCTGTGATGTCCCATTGAACTGTTGTATTGAGACCTATGAGGAGTGCTTCATACTCGGCTATGTTGTTGGTGCAAGGAAATGCAAGCCGATATGACTTAGGAATATAGTCATTTTGAGGTGTGATGAATAAGATGCCGGCCCCTGATCCATGCTATGTGTAAGAACAATCATAGTACAACTTCCACATTATTGATTTAGAAAGAGTGAATAGATTCTCATCTGGAAAGTCTGCTACCATAGGGTGTGTATCGGTCATGGGTGCTTCTGCTAGTTGATCTGCTAGGGCTTGTCCTTTGATTGCTTTACGATCTATATACTCAATGTCAAACTCACTAAGGATCATGACCCATTTAGCTAGTCTGCCTGTAAGAGCTGCTTTTGCAAGTAGATACTTCAAGGGATCAATTTTGGCTATAAGATTTGTGTGTTGGTTCAACGTGTAATGCCGCAGCTTTTGGGAAGCGAACACTACTACTAAACAAGCCCTTTCCATTGGTGAATAATTGAGTTCATATCCCACCAAGGTTCTACTGATATAATAAATTGCATGCTCTTTTCCTGATTCATCATGTTGTGCTAGCAAGGCCCCTAGGGCCGAAGTTGTAGTTGATATGTATAATATCAAAGGTTTATCAGCCACTGGTGATACCAATACATGAGGTGTAGCTAGATACTCTTTAAGCTGATCAAATGCTGCTTGACACTTATCATCCCATCAAAATGAGACATCCTTTCAGAGTAAGTGTTGAAATGGTTGACATTTATCTGCTAGCTGTGAGATGAAACACCTGATGGATTGCAACCTTCCCTAAAGGCTCCTTAATGCTTTGAGGCTCTTTGGTGGAGGCATCTCCACTATAACCTTTACTTTCGCGGGGTCTACTTTGATGCCTCTACGAGATACAATATATCCCAATAGCTTCCCTGATGTTACACCGAAGACACACTTCTTTGGATTGAGTCTTACTTGGTATTTCTCGAGCCTGTCAAAGATCTATCCTAGAACCTGTATGTGATCTGCCCTAGAAGATTTAGCTAGTATGTCATCAACATTGTCCTCCATGATATGATGAAAGAGGTCGTGGAATATCACTGTCATTGCTCTCTGATAGGTTGCTCCTGCATTCTTTAGACCAAACGGCATGACACACCCACAATAGTTACCCCAAGGACAAGTAAAAGTTGTTTTATGTTGATCTTCTTCTACTATCCTTATCTGATTGTAGCTTGAGAATCCATCCATGAGAGAAAGTATTTTGTGACCTGTTGTCAAGTCTACTATAATATCAATGTTCGGTAGTGGAAAGTCATCTTTGGGACATGCTTTATTAAGATCTCTAAAATCATTGCACATGCGGATGCGCCCATTGGGTTTAAACATAGGTACAATGTTTGATACCTAGTCTGAATAGTCAATAGGTCGTATGAACTTTGCATCTAACAACTTTTGTATTTCCACTTTTACCAAGAGAGCTATTTGTGGGTGCATCTTTCTTAGTTTTTGCTTGACTAGTTTCACTTTTGGATCAACTGTAAGATAATGAACTACTAGCTTAGGGTCTAGCCCTGGCATATCAGCATAGGTCCAGGCAAAATTGATGGTTCTCTGTAAGAAGAATTTGTTAAGATTCCTGTGCTCTATTTTTGAGAATGATGCTACTAGGAATGTGGTCTTTGGATTTTGCTCTGTGCCAAGGTTTATCTCTGTAGAATCTTCCACTAGGAGAGCTGACTTCTCTTGATACTTAGATGGTAGGGGAAGGTCAAATCCTCCATCCTCAGGTGCCGCAGTTGGGTTTTCACCTTTGGATACGTCCTTTGTTTTTACTATTTTGTGATCAGGAGGTGCCACAGTGTGGTTCTCACTTAGAGATCTTTCTTTATTTTTACTTTCGCGACTGGAGGATTTGGCATTCTCACTAAAATAAGTTGTTGGCTCTAGTTCCATTACAAAACTTGCTTTATGATCGCCAAGAGGGATACCTTCCCGAAGTCCCATAAACTCAACTAAAGATTTGTCATTTTGAAATACATCTATTTCCCAAGGCCACCTTTTCCTTTATAGCCCATGTTTTTTACTATCCTTAAGCCATTGCCATATTGCTTGACTGGTATTGTGATTGGTTCTTTCTCCTTATAGAGCCAAGAAGAAATATCCTCAATAGTTTCCTCTTCCAATAACTAGCCCTGTTGGAATTGGGTTAGAAATGCTGGGGGAGGAATACCTGCTTTTTTGGTTACTTTGGCAATGGGTGGTTGGCCGTAAGATTTTGGAGGTAAAGGCATCCACCCTACACAAAAAGATTTTGAGATATCATAAGTTCCAAAGCCTATATCACGGATGTGTGCTTTGATTTCAGGAATAGGATTAGGTTCACTTGTAGAGGCTTGTGTCAAAGTTTTAGGATCAACATATAGTGGGGATTCAAGGGCTTTTGCATTGTTAGGCACTTAGTTGCAATTCTTATAGCTGCCTTGCAAGACACGGTAGAATTCAAAAGGATTGGGGTCTCTTGGGATAGTGATCTATGTACCATTGAATGGGAACTTTAGAGACCGATGGTACATGGAGGGAACAACTTTCATTGCATGGATTCATGGGTGGCCTAGGATAATGTTGTAAGGCAGTTCAATATCAAGGACTTGACATCTGGTTTCAAGCATGACAGGGCCCAGCTGTATAGGCAAGTGGATAATACCTTTTGAACAGCATTCAGCATCATCATATCCCTTGATTGTAATACTTTGACCAGTGTTGACATGATCCTCAGAGTATTCCAATTGCTTAAGTAACTTTAAAGAACAGATGTTGAGACCAGCACCACCATCTATGAGTATATGTTTGATTTTGTGCTTATAGATGAGAACCTCAATATGAAGGGCATCATTATGACTAGGATCATGGGATGGGAGATCTTTCTCAGAGAAGAACACATTGTAGGGTGAAGCAATGTTACCTACTATAGCTTGGAAATCCACGACCACTATGTTGTTAGGAACCGAAGACTCTTGGAGGGATTTTTCTAGCACTACTCTATGTGCAGGTGATGATCGTAGAAGGTCCAAGATAGAGATCTGTGCGGGTGTTTTCCTGAGATGTTCAACAAGATTATAATCAGATTGAGCTGGAAGACTAGGTGTAGGAACACGAATGGTGACACGACCACAACGAGTTGTAACAGTGCAATCCATAGATTTGCCTTTGATTGTGAGGGTAGACACTCGACTCTCTTCAAAATGACCTACAATGGAATCAAAGGAAGTGGAGGCATGATTGATACCCTTACCTCTATCCTGAGGAGGAGGTGGACCATGATGAGGGAATGGTTCCTTGTACATATTGAGATCTTTGTTCGTGTGCTGAGCTAGTGGATCTTCTTGTAGAGATATTTGATTGCCTTCAATGAGATTTTGGATTAGGTGCTTGAGTTTCATGCACGATGCGGTTCTCTGCCCTTTGCTCCTATGGAATTCACAGTATTCATTTTCTCTGTACCGTGTAGTTTTGTAAACAAGTTCACCATATGGGGGAGCATCAGCTAGGGTGATGAGTCCTTTCTGTAAAATCTTTTGTAAAATTATCTCTATGGGCTCTCCCAAGGGAGTGAATTGACGCCGCGGAGGGTAATCTTGTTGAGGCCGCTCTTGTTGTCATTGCTGTTGGTTTTGATAAGGTTGCCTTTGTTGTTGCTGCTGTTGAGGTGGAGCTTGACTTGGTTTGGAAAGTTGTAGCGGTGTTTGCAACGTTTGGACATGTTTAGAATCAACCACCCCATCGTTGACCACGTTTTTGTTTTTGTTCCAATATTTGGGCTTATTGCTTGATTGTTGATGAGGAGCATTGTCTTTTGTCTCTTTGAAGATTTTGACCACACCCTTAGCAATGAGGGCCTTTTCAATGTTGATTCCCTTGTATGTGACTTCGTCGAAGGTTGTAGCACTAAGAATTTGCAAATGGAAACCTAACTCTTGGTTGAGGTTCTACACAAATATGCTAACCAGCTGTTTCTCAGGAATCTTGAAAGGGAATTTGCTAGCCATTTGTCTCCATCATTGAAGGAAAGAAATGAAATTTTCTCCATTCTTTTGTTTGTTGTTGCATAGATCAGTCATGGAGATCTCATGCTCTGCGTTGTAAGAAAAATGGGTGGTAAATTTCTCTGCTAGTTCGTTAAAAGACTTGATACTCGTGGGTAAGTGTGAGAACCATTCTATAGCTTGACCTCCTAGACTGCGAGGAAAGAGACACATAAGATATGTGTCGTTATGTGAGACCTCGAAGCAAGCAAGATAGAATTCCCTGAGATGGTCTTTTGGGTCACCTTTTCCTTTGTATTTATCAAACTTAGGAATAGTAAAATTTTGAGGAAAAGGGATCATGGGTAATGACTGATCAAAAGGATAAGGACACACTTCTTCTAATTAGAAGGTCTTCTTGGTGTGGCCAAACGTAAGATCAGATAGTTGTTGTTGAACTTCTGTGATTTTTAGCTCCATCGCTGTGGGAGGGGTTGGAAACATCTCCTGTTGTCTGAGAAGTGGTTGTTGTTGCCCATACGGAAGATTGTAGTGTAAGCCATGAGCATTGGTATTATGAGGGTCGTAAGATTGGTTGGGGTCGTATGCGTTGTACATTGGGTTGAGATTGGGTTGGGATTGGATGTTTTGATTAGGAGGAGGTGGGGGTGGCACTAGGTAAGAATGTTGGCTTTGTGATGGTTGAAGAAAAGAATTGGGTGGAGGAAAGCTAAAGTGTGGGTTAGGTTGCGATTGTGGCACATAGCTTTGGGAAACTTGATGTTGGTAAAGTTGAGGGTGGCTAGGCAATGTGTGAAAGTAATTTAGCGTTGATGAACGTAGTGGAGGAGGGACGTAGGTAGATGTGATTTGCAATGGTTGATTGAGGATGAGTGTAGAAGAATGTTATGGTTGGGATTGCATGACTCTAGTTGGTGGAGAGACATGAAGGTTTGATGATATAGGAGGTGGTATTTGTTGAGACCCTTGTTGCATGGCTACATAGTTGTTCCCCAGATTGTAATTGGGTGGGAAACCTATTCGTGAAGGGGGAACCAAGATTCCACTTGCGGTTGGTGTGGACACTTTAGGAGTTTGTTGTATATTTGATCGAGCTAAGGTGGCTTGCCTAGCTGGCTCCGCTTGACATTGGAGAGTTTCTTGTTGATTTTTGTAGATCTCTATAGGAGTCAGAAGTGGTGAAATGGCCCTCTTTCCTGTTGGGTTTTGGTAAAGGGTATTCTTATATTGTACCATTATTTTCCCTTGTGAGCCTTATTCGGGTAAAGGCGTGGTCACTGTTGACATGGTTTGCACCGCTTGTATGGTGTCTAGGGTGTTGTTTGTCTCCTTGAGATTGGATAAATCAAAATCTTGAAGTAATTTGGCTCCTTGCTCTGCTAGCAAGTGAAAGAAATGATCCTGGTTCTCGCTAAGGATTTTGTCAAAGGTGGCTACAACTCTAGGATCTTGTATGAATTCATCAAGATCTTGTCCATCTTCTTGAGAGGATTGACCTATTTCAAAGTGTCACTATTCTTGAGATGGGGCTAGATCTGCAGTATAACCTTGTGGGATAAAATCAGGAGGCAAGCCGGTGGTGTAATGAGGTGTACTTACCAAAGGGACTCTTCCTTCCTGAGATGGGACTGGATTGGCAATATAACCTTGTGGGACAAAATCTGGAGGCAAGCCAGTGGTATAGTGGGGTGTACTTACCAAATGGGTTCTACCCTCTTGCAGATTGTTTGGTTGATCAAGGTATGGCATGTTGGGAGAATTGGTAGATCTTTCCACGGATGTTCTAGGAGTAACCTTGGGAGTAATGTTGAGACAGCCTGATTGCAGTGTGTGAGGAGGTGATTTGCGCTTCCTAGGGACAACTTGCTTGGACTTCATAGTTTGCTGGAGCCTAGTGGTTACCATGGAATACACTAGGACAAAAGGTAATGCTGAGATACTGCTTGTGTTTTGACAAAGACAAACTCTAATGCACAATTTACTGGACCAAAGGCACTATACTGTTTGACCAAAGGCGCAGGACTATGCAACCAAAAGCGTGCTACTGTAATACCAAAGGCGATGGACTGAGCTACCAAAGGTGAGGTAATGTTATACCAAAGGTGAGCTATGGTGACCAAAAGCGATCTACTGTACCACCAAGGGCGAGCTGTTGTAATACCAGAGGCGCTGAAGTAGTGTCTGATGTTTTTTAAAGGCAATTTTGATAGATTTGGTTATGGTTCTGATTGGATTTGTCTTTGGCAAGAGAAAACATAGCAAACAAGTGGTCAAAAAAAAGGACTGACATAATAGATAGTGTATGTTCGAGGCTCACAAAAAAGCCCAATGTTTCCACAGGTATAAGATAATTGCAATCAATAACAAACACTCTTTATGCCTAGAGACAAGGTTTCATTGCAGTAGATCAACTCACAACTTAATACTCCATAGATAAAAATATCATTCCACAAAGGTGTCAGATATTTTGTATCTTTGCAAGAGACGATAGGTAGGGATATCTCACCCTCCCCTTAGAAAGCTCAAGTAGGTCACAAGAGCTTTATGGCCAAGGGAATACTATCTCTTCTCAAGGGAGCCAATGGTGAGTATCTTAAGGGCTTAAATTGATTCCCCTTGCACTGATGATTACTGCAACGTTCGGAGGTAGATCAGGTAGTCTCTATTTAGAATGGTTCTTAGTAACTTTGAGGGACCAATGCCTTACGAGCAATGCGACAAGCTACTAAAAGCTTTAACCAATCCTACTAAGAGTATCAAACACTTCGCTCAATGTGAAAATCATTTCCATAAAGAGCTAGTACACCTCTTTTCAGTTTGGTACAACAAGGTAAGGCTGATGTCGGTTAGGACTTGGCTTTCGTCTTATCCCTCTTATATAGCGGTTCAAAGGAAAACTCTGCTTAGGGTCGTCCCTTTTGGATGAAACACAATCCAAAAGCAGGCCCTTCTAAAGGAAGTACTGAAATGTAAGAGCAAGCACGTCAAACAAAGGTTCAATTGTCCCGTTATAAGAAAAATAAGGTGCAACTAAATTAGGCACACATGTTTGTAGTTGTCAATTGTCCCTTATGAAATTGAAGTGTTTGGCATTCATGTCCATTGTCCTTTAGAAAATTGAGGTGTTTTCGGATACATGTCCATTGTTCCTTAAGAAAAGCAGTATGTTCCTAAGACTTAGATTGCCGAAATGATTTGTTCTATTATCCCTTAAGAAGGCAATATGTTTTTAAGACTTAGTGAGATAAACCAAGATTTCTTCAATGCTCGTCCTGCATGAACATATTAGAAAAACCTATTTTCTCTGTGTGAGTGATAAGAAGCTGCAACAAGTCAATTAGTTCCACAAAAACTCACAAGTTAGCAAAAATAAATCAATTTGACCAAAGCGCTGTACTGTCTTACCAAAAGTGACTTACTGTGATACCAATAGCGCTGCACTGTATTATCGAAAGCAAGGTGATGCAGACCAAAAACAACTGTCCTATCAAAAGCACTGAACCAGCACCAGAAGCGCGGTACTGTGCTACCGGAAGTGCTGTACTGTGTAACCAACAGCGTTGTTCTGTCTCAGATCAAGAAAAGGTTATACTTTGTCAAAATAACTAGGTTCAAATAGGATTTCATGATTGATCTTATGTTCTGAGAAGTAATATCTGCTAGATTTGTATCTTGCAATCAATCAAAAACAAAAACAAAAAAGTGTTGCGAATAGATAGGTTAACTCCAATATTGAAAATACCCCTAAATAAGTCAGCTTAAGAAGTATCAAAAAATGTTTGAAAGACAAATACACTAGCTTGTCAGACAAATCAAAGATATGTATATGAAGAAAACCGTGCAAAAACACCAACCAAAGTCAGAAAACCTATTTTGCCGAAAGCGCTTAACAATACTACCAAAAATGCTGTTTTGTATTACCAAAAGCATTGCTCTGTGTTACCAGAAGCACCGCAGTATCGCCCGAGGGCACTGTATTGTGCCTCCAGTAGCGCTTAAGGATACTGCCAAAAGAGTTTTTCTGTGTCTTTTACACTGTTTCGTACTGTAACTTAAAAAAAATTAATTTCTCAAAGAAAAAGAGGGATTAGTGGGTCCCACCGGGCGTGCCAGAATGTGTATGAGGAAAATTGACTGATAAACTAAACAAATCAAAAACCCAATAACATAAAGAAAACCGATCTAAATAAAATCCATTAATAATAAATCAATGAAACATGAAATATTTAACCGAGATTTATATTGTTCCCTTTGGATGAATATGGATTACTCAATAGTATTGCAAAACCATAGTTGCAACAAGCAAGTAGTGTGCTCAAAAGATAAATGTTAAGAGATCGTGAAGTTGTTCAATCGATGCGATGTATGCTCAAAGCGCTGTTAAAGGATGCTTGAGAATAAGTGATCGAAGAGGATTTGTGAAGGAGATGAGGGGGGTTTATATAGGTTTCAATGAAGATCGATCAACGATCCAGATAATTCAGAAGAATCAATGGAGGAAAACAGTTGAGGAACGTGCAACAAAAAGAAGAAGACAAGTGTCACACAAAAGCTATTTTATTTGAGTTAATTACTTTCTTTTCTAAAGATAAGACATGCTTTTCATAAATTAGAATTTTTTTTCTAATTTAAGAGAAATTGATAAAAACAAGGTTAAGCGAATAGATAACTCAACTTAAGATTTGCTTTTGCATGATTTGAGAGAAATTAAATAATAAATTATTTAATTTTGTGTGCATGGAGAAGAAGACTTATTTTTAGAAGATTTGAAAGATATTTGTAGATAAGAAAGCAAATTAAATAAATAAATTTATTTAATTGTTGTGCATGATTTGGAAGAATAAATAAAATACTTGATTTATTTTATTTTTGGAGATTGAGAGGATTTAAATAAATTTGATTTGATTTATTCAAATTTGGAAGAATGAATTTGATTTAATTAAATAATTGGGAATTATTTAATTGTTTGGATAAGAGGGAATTTGTGATGAATTAATTAAATAATGGGATTCATTTAATTAATGGAGACTTGAGATTTAGAAAAAAGGATAATTATCTAATTAAATAATTGAAATTATTTAATTGTGGAAGAATAATAGAGGAATTTAATTTAATTAATTAAATAACAAGGATTTATTTAATTAATGTCGAATTTTAGGAGTTTTGGAAGAATTTGATGAAATTAATTAAATAATTAAATAATTTAATTAACGTTGTAATGCAGGCAATTAGACAGATTAGATGAAATGCAAGTAGTGCAACGACTTGGTCATTTTAGGGTGTCTACAGAAACATGTAGCATGAAACGTGTAATGGCCATAACAGTTGGCTCCCAAACATATGTGGTAAGTAAAATTCAAATGTAGTTCAAGAGAAAGACATAATCAAGTCCTATCTTACCTTGGCACACTCTTCCACACTGGTGCAGACTCCAAAACATACAGCATAACTATCAACATACATTAAGTCAGCACAACAAACACTTACTCTTCCTTATGTTTAGCTCCAGACCAAAAGTGGTACTGGAGGAGATAAAATTACATCATACGGATCACACTATGAATATTATGACTTGTAAAACATTCTTGAACACCTCTCTTACCAATCCATGTTGTTATATGTTGGTGCAAACAGTTGAACATTGAGTTTGGTATCCTTACCATACTTTGATAACACAGTATTGAAGTAAAACATTGAAGATCATACTTGAGGTAAACAAAGATAATTAAAACTTGAACTGAGCATACCAACTGATCCAGTGTGCCTGTATTTCCATCAACAAGACCAAATATCAATGTGTGGTGTACTATAGTAACATTAACTTTCTGTTTCTATTCACACTAATCAGTACCAAGTCATGTCTTCATAGATCTAACTCCGGAGAAGCATCTACAGTACATATTATTGCTTGAAACTTGAAACATACATACTTGTTATGCATATCTACATGTCCTCCAAGCTGCAACATCATATCTTCATCTACGGAGAAATGTGGAGAATTCTCCTGTCTTCTCATGACTTTACTTACTTTGTTTCATAGCTACCTTCACTCCTCTGACTGAAAAATATTTTGCGGTGAATTTCATGCTCTGAAACTTGGAATATACATTCTTTGCACCTATTTCTTCTTATCTTCCAATTCGTAGGGTAGAATCTTCAACAACGGAGATATGCGATACATTTATCTAAGCCTGTGACTACGTTACTGACTAAAACTTTACTTAGGCAATTTTCCTTCAAACTTTCACAACTTTCTTTGTCTGGTGGAAATCATTATGTGTTCATATCACCATCATGCAACAAAAACCCAACACTACTCATCATATAATTCAAACATAAGTATACCAAGAATGTGAACTTACATATGAACTTTAGCAGATAAGGTATGATTATGTACAGATGATACTGATCCATCTCCTTGACTTCACAACTCTCTGATCAACTTTTTTTGTCTGCTCCTTTGAGTATCTCAACACATACTCATCACTTTACTTGTTTGTCTCACAATGCTTATCCTACTGTCTTCATTGATCATCATACTACTGCAATCTCCTTTGACATCACCTGCAACCTTCCATACTGCAGCACTTCATACCACTATTGACATCAATGACAACCTATATGCAACAATCTCCCCCTTTGTCATTGATGGTAACACTTGACTTGATATACATATATTTCTCCCCCTTTGACATCAATGGAAAAATGCTACTGGTCTTCTTCTGTTCTAGCAAAAATAAGTAGGTTCCCCTTGTCTAAATATTTTGATGTAGGAGCATCCAGTGGCGTAAGGGCAATCTTGCATCAGCCAAAAAAAGATGTGTTTCAAAATTATTGATGTTATTTCTATTTCTTTTCAAAATTTGTGGTTCTGGTTCCATAATAGCTTGAATAATGATGTAGAACTTTCAGTTTTTCTAAACTGCTAAAAATAGCAACCTGCTATTTTTAGAAATTTTGCATTTGGGCATGGAATGAAGTGAAAATTTACAGGAAGCTACATAACTGAAAAATAAGACCTTTGGCAAAGGAATCATGCAAAGATCATTTGCGAGCTGAAAGATATTAAAGTTTCTATTTCCTGAAAAATGCCTGAAAATTATTCAAACTCAGGTTTGAGGCACTAAATGGCCCCGTACAAGCCCAAAAATGGCTATAAATAAAAATGTGGGTTCTTAGTGCGTAGAACACTCCGTGATTTTTTCAATACATAAAATGGTTCATCAATCAGACACCCAGATCAAAAGTTATGGCTCCCAAAAGTTGACCTATTTTTGGGGGGAGATGCAAATTTTAAAATTAGGTTGTTGGCCACCAAAAAGGCTATTAATAACTATTTTTGGGAACCCTGGGTGGTAGTAGAGTTAAGGGGGGAAAGTGCAAAGTCAAGAATAGGTGGGGAAAATAGAAACCCTAGCTGATTTGGGGTTACAGAAAGCTGATGATTCTAGAGTCTGGGAGGAGCTGTAATGTGCTGCAGCCTGTGGAGGGTTGATTCCTCTGATTGTATTTGAGCTTCTGTAATGTAATAAGTTGTCCAAATCAATAAAGAAAGTTCTATTTTCTGTGTGCAATTTCTGTTGTTGCGTGTTTTATGATTTACCCCTTCATCAAGTGGTATCAGAGCAAGGGTTCCTGAGTGTGTAGATAGATCGATGACCATGAGGCAGTTTGCACTAGGACCTGAGGTTGTGGGTTTCCTGCGGAGATCACTATGCCTCCATGAAGAAATCATATTGGGAGGAATGCTTTGATGGAAGAGGGTTTTAGATCCTTGCAAAGGAAAATTGATGCATTACAAGAGGAGCTGCGAAGAGGGTTTGATTCGAGAACAAGAGAAGAAAGCAAAGATGAAGTTGAAGAAGAGCTATCTAAGGAAGAACAAGAAGCTGCAGAAGATCCTGCAGAAGTTAGGTTGTTAAGAGCCATTTCTAAGATTGGAAAGAGGCCTAGGATCAAAGTTTCTACATATTCTAGAGATTTGATTCCAGAACAACTTATTGATTGGATCAATGACATGGAAGAGTATTTTGAGTATGAAGATGTGGAGGACCTAGATCGGGTCAAGTTTGCAAAAACAAAGTTGAAGGGCCATGCCAGTATTTGGTGGAAGGAGGTCTAGTTAGAGAGGAACAAAAGAGGAAAAGGAAAGATCACCAGATGGGATTAGATGGTGGAGAAACTGAAGAAGCAATTCATTCCTATAGACTATGAGATGGAGTTGTTGAAGAAGCTGCAAGGACTGAAACAAAGTAACAAGTCTATTAAGGAGTATACATAAGAGTTTTATAAAATTACTATCAGGATAGGTCATGTAGAGCCCAACAAGGAGAAGGTAGCCCATTACATTAATGGGTTGAGGCTGAGTATTCAAGAGGAGTTGAGCCTGGTCAGAATGACCACCATAGAAGATGCATACTAGTTTTCCCTGAAGGTGGAACATAAGATGAATAAAAGATTTGACAGCAAGCAAAGGGGAAGAAGTCAAGGTGGAAGGACTGGTGGAAGACCCTATGGGGGCTGAAATGAAGATTCAAATAAAAGTGAAGAAGTCAGCACCAGTTGAAATCAGAGAGGAGATAATACCTACCGCCCTTGTGACCAGAACAATGGTGAGCAAAGAGGAAGAGGAAGAGACAGACCTAGGCAAGGACTTGGAAGAGGAGGTTTCAGAGGAACCTGTTTCCATTGTGGAGAAGAAAGACATCAAGCATACGAGTGTCCACAACATCAAGGAAGGACAAATAGAAGACCTAAAGGTAATGCACAAGTTGCACATGTCGATGAAGATGCGCAATCTGAATGCTCTAAAGAAGCTGAAAGGGGAGAAACCCTAGTTGTTAGAAGAACTTTGTTGAATGAGGAGAAAGAACCCAATCAAAGGAAGATTTTATTCTATACAAGGTACAAATGTGAAGGTAAGTGTTGTGATATTATTATTGACAGTGGAAGCACTAATAATCTTGTTTCAGAGGAGATGGTTGACAAGTTGAAGTTGACAAGAAGAAAGCATCTACATCCATATCGGATTGCATGGTTGCAGAAGGACCATAGAGATTTGGTCAATGAGCAGTGTTTAGTAAAGTTTAGGATTGGGGACTACCATGATGACATGCTGTGTGATATCATACTGATGGATGCATGTCATATGTTGTTGGGGAGGCCGTGATAGTATGATAGGAGTGCTATCTATGATCGCCGTAAAAACACATATTCCCTAACAAAGGATGGAGTTCATCATAAGTTGAAGCCCTTGAAGGAGGTGGAAGAAAAGGTATGTAGTACTGCTAGAATTTGTTTGGTAGATGGTAGAAAATTTTTGGAGGGTATGAAGCATGAGTGTCATTGCTTTTCATTGATTCCTAAGATTAGTTAAGAGAAATGTGAAGATGTACCAACAAAAGTTTTAGATATGTTGGAAGAATTTTAAGACATTATCCATGATAATGTACCAGAAGGTTTACCACTAGTGAGGAAGATAAGTCATCAGATGGATTTGATACCAAGAGCCAATTTACCAAATAAGGTAGCCCATAGAATGACTCCAGCCGAGAGTGAAGAGTTGAACAGACAAGTTTAGGAGTTGTTGAGGAAGGGATTGATAAGAGAGAGCCTAAGTCCATGTGCGGTACCTACAGTAGTAGCACCAAAGAAAGATGGAGAGTGGAGAATGTATACAGACTCTCGAGCCATAAATAAGATCACAATCAAGTACAGGTTTCCATTGCTAAGAATGGATGGCATAATGGATTGTTTGAGTGGAGCCAAGTACTTCACAAAGATTGACCTGAAGAGTGGCTATCACCATATCTGAATCAGAGAAGGAGATGAATGGAAGATAGCCTTCAAGATAAAGGAGGGTTTGTATGAGTGGTTAGTCATGCCATTTGGGCTAGCCAATGCATCGAGCACATTCGTGCGGCTCATGAACGAGGTACTGAAAGAATTTTTGGGAAGTTTTATTATTGTCTATTTAGATGATATTTTAATTTTCAACAAAACTTGGGATGAGCATCTGATGCATATTAGAAGAGTTTTAGAGAAGCTGAGGGAGGAGAAGTTGCTAATTAATCTGAAGAAATGTAGTTTTGCAAAGAAGGAGTTGGTATACCTGGGATTTGTTGTCTCAAAGGAAGGTCTTAAGATGGACCCAAAAAAAGTAAGGGCTATCATTGAATGACCTACACCAAGGAGTGCCACAGAGGTACAATCTTTTCATGGTTTGGCAAGTTTTTACAAAAAGTTTGTCAGAAATTTTAGTAGCATTTGTGCACCCCTAACTAAGACAATGAGAGAGGATAGAAAAGAGTTTAGTTGGACTAAAGGAGCAAATAAAAGCTTTGATACATTGAAGCAGAAAGTCACAGAGCAACTTGTTTTGGCACTTCTAGATTTTAATAAGGTATTTTAGGTAGATTGTGATGCTAGTGGTAGTGTTATAGGAGTTGTTTTTAGTCAAGAAGGTAAGCCCATTGCCTATTTTAGTGAGAAGCTTAATGATGCCAAGAAAAAGTATTTTGTTTATGATCAGAAATTTTATGCAATAGTTCTGGCTTTGAAGAAATGGAGACATTATTTGTTGTCAAAAGAGTTTGTGTTATATACTGATCATCAAGCTTTGCAGTATCTTAATAGTCAAGGGAAGTTGAACCAAAGGCACTTAAAATGGGTTGAGTTTTTGTAGAGCTATACTTTTATTTTGAAGCACAGGAATGGGAAGTCCAAAAAAGGTTTAGATGCCTTGAGCAGAAGGCAAAATTTGTTGACAGAAATGAAGATAGAGGTTGTTGGGTTTGTTGATCTCAAAAGTTTGTATCCTGAAGATCCAGATTTTGCAGAGGCTTGGAAAGCTTGTCTGGAACCTATTAATTTGGACAGGACAAAATGGTTGGATTTCATAATCCAAGATGGCATGTTGTTTAAAGGAAGTCGGTTGTGCATTCCAAGGAGTTCCATGAGAGAGAACCTGATTAAGGAGAAGCATAGTGGAGGATTGGCCGGACACTTTGGTCGAGATAAGACCATTGCTATTGTTGGTGAAAATTATTATTGGCCACAGTTGTAGGAGTATGTGAGGAAATTTGTGCAGAGTTGCAGAGTATGTCAGATGGAGAAAGGAGCAAGTCAGAATACAAGTCTATATCAGCCACTACCTGTACTAGAGAAGCCATGGGATGATATGAGTATGGATTTTGTTCTTGGTTTACCAAGGACACAGAGAGGACATGATTCCATTTTTGTTGTGGTGGACAAATTCTCAAAAATGGCACATTTTATTCCGTGTAAGAAGACTAATGATGCTGTTCATATTGCTGAATTATTTTTTAGGGAGGTGGTGAGATTACACGGTCTACCAAAGAGCATAGTTTCAGATCGAGATACCAAGTTTGTTGGTTATTTTTGGAGGACATTGTGGAAGAAGTTGAAGAAAAATTTGAAATTTAGTTATGCACACCATCCACAGACTGATGGAGAGACCAAAGTGGTGAATAGGAGTTTGGGTAACCTGCTACGATGCTTAGTAGGAGATAAGCCCAAGGGATGGGATTTGATTTTACCATAGGTTGAATTTGCTTACAACAATTCTGTCAATAGGAGTACTGGTAAATCACCATTCCAGATTTTATATGGCAATAGCCCAAAAAATGCTTCTGAGTTAAGAAAGCTGGACAAAGGAGAAAAGACAAGTGCTGAAGTTGAAGACTTTGCAGAACATCTAAAGAATTTGAATGAAGAGGTGAGAAAACACATTAATAAGATGAATATTCATTACAAGGCTAAGGCAGGTTAGAAGAGGAGATATAAGGAATTCCAGGTAGGAGATGAAGTCATGGTTCACTTGAGAAAAGAAAGGTTCCCAATTGGAACATACAATAAGCTGAAAATGAAGAAATTTGGACCATGCAGAATTTTGAAGAAACATGATTGAGGAAATGCATATGAGGTAGAGCTGTCGAGTGGGATCAACATTTCCCCTATTTTCAACATTGCTGATTTATCAGAATATCATGAAGGTGGAACAGAGGATGGACCAACAAAAGAATAATGGAGTATTCTGGCATCTACTTCAACAGAGGAGATAGAAGAGATCTTGGATAGCCACATGGGAAGACATACTCAGAATAGGAAATATGAAGAATATCTGGTGAAATGGAAAGGAAGGCCTGTTGAAGATTCTTCTTGGTTGTCTAAGGCAGAGGTTGATCATTTGGGTTTTCCTCGTACAAATACCTGAGACGTGACAGGGTCACTTCTCAAATTACCCTCGGTGTCTGATGCAGGAGCATCCAGTGGCATAACGGCAATCTTGCATCACCCAAAAAAAGATGTGTTTCAAAATTGTTGATGTTGTTTCCATTTCTTTTCAAAATTTGTGGTTCTGGTTCTATAATCGCTTGAATAATGATGTAGAACTTTCAGTTTTTCCAAACTGCTAAAAATAGCAACCTACTATTTTTAGAAAGTTTGCATTTGGGCACAGAATGAAGTAAAAGTTTATAGGAAGCTACATAACTAAAAAATAAGACCTTTGGCAAAGGAATCACGCAAAGATCATTTGCGAGCTGAAAGATATTAAAGTTTCTGTTTCCTGAAAAATACCTAAAATTTATTCAAACTCAGGTTTGAGGCACTAAATGGCCCTGTACGCCCTGAAAATGGCTAGAATCAACAGAGTGGGTTCTTAGCACATAGAGTACTCCGTGATCTTTTCGATGCATAAAATGGTTCGTCAATCAGACACTTGGATCAAAAGTTATGGTTCCCGGAAGTTGACCTATTTTTGGAGGGAGATGCAAATTTTGAAATTAGGTTGTTGGCCGCCAAAAAGGCTATTAATAACCATTTTTGGGAACCCTGGGTGGTAGTAGAGTTAAGGGGGGAAAGTGTAGAGTCAAGAATAGGTGGGGAAAATAGAAACCCTAGCTGATTTGGGGTTACAGAAGGCTGATGATTCCAGAGTCTTGGAGGAGTTGTAATGTGCTGCAGCCTATGGAGGGTTGATTCCTCTGATTGTATTTCAGATTTTGTAATGTAATAAGTTGTCCAAATCAATAAAGAAAGTTCTATTTTCTGTGTGTAATTTTTGTTGTTGCGTGTTTTATGATTTACCCCCTTCATCATATTTCTTATCACTTTTTATCAAAAAACTCCCCCTAAGGAGTAGTCTCAATCTCTTCAAAACTGAGGTTAGCAAAAATAGTTCTTCATGCATGATTGATATATATGTAGAGTGCATGTTACTTATTACTCCTAACTTATTCACCACATATCTACAAAATCATCAAAATTTATCTCACCTTCACAGAATATTCTATTTACATGGAAGGTAGAACATTCTTATAGGATGTGTAGTTGACTTTCAAACTGAATGTATAAATCTTTGCTTCCTCCTGAGTGGTTGGCACCTTCACCTTTTGTGCAACATTTTCTACTTTTGTCAGAGTGCCAATAAAAATTGCTAGTCTCATACTTACTGCTTCTCTTAATTGCCCAATTTCATTCTTTACCTGTTCCCTTTGATTCAAAAGCTACTTTAACTGAGTATGGAGACTTTATATTTGAGCCCTAGTAGTTCCATCTTTATCTTTCAAGGGATCATATACCTTGGCCGCATGAACTAGCTATGAATCAATGGAGTTAGTTTGATCTTTTATGCTTTTGGTAGTTGTAGGGTAGTTCAAACAAATTGATATAGAACTTTGGCTTCCTCTATGCATTTTTGAATATTTTTCACATTTTCCTGCAACTTATTGTATGCTTTGGTACATCTAGTAGAGGCATCAACCAACCTTTTACTATTTATCTACTAAGTTATCTTCAGCTCAACTTGCTTCTCAAGAAAGGATGAATGAGCCTTAAAAGACTCTAGATTAAGCTTCATTTGCTAATTAGGTGGAAGGATGGATCTCTTTTTGCCTCAAGTAGTTCTTCTTGTATTATCTTGATTGCTTTTTCCAAAACTTCAACTCCTTCCACTTGTTGCTACAGAATCTCTTGTCTTGCAGTGGATTGTAGCATGTCTCCCAGTTGTATCTTTTGAAGGGGAGATATTCTGAACAAGTTGACTTGTCCATCCAACATAGGCAACTGTAATAGTTGCGGAGTAACCACTGGTTGTATTTGCATCTGTTGAGCTAAAAACTCCTTAATTGAGTTAACTGGAGAAGAGGAGGAAGAGACATCTTGTTCCTTTTTTGGACCCTCTCCAACATCAACTTTGACATGCTCCTCATGTTGTTTAGATTTACTCTATTGCTCAGTATCCTCCGGAGGAGGGTTATCATGCACATTATTATGAATAGGTGAGGCATTTCCTTCACCTTACACTGCCTAGTTTTCATCTTGTGCTAAAGGCTCTTCTTTCTCCTCTTGAGTATCTTGCTGATTTGGATCAAATGGAGGAGATACTACACTGTGTGGTGGAGAAACTTGTGACTGCTCCACATTCTCAACAACTTTTATACTTTCAAGTATTTTATTTGTCATATCTTCAGTTTCTTTTTGAATTTTATCTTGGTCTTCTTTATCCATGCTCATAAGAGCATCTACTCTTTACTTTGTCCTCTACTCCTGGGCTTGCATCTGTGCCATTTTATCCTTTTCTTCTTGAGTCATGGAGGATTGACCTTATCAAGAGCTTGTTGTCTCAATTCATCATCCATTTTAACTACTTTTTCTCTCCTTTCTCGTAGAACATCAGCTAGACTTTCTAGAACCCTCTCAATAATATCATTCAAGGGAACATTAAACTTGAGCATACATTAGCACAAATTTCTCATTGGTGCTCTGATCTTCAGGCAGCATCTCCAGATATAAGTCTATTGTATCCTTCAGGATACCATAATGTATAATAGCATTGAAAAATGCATCTAATGAAAGAGGTGTCCATTCAGGTGTTGGAGGAGGAGTTTTCTTAGACTTCTTCTCTTTCTTCTTAGGATGAGATGTACCTTCCTCACCTACTTCTTCCTCTTCACTCTCTTCTATCTCCTCAATCTAAACTTTCTTTCTTTTAGCAGGCTTCTTTTGCCTTGGTTGCTTCTTTTCTCCAATTTTGATCTAAGTTACAATTTCAAATGCAACCCTTCTTCTAGTTGAGGTAGTTTGAGTTGATCTGGAGCACTGTGGTGCAATAGAAGTAGATCTACTAGACCTTCTTGGTCCTTGTGCAACTGGTGGGACATTAGGAGCATGTTGAGCTTCCTCTACAGGGACTTCTGATGTAGTTTCAAATGAAGTGCTCATCTTTTTATGTAGCCTACCTTTCTTCTCAAGATGCTCTTCTATATTTTTCTTAAGCATCTTATTCATGATTTCATCATATGTACCAAACCTTTTAGAAGTAGGGTCTTTAGGTTTTCTTAGAAAAATATCAACATAGACCCTTATTTATTCAAGGACTTCATAGGACAACCTTGGAATCCACACAATTCTAGGCTCAACTTCCTCCATATAAGTATAATCTTTATCCACCAAAAATGTGATACTTTCCTTATATTGTTGTATTGATCTAAAGGAAATTCTATCTCTGGCATGCATGCTAGTTTGTAGATTTTTTAAGAAGCCCCAATACATTTGTTTGTAGCGATTGGGGCTATTGAAGCCTCTTATGTGACTTTTGATTTGTGCAACAACAGGAACACTTTGTTGCCAAACCTTTCCACTAAATCTTGGTAGCTCATTCATGAAATAAAATGTAAGACAAATGATTAGAGTACCAAACCTGTACTTGTATCTAGTTTCCTTTGTTCTCCTTAGATTCTCCAAGAGTTGTTCTTTCATGACCTCACAGAGGTCAAAATATTTTCCCTCCTTGACCATCTGGTATGCAGTGTGAATGACAGTACCAATAGCGGAACCCTCTTTATTAGTGAAGTAGACTTTGTAAGCAATCCCAATAGCTGCATATCTAACACTCGGGTCAATTATGTCATTCACAGTTAAGGTTCTCTTGTCAAACTTTGCTCCAGTTAATTCAATCACCTTCTCATTTTTAACTATTTTCATTACTGGTATAGGTCCAGTGGAGCACAACCTAATCATCGCCTTGATTGCATCCTTAGTAATTCGATGGGGCTTATCTAGATATATGAACTCATCATGTATTCTACTCAGAATGTATCTCACCCATTCATGTTCATCACAGAAATTGAGATAATCTTTCCATATGTCTATCTTCTTGGTCCAACATTTGCAAACTCTATTTTGCAACTTACATCATCATCTAAGAGTTGATCCTTGATCTCTTCAAACTTCATATGGTCAATTTCATCTTTCTTAGAATGAATGTAGAACCTAACATCTTCACTGTATACCATGTATGCTAGAACTTTTTAAAATGCCCCATCTTTATCAATTTCCATCGCTTTGAATGGATACTTCTTGTATTTTGGTCTAGGTTTTTCAGAGACATCAACTACTTGCGGAGTCACTATATCAAGCTTCTTTTAATTCAAAGGCTAGGGTTTTAGCAAATCTAATAAATACCTTTGTTTTGCTATGGTTTCCAAATCGAGTGCTCAAAGTCCAGAATTCTTCTTTATCTCATAACAATCTTCTTCTTCTCTCGGCTCCGAATGCAATCACTTTGTCTTCAAATGAGAATTTGATCATTCAGAGGAAGCATAAGTACTTGCCAATTTTTCCCTAACATACCTCATTAATGCATTTTTGTTTAGTTACGTAAACCTACTTCCAAATTGCTCTGTGAACTCACAGAGACTTAAGAACCTTCCGCAATCCTTCGCATCATAATATTTTGCTTCAAAAATTTGTGAAAAAGAACCTATTTTATCTTATCAACATCTTTGCCAACTGATTTTATTCCAACTCATCTGTATTCTTAGCTTCCATTTGCAGAAGCCATCAAATATTCAGGGGAGGAAGAATAGATACACACTAGTTAGCTCCCCCTAACTCGTATGCTTTATCTTAATCAACAATGAAGTCTTCTACACTAGGCAAAAGCACAAACTCTTTCTTCTTTTCATCATCTTGTTCTTCCTTCCTTCTCCATATCTTTGCCTTTTCCTTCTTTTATTGAGTCACAAATTTCTTTGTCTTCTTATGTTGAACAAATGGTTTCACAGAACCACTCATACAAAAACTTTCTTTATGCCCAAAGTTGTTACACTTGTAGCAGACAACATTATAATCAGAAGCCACACTATTTATTCTTACTTTAGTTTTGTATTCAACAGCCTTATGACAAAATTTATTGCAAGAAAAACAATAGCCATAGAAGAAATGAGAGATCACAACATCATATTTTGTTGGCACAAATGAATTCTTCATGTTATTATTTCCTCTAGCCTAGGTTTTACAATCAATAGCCTTATGTCCAAATTTATTGCAAGAATAATAATGACCAAAGAACGATTGAGAGAACCTGGAATTAACAACTTGTCTAGGAGGAGATCTCCTAAGATTTTTCTTCGGATTGCTGACCTGTATGAAGTTGCCATTATCAAGCTCTTGCTCCTCATCTTCATTTTCCTTAGATTCTTCAGTGCTGAGTTCTTCCCTTTTCATTTCGAACATGCCTTCAGGTATATCTATTTTAGGGTTATGATTTTTCTCAAATCTAATACCACCTTTATTCTTTGAAGGTCTTTGACTATTGAGTATCTTATAAAGGATGTTTGTACTTTTCTTTAGTTTTAGACTTTTATCTATCTGATCCTTTGCTTTCTCCAAAATTTCTTCTTCAAGTTTGGAGCATTCATTTGATTTGTCATTAAGCTTGGCATTTAGGTCATCTGCAATCTTCTTACTTTCTTTAATTTGAATTTTCAACTTGGCATTTTCTTCCTTTGATTTTATGAGCTTAATTTTATATTCTTCATTATCACTTCTTGCTACATCCAGATCATCTAGGGTAGAAATGAGTTCTCCTTCAAAATCAACTACATAATCTTCTAGATCATAGGCTATCATATTTTTATCAACTTCCAGAGGATTCTTTCCAATTAACCTTACTTCATATCCCATGTGTTCCACACCAAGATCTACCTTAGCTATTAGGTTGTATTCAAGAAACTCATCTTTGATACCAATTGTTGAACACGCAGAGGTATTGAGAGGGGGTGAATCAATACTTCATCAAATTCTGTTATTTTAACTTTATTCTAACTACCATAAACATTTAGAACAAGAAAAGCATAAGAACATAGAAGCACACAAACATAACACCAAATTCACATGGAAAACCCAAGGAGGGAAAAACCACGGTGAGCAAGTTGCTTGGATCTACCATCCAAATCCAGCCTCACAAATACAAATAAGATTACAATATTATTTATGGGCTACAACCCAAAGGAAGCTGCAACTCCCTGAACAATTACAACATTTACAATACTTATGTAACTCAATGTTCTTCATACAAAGTTGAATGCTGATCACTTCATCCTTTGCACAATTATCTCATTTTCGTACACTTTAAATATCAATCACCACCACAGTATCACAATCTCAGAAACTATTCTCCATCATATTATCAATAATTATCTCTGTAGCACTATCATGTTATATAAATTGATCTTCTCCACATTTCATCATGAGCTCTATTTTTGTTGTAAGTATATTCGCACAATATTGATTCTATCTTATAATACTCCGCTTCTATATCCTTCAACAACTTTGATTCTTCATATTTATCCTCTGTAAGCTTCAAAATCTTTCTCCTTGGTCGGCCAAGATGAAACGTGTAGCATGAAACATGTAATGGCCATAACAGTCGACTCCCAAACATATGCGGTAAGTAAAATTCCAATGTGGTTCAAGAGAAAGACATAATCAAGTCCTATCTTACCTTGGCACACTCTTCCACACTAGCACACACTCCAAATCATATGGCATAACTATCAACATACATTAGGTTGACACAACAAACACTTAATCTTCCTTACATGTTTAGCTTCAGACCAAAAGCGGTACCAGAGGAGACAAAATTACATCATGCAGATCACACTATGATTATTATATGACTTGTAAAACATTCTTGAACACCTTTCTTACCAATCCATGGTGTTATATGTTCGCACAAACACTTGAACATTGATTCTGGTATCCTTACCATACTCTGATTACACGGTCTTGAAGTAAAACATTGAAGATCATACTTGTGGTAAATAAAGATAATTGAAACATTGAATCAAGCATACCAAATGATCCAGTGTGCCTTTCTTTCCATCGGCAAGACCAAATATCAATGTGCGGTGTACTGCGGTAACATTAACTTTCTCCTTCTATTCACACTAATTAGTACCAAGGCATGTCTTCATAGGTCTGACTCCTAAGAAGCTTCTACAATACATATTATTACTTGAAACTTGAAACATACATACTTGGTACGCATATCTACCTGTCCTCCAAGATGTAACATCATATCTTCATCTACGAAGAAATGTGAAGCATTCTCCTGTCTCCCCATGACTGTACTTACTCTGTTTCACAGCTGCCTTCACTCTTATGACTTAAAAATATTTTGTGGTGACTTTCATGCTCTAAAACTTGGAATATACATTCTTTGCACTTGTTTCTTCTTATCTTCCAATCCACAAGGCAAAATCATCAACAACGAAGATATGTGGTACATTTATCTAAGCCTGTGACTCCTTTACTGACTAAAACTTTATTTAGGCAAATTTCCTTCAAACTTTCACAACCTTCTTTGTCCAGTGACAATCATTATGTGTTCATATCACCATCATACAATAGAAACCCAACACTACTCATCATAGACTTCAAACATAAGTATACCAAGAATGTGAACTTACATATGAGCTTTAGCAGATAAGGTATGACTGTGTACATATGATACTGATCCATCTCCTTGACTTCACAACTCTCTAATCAACTTTCTCTATCTGCTCCTTTGAGTATCTCAAACATTTTCATCACCTTACTTGTCTGTCTCACAATGCTTATCCTATTGTCTTCATTGATCATCATACTACTGCAATCTCCTTTGATATCACCTGTAACCTTCCATACTGTAGCACTTCATACCACTATTGACATTAATGACAACCTATATGCAACAAATATACATGAGAGGGGTAGCAAAACCAACCAATAAGAAAAAATAACTCCAACTACTCAAAAATAAGTGGGAGTTAAACTCATGGAAGATGTTATCTACACTTATAATGACTCACTCACTACAACTAATCAAGCTAAACTAAATGTATAAAAAATATATAATATCCAATTAAGGAAAATAAAAACCTACCTAACAACTTTCAATTTTTTATCTTTTTTTCTAATCCAAAAGATGTATTACACTCTATGATTTATTAGCTACTAAGTCTAAAAATAAATTTTGAATTTCATTAATTTTTGACCAAGTTAGGTTAACCAAAAAAATTTTTTTTTTTTTAAAAGTAAAAGTAAAATATTTATAACTAATTATTTACTTACATAAAAAATCTCAAAAATATGTCACATACACTCATGTGTCCTATACTTATATCTAAAGTTTTTTTATTTAAAATGCTAATACTTAAGTTGGCTAGAATAAAACCTACTTTTTATTTTTTTCAAAAAATAGTAGCCCATAAACTACATTCAATTTCCTACGACTTTCATCACTAGATATTTTTTAGATTGTATAGATAACCTATTCAAATTTTACATGAAGTTGCTTACATCTATTTTTTAGCATTTTCATTACCACTTAGGGGTATTGTTTGGTCCATCATGATCTCACACTTACTTGGGGGTTGTGTTTAGTGTTTAAGTTTAGTTTTTGTGTATTTGCTGATTTTTTTATTTTATTAGTTGTTTTGTGTTTCATGTGTGTAAAGTATGCAAGGAGGTTGTGAGAAAGAGCATAGGATTCACCAACATGTAGCTAAAAATAAAATAATATAATGAACTTGTTTACTTTTAATTACTAAGCATGCTTATTTATGTAAAAATCTAATCTAAAACATTTAGAGAAGAATGAGATACATTTCAAATTTGTTTTAGACAAATAAACAAAGAGTAGATTGAACTAGCACTAAACTTGGAAATTATAAGGAGAAGAAGAGGGGATAAGAGGCATGTTTGGTTTTCTATTGCTGGATGATCATTGGAGGAAGATACAAGAAGTCTATGCTTGGATTGAGATCATAATTTTGTGTTTTGTTAGTATTTTGTTGGAGACTGTACTATGTGTGCCTATGTCCTTTCTACATGTTGGTGTCTCAAGGTGGTCTCATATGACACATTCATGCCATGTAGTGCAATGATGTCCCATGTACTAGTGTGGTTGTGTCCTTAATACCTATAGTCATAAATCCCTATGCATGTCAAAATCCTTTCCTCTTGCTATAGTACATACCAATACCTAAAATGAAAAAAGTTGGTGCTTATGGCACATTTAGGGGTTTAACTCAGTCAAACTCCTAGGTTTGATCAATCAAATGTAGTTGAATAGGTTTTGAGTGTGTGGACCTAGATGTAGCAATGAAGGTAGTTGGTGTGTCCAATAATGGAGGAAGATGGGTAGGTAGCCAAAAATACCAAGCGTGTGCTAGGGATACTAAGTGAGGTGATATGAATGTTAGCTCCTTTCCATTTTAGTCTAGGAGCACTTAAATAAACATTATTGGGAACAATTTGATAGTTGGAGGTAAATAAAGGCTTGGGTTCATGAAAAGACAAATATCTATTGTGGGAAAAAGAAAGTTTGAACTCGTAGGACATGAGCATGCACAATCCAATCTTGAGGATAGGAGCGCAACATGCTAGTGTCTTAGGTGACAAAAAATGTAGAAGGATGAAACGTGGGTTTCATTGTGCAAGGGGTCATGTCCATGTGTGATGAGTATTTTTCAAGACAATTCATGGTCCAAGGGAATCAAAGTGGTTGAAATCATACATATATTACAAGTGAACAGTTATTTACAAACACAAAAAGAAAGAGAAAAATTTGAAGTATGCTCTTTTCATCACTACACTTACATTAATATGTAATTAATCTCTGTATGGTTCAAATTTTTTAAACTAAAAATCATTGATTACAAAATGAGTGATGATTATAATTACAAAACATATTTATAATGATAAAGCAAAATAGTAGTAATCAAAGGAAAATGATCTTAAACTTATACCAGCAATAACCAATATTTTATGTGTTAAACGATTAGATTTGCCACCATAATGTTCCTTAAATTGTGAACATGCCCCTTTAAATGTCAAATAAGATGCATGGGTAGGCGATCATGATGTTCCTCCAACAATGAGGACACCACTTATGATCTCAATTAAGCATGGTACATTATATGGAAAACATTATTATGCTCTCTTGTTTGAAAGCCTAGAAAGAGTCTTAAACACGAAGGTCCCATGATGACAAAAGGGTCAAATTAACAGGGTGGGGATTACCCCCTGCCACTCTTATGGACTTTAGAGACGCAAAGGATGCTTTTTAGTGGGTCCCTAATGTTGTTGTAACAAAACAAAAAAAAAAGTTGCAAATACCCTATCACTTCACTAGATAGGATATTTCATAATGTGTACGAGTCACTTTTCCTTCCCTAAATTTGCTTTGTGAGCTTTCAAATCACATTTTTATTACTGAACCATTTTGTGTCTTTTCTTAATTCCTCTCTTTTGTTTGAATTTCAACCCTTGTCCTAAGTCAAGCAGCCCTCCTTTCTAGACCTCAAGCAAAAGTCCATATAGTGTTAAAAAAAATGTCTCAACTACACATCTGAAAGTCAAAAGAAAATTAAATTTCTATACCAAGCCCCCTCTCAAGCAAGGAAAAAAAACAAAGCAGGAGAAACACTACTTTAGCTTTTAAACAGATTCTCTGCTGTCTGTTATAATTAGTCCACAAATCATTTACTCTGATGTCCTCTTGTCTCCCAGTCCATGTCACAGAAGACACAGCCAAAGAGCAACAAGTCTAATAACAAGAGGGATATGCATGAAACTAGATGAAAACAAAAGAGAGCAAAGAAGTCTGCTAGATCATCCATACCCAATTATAAGCAAGTGCAAAAATCATCATGATAGTTTGAAGAAGGATATATAACATCATTGAATTGTTGCAAGTTTTGGATGGATTTAGATCTCTGCTGGAATGTGGGGGGTGGTTTTTATGGCTGCTGATGATGGTACTGGTATAAGTACGACAAGGCTCAGAAAGTTGAAAAAATTGCTGCTAATTATGTTGGTGTTGGGATTATTAATGCTGCAGCCCTCAGATCCTGCACCATGTGGAAGGAGAAAATCACACACACCAGCTTTAGCACAACAACAACAGGTACATGTTATTTCAAGGTATCTGTTGTCAACCACCAATCAGTTTAATGTTCCCAAGCATTCTAATAAGCCTTTCAGAGGTTATAATGCTAGTGCTCATGAGGTTCCCAGTGGTCCAAATCCAATATCTAATTAGAAAATCACAGTTATACTATTGATTATGATAATATGTTAATGATGAGGATGAGGCTGGGAATGAAGATGATTATGATACTATTGAAGGGGCAATCATGATCCATTTTTTGAATTTTGATTTCAGAATTGAAATTGGGTATCTGTTTAAATCAATGGCAGAAGCATCAGCAGCTTTTTATGTTCACTTTAGCTGGTTTTGGATAAAGGGTTCTGTATTAGGGATCTTGGGTATAGTAAACTATTATTATGGCTTATCAAAAGTCTGGCCATGGCAGCTTGCTTTCGGCACCGGCTATTATACGGTATATATCTTTTGTTAACGATGTGTTTTGTTTACAGAGAAATAAAATACATTAATACAATACAGTATTACCTCTCTTTACATAATTATTCTGCTTTGCTGCCTGTGGTGATGATTATTGATCATCTCTGTCAGGCATCTGTATTATCCTGTACTGGGTTTTATAAAAAGAAAAAAAGCAAGAGGGACTTGCCAAACTTTTGTTATGTCTATTGTGGGGGTCATGAAATCACTTGGAAACAATATATTTCCTTATTAAGGTTTAATGCTCAGACTGATTCAGATTGAAAATTTGTAAGTTGTGTTGATTTGCTGTAAATTGCAGCTAGTTTTCAAAGCTCAGACTTGATGCAGATTGAAGGCCTTCATTGGGTGATGACTTCATAACAATTGGTGTTCTCTCTTAAAGCTTAACTTTTCAGACTGAAAATATTTGCTATTGTGGTGATTTTCTGTGAATTATGGTTAGCTTTTAAAGCTCGGTGTGATTCTCTTGAAAGGTTTCAAAGTGTGGTGATTTGTTGTGAGTTACTGTTATTCTACAAAGCTCAGCCTGATTCAGATTGAAAGTTTTCATGGTGCAGTGTTTTGCTGTTAACTATAGTTAGCTTTTACATCTGAGACTGATTCAAATTGAAAGCTTCTGTGGTCTGGTGACTTGCTTTATATTTTTAATAGATTATAAATATCAGACTGGTTCAGATTGAAAGCTTATGGTGTGGTGATTTGCTGTCAATTATAGTTAGTTATTAAAGATAAGAGTGGTTCAGATTGAAAGCTCTCTCATGGTGTGGTGATCTGCTGTGAATTATAGTTAGTTATCAAAGCTCAGACTGATTCAAATTGAATGTTTTCATGATGTGGTGATTTGCCTTGAATTTTTTATAGGTTTTAAACTCCAGACTGATTTGGGTTGAAAGCTTTCATGGTGTAGTGATCTGATTGGAATTATTTTTTATGTTTTAAAGTTGCATCTCATGCAGATTGAGAGCCCTTATGGTGTACTAATTTCCTTTGAAATAAACTTCCACTCTTAGTTCTTTGATATCTACATGTTTTCTTTTTATTTTAATATTGTGACCCTAACAGATGAAGTAGGTACTCTATCGATCTGGTACTGGGAGTCGTCTGCCATTATGCTTTCTTTGGTAGTGTACAGAGCTATAAAATGGCAAGTTGTGCTAGCTACTGCAAACCAAGTGCATCTATACTTTTTTCTTTCATGTCATGAGAATTCTGTATATGCTTGGCCTTGTTCAAGTTGATGTGACTGCTTGAAGGAAACTGAATTTTGCTTTTGATTTAATTGATGGACAATAATATTCCTTACATATCAAATCTTGTATCCCCAATAGACAATAGTAGGATTCCATTGATGATGGTATCAAGGTTTGAACGGTACATTTTTTAATCCACAGTCAGTCTTTCTCAGATGATTTAACATTAATAATTCATCATATCAAATGCTGTATCTCTGAAAGAGAATAGTAGGATTCTGATGATAAGACTGTCACAGTTTGAATGACCCATTTTATATCTATACAGTTGGTCTTTGATCTCAGATTCTCAAGTACTGTTATGGAAGGCACTGCATTTTCATCAGCATATCGTGAGAAATATCTGCATGATAAACAACTTAAAATTCAGCCATAGATGATAATAGTCCTGCCACACTTGCCTTTGTAATAAAGTATAAGATATGTTCTATGGTTTTTCGAAATTCGAATACAGTCTGGCAATCTAAAAGCAGGTGTACTAAGGAGACTGAGAAATTGAATAGAAATCCTTATGACTATCTTGACGTCTTGTCGTCTGAATTTTTAATTGTATCTCTGTAACTTTCTTGAGGACGATTCAGAACTTACCATTAAATGTTTTGGATGCATAAATGGAACCATGTTATATCCATTTGATATTCTCTTGGATGGAAACCTGGAACTATGTTATATCCATTCGCTATTCTCGTGGCATAACTTAAATGTATAGTTTTTGGACCTTCCAATCTAGATTTCTATATAATTTAAATGCAGGTCATTGATATCTTTTTAATGAAAGAAAACATTGAATAGCTTACTGCTGCATTACTGGTCACATTTAAGTGATTGTAAGTTAAGATCGAAAGGAGAGACAGGTGTATACCAAACTGCAAACTAGAAACAGCAATCCACTTTCTTTTACAATCTACATTATTCCTTTCCAGTCTTGAAAAAGAAGGTATGTAAGGTCGTTATAAGCCCTGAAACTTTTGTAAAGGTAGGACCTAGTGAGCAAATATGAGCTATGTAGGTTTTTGAAGTACATTATATTTGTTTAAATGTGAGTCTGTAAACAACAAATTGTTTTGTTTCTTGGTGTTCTTTGTTGTTGTTTGGTCATCATAGTTTTGTGTTCTCTTGTAAAGGGCTTGTTCCTTCCGGTTCTTAGATCCCATTAAAAACATTTACCTCAATCAAAAACAACAAATTGTTGTGTATGGGTTCTGTTAGGCTAATTGATTGTTACAAACATTTGTTTTTTTTAATATAGGAATTACCATGGACCATAAACATCTTTTGAGAATAGTGATTCAAGAGGAAGTATGCATATATTTTATATGATCGGATAATTTAATTTATAGATACTAATAAATCAGACAAAATAGGATATTCTATATTATAAAGCCCTTATTAATTGTTTGATAGCAACCTTTCCATGTGAAGTGAAAAATGTTATTGGTGGAGTTCAATTCATAGCTATTATATAAATAGATGATTAGTGAAAATAATGTCAATGATAATAAGTTGATTGATCTATATAATTGAATAAAGCCTCTTGTGAAATAGTTCATTAAAGTTAAGATAATATATACTAATAATTTCCACGTTATTCAACATAGGGAAATGTGGGCTCAAATCTCAATTATTAAAAGTTTAATTTCCCAATATGAATAAAAGAAGGAAATTATGATGACATCTTCAAAATAGATAATATATACTAATAATTTCCACAATGTGAAGCATAGGGAAATGTGGGCTCAAATCTCAATTATTAAAAGTTTAATTTATCCCAATAAGAACAAAAGAGGGAAATAATGATGATATCTTCAAAATAGGGTATCTATTGCATACCCTTCTATTAATATTGTCTACATAAATACTAGTGGTTGGTGTCATTGACATATTACACATACTTTGTACAATCTTTGGGTTATGTTGAGGTGTATTGTGAGAGGATCCAAGATCCAAAATAATGGATTTGACAAGTGATTTGGATAAACAATTGTTTTGTATCTATTTATATCTACAGTAAAAAAATTATTTAAATTGTAATTTACAATATTATGATGATTTTTATATCATTACTAATCAAAGTAGAGATTTGAGATAGGATCTTTGTAGGAGTGCCTGTTAGAAATATATGTCCCTACTCCCCTCAAAGATGGTCCTCCCTAATATAATTAGAATGGATGGAAGTGCATGATATGCCACAAAAAGGATCATTAGATATATGTTTGATACCAAGGGTTCAAGTAGATGACTTTATTAAAAGGATACAAAGATCTCAGTTATATGACATTTTTATAGACATGATATAATTATTTCAACAACCAACCAATTGACCTACATTAATTCAAAGTGGATAAATGTCTAGAGTACACCATATGAATATTTGAACACTTTCTTTATATTATATTTATATAATAACAACTTTATGAAAAATATCATGTCAATGGTTTCCTTGCATTTATTCATGTTCTTATGGAATAAAATAATTTAAAGAGGTGACTCTAAACCATACAAATTCACCAAGATGCCTAAGACATAAAGATGGTACACCCAAATGAAAGTACTTGCAGTGTCGATGCCAATATCACTTTTCTATTCATGTGTTGATGAAAAATATCAACTTGCACTTATCACATATACTGTAATAGAGAACATGGAGACCATTGAAATGATATGCCATAGACAAGAGACTAAGGATTTGAGAGGAACAAGGAATTTATTTTTCCACCAAAATCAATGATGAGATGAAGTAGTGGGTGGAGAGACTGTTGTTTTGGAAAGGTTGAAAAACCATGTTCATGAAAAGTATCATGAAATGGTCCATGAAAAGATTGTTTTTAAAGGAACAAATATAGAGGGTTGATTTCTTGTCTCAAAATGACATCAATTACATTAATATGTGTTATAGAGTAAAATGTTTACCCTTGTTAGTTAGGACCTATTTTAACACCTTTTGAACATTAAACGATAAAATCTCGATCTCGATGAATAACCCTGATAGAATAAACTTAGGACTAGTCTAAACCCATGACATTAGACACTCCTCAGAGTTTATGGGGCTAGAGGACTAGGGCGCCTGAGTGCCCTGGTCCCAGATGGATCCTTTAGCCCATCTCTTGTGATGTTAGTTTAGAACACCTCCTTAGCTTGTACATGTCGGCCCCATTTGGTTTTATTCATCATTTGTGAGCAGGAATGCATATATAAAGGAGTTTTTAATTCATTTTACACCTAGATGAATACTTGCTTATCAAGAGAGCAATTTGGATTGCTTACAAGATTGATCTTCTATGTTCTTGTGCTCTTCATGCTTAGAATTTCTATCTACTTGTGGATGTTATGAAGTTTGTTTGCAAGTCTTGAAGGAAGTTTCAAGCCTTCTCCATCACTCTCCTTGTTGGTGCATGATCTTGAGCATCATACTCCAACTAGGGTTTCACATCTTGTGGTAATCTTCATCATTTTCATTCATACTTTCATCATATATTACAAATCTAGCCTCTACCCTCCTAGGGCACACACTCTTGGATCTAATCATTGCTATAGTGGAGGTGGAAACACCAACATGGGGTTTGACTAAGGCAAGCCCCTATACACAACACAACCTTTTCCTCTTTGCTTGTGTGCAAGTTGAAGATATAGGTTTCATGAGACAAGATTCGAGAAGAAGAAAGGGTTTAATGGATAGGTCTAGTGGAACTCAGAGATTCTATGAAACCCTAATTAGAGTCTAGGGCACCCGAGCACCCTAGTCCTTTGGTGCCTCTGAGTCTAGATCTAGGTTCTACTCTAGCTGTTGATCTCTATTGTACTTTTAGATTTATGATATTTGTTTTTGATAGTTAGTTATTAGCAGATCTTTGTCAAATAAGGTTTAGTCATTTTCCCTAGTTTCTAGAACTTGATTGAATTTGGTTGATGCTCCTCTATACAACAAAAGAATAGAACCTCTATAGTTTGGCTCTCCTCTGTAGGTAGTAGCTAAGCTCGATTTATGTTCTAATGTTTGGTAGAAGAAAGTTTTAACCTAGTTTAACCCTTTAGGGTAGATCGCCTTTTTCCACTAAACAATAAGAAATTGAAGTTAGTAAAACTTAAGTTTATTGAAGATGATGCCACTAGTTTGAAGTTGTTTGGAAAGAGATATTTATACAAAAAATAATGTTACAAACAATATAAAAAGGACCAAGTTTCATATTTGAGTTTCATTTTGGATGTTCAATTGACACAATAATTGAATTGGATGTTAAAATACTCTCACAATAGATTTAATTGAATTGGATGTTAAAATATTCTCACAATAGATTTATTGCAATAATTCTACCTTTAGGATGAACAACATGAAGGTTTAATAATACAATGTATTTAATTTTTTATATTTCATTGTGTATTTTGTTAAAATTCCACATACTCTTTGTAGGTGTGCACATTTTATTCTTTACATCCTACTTGCATTTGATAAATTAAAGAATTAATTCCATGTTGCTTCGGTGTTAATGTCAAAGTTAACAATTCCTAATTTAATTTTGTGGATGTATGAATCAATCTTTTGTGTCTATTGTCATACATGTTGGAGTGAAAGTTGAATGCCTTCATGGTAGATGATGGTTGCATAAAAATTTGTACAATTAGGGAGTTATTTGGCTATGAAGCTATTTTTAAAATTCGCATGTAAGGAGGAATTGATTAAAGCAATTGATTGTGATGGAAAAAATGGTGAAACAAGGTATGAAATGTTTATGCACTTAGGTCAAACAATGCATTAGAACATGGAAAAAAATTATAATAATCTACCAAATCTACAGTAGGAAATAAATATTCCCATCAAGTTATATCATTCCCATATAAAATTTCACTTTCTAGAGACAATCATATGCATAGTGCACAATAGATTTGACTAGTTGGTTAGAAAAATGGTCATTGTTCTATTCATTTATTACTTCTATATTCAAAGCAATAAGTAGAATGGGTTCTATAAGAAGTTCAAGTTGGAGAAATGGGAAAACAGATCTATTTAACAATTATTATATCCTTGAGGAAAATATTTATATTTATATAAATGAAACCAACATTGCGTGGATTATAATAATCAAAAGAGAATGTAGACTTTCAATCATCATGATGTAGTCATGGATGAAGGATCTAGTTAACGACTATCTAACCATGCATCCAATACAACAAACAATCATAGAAAAATAATGACACAATAAATTGATGGAACAATGATAGAATTGATTCATAGGTAGAGTTACATTCACAATCTTTTTGCAAGGGCTTACAACAAAATGAGACATCAACCTTCACATGAAGATCTAGTGTGTAAATCTCAACTAGAATCTCTAAGCTAATATAATATGATTCTCTTCAATATGCTACTAAACTTTTATGAGATAACCCTCTATCAAGGATCCTTACCCCCTTTCTGTGTAGAATGGATGATGTTTGTATAGTGAGTGCATGCAATTTGAATATTATGCATCAACCAACAAGGTGGTACAATGCTTGATACATAATGAAATGTCTATACGGACCCATTTGGGATGAATGTAGTAAGATGTAAGGAATGGAATGTGATGTGGTCCTAATCATGAACCTGCCTACAACCAATAATCTTGGATATGTCTTCAAATGTTGGTGTGAATTTTAAATGTTTGACACACAACTCAACTAGGTGGGTATGTGCAGGATCATGATGGGCCAAACTATACCTCTAAGTGGCAATGAAAATACAAAAAATCAAACTTTATCAAGTTCATGTGAAAATTTGAATGGATTATCTACACAATATGAAAAAGATGTAAGAACGAAATTTGTAGAGAATTGAATCTAGTTTATAGGCTACTATTTTTAAAAAAAAAACTAAATTTACTTAGTGAAAATTGAATATTTCAATGAACAGCTATTAATTTTTTTAGAAAAAAATAAAAAGTGGGTGTTTGTCCAGCCAACCTAACTATGAGAATATATATATATATATATGAAACTTTCAAAATAAGTATAGGACTCATGTCTGTATGTGACGCATATTTATTTAAAAAAAAATTCCAATAAAATAATTAGTTATGATTTTTTTACTGTGACTTTTTTTAAAAACTAAAAAGTAATTTTCTAGCGAACCTAACTCGTTAAAAAAAGTCGAAATTCAAAAAAAAAAATTTAACCTATAGCCAAAAAAGCATAGTGTGACATAGGTTTTGGATCTCAAAAAGTGAAATGGTTTGAAAGTTATGTATGTTTTTCAATCAGTGTGTCCATCAGGATTTCAAAGACATGGTATATAGAAAATTATTAATAATTATTTAATAAAATGATAACCAAACAACTCTTATATTTTTAGAAAGCTAACAATTTTTTCTATAAACCCTTTTCATTTTATCAATTTTGCATAAAAAAAAGTTGTTAGCACGAAGGGTGAAGTTCGAAGAAGAGACTGAAACATGAAAACATGTTAGAATCCATGAAAAGTCAACAACCAAAACAGATATCTATCTTTCTTTGTACCAAAGCAAAATGGATATCTATTTTTCTTTGGTAAAAGCAAAACGAATATCTGTTTTAGCAGCTCAAAATGGATATCCGTTTCTAATGGAAATATTTATTTAATGAAATAAGAATGTAGACAAAAATAAATACTAACAAATGTAGATAGTTAGAGGTAGAGGATGCAAGGAAACATGGGGCAGGGTCCTGTTAGGGGATCCTATGTCATAGTGTGTTGTGTGCAAGTGTCAGAGCATGAATCAAGCCTGTCTTATACTAGAATCCAATGTTCTTCTTTTGTCTTGGTGCATCTGTCTCCTAGTGGAATTCATGCATATGCATTCTTTATGTATTTTCTTAAAGTTGGTATCCAATGCTTTTGGGTTTCCATGTGGAATTGGTATCTATGTTGTGTTGGTATGTTTGGTCCACGATGCTCTAGAACTTGCAAATGTTTTTGTCCCTTACAATAAATGTATAGAGAAAAGTTTTTAAATTTGAGGTGGAGTAAGAATTAAATCCAGATTTGGTGGAGTCTTCCCTCGCACACGAGTTAGCCGCACGTATGCATGTGAGTCAACTCATTATCATATGGTGGAAGTTCATGTGAATGCTTGTCTTTTTTAATTAGTTAAAAATTGGTGGCTCCTTGTGAAAAGTATGGGCTCTTATCAAGCACGCATAACCAAGAAGGTTGATATCCATTTTCTTACATGTTTATTGATCACATCTTCTGAAACAGATGTTGCTTGGTGATAGTTCTAGGTTTAGTGAACAATATTCTCAAGCTTATTGCAATTTTTACACTTGTGACCAAATTTGGTACCAAACCCTTTCACCTTTTCAATTAATCCTGATAGTGTCATCTCACTCCATGCAAATCAATCCAACATTAGGACCATGTGAATGAAATTAAGGATAGCCTTGAAATATGAATCTTTGTACGGTTGACTATCCTTTTATCATGACAATCCTTTAGGATCATTGTACCTAGGTGCAACAATCCTTCAATCTTCTTTTATTTATATTTCTTTCCTCTTCATACACAATATTTCATGCCTTGTATTCATGACAATCCACAAATCACCTAACTATCCTTAGTGAGACTATATCTTATTTTGACAGTGATAGTCATCTTCCATTCACAACTCTCCTCTTTAACATAGATACCCTTTGCACATGTTTTGACTTCATGATTTTCCTTTTGTATGTTGTATTATGGTATGAAAATACTATGGCCCCTTCTTCATGCTCTTGTATAATGAAATTGAAGGTTGACACTTACGGTTACTCTTCTTTATTACTTGGTGATAATGAACCCCTAACCTCATTTTTGATTGTCTTGAAGCCAAATTTACCACTGTTGAGACATTTAGAGTTGATTCTTGATCATGAATATTGCGAATTACTTCAAATATCCATGGACAATTTCAATTGTATTTCTTAAGACAACCATGCCTTGACTATCCCTTGATGTTGGTCATGATTGTGCTTGGATGGCACAATAGTTCATAGTTAGATTTTTGCCACTAAAGTTTTCCTTTGACAAAGTAGTATTTGTAGTCCACCTTTTGATGATGTTCAAACAATATAAATACTTATTCTTAACATAAGCAATACAGTTCGCACAAATACCAATGCATTCTACTCATAAGGTTCATGGCACCATGCCTAAAGGTATGATAGTCAGCAGTGTAATATTATGGCATCCTATGGTTGGTTTGACAATCCATAATAGTGATAGCATTCATGCCTAAGAGTCCTTATTGTTATTGTCATAATATATTTTACATTTGAGGCCATGTCTACAACATACAAAGTTTACCTTTCTCACCCATACCTTCAATATATAAAGGACATTGATAGGGAATTTTTAATTTCCACTCAGTCAGTGCAATCTAGGAGAGGATAAATTGTCTAAAGTTGTAATCTATTTCCATTTACACTTGCCATAATTACAAATGCTTAGTGTTTATTCTCAACCCTGGTATATGAATAAAATGTGACCTATTGTTCTAATAGGCCTATAGGGACAAAGAGGTGATAAAGCCTTTAATTTTAAACATGACATGGTTTTGATAACTTCCCATATTGGTAAGGTCTTGGATGACAATCCTTTGATGCACCTAATTGTAATAGGTGTTATGATAGTCCTTGGTATCTTTTCATTTCTTTCTTGAATGGCCTACAAATAAGACATAAGACCTATTAGATCCTTCATAAATAAGAATTCTCATACATTACATTTAAACTTAAACTCCCTAAACATCCATCAATCCATCTATTAATATCAAAATGCCATGAATATCCTATGATCAACCATTCTAATTCCTAGGATAGTCATATTACAATTTTGCTTCTCTATACTAAAATAGCCCAAGGAATATCTACCCTTGAATTTGTATTTTAACAATCTAATGTCTTTACGAATAACATTGAGCCTTCTTTTGGGACAACATTTTTGCCTTTAGAAGCTCCTCATTTCATGATAGCCTAAAATAGAATAAGTGGATAGTCATAACATTTTAGCATAATGGGAAAACCCTAAAGTGTGATAAAGTCTATACATTATCTATTCCCATCCATGTCACGAAGCAACTTTTCAAATGATAGGCCAACATGATTTAAACAATCATAAGGGCCAACAATCCACTCCAAATGCATGGGAAAAGGACAACTCTTGGATCCCATATTAATCATGTTCACATGGCTGCTAGCATCTTCAAGTGAGTCAATACAAAAATTGAAAGCCTCAAACTCATACACTTCAGAAAAATATACCTAATTATAAATTTGATGTGCATGAATAAGGAAGTCCTCATGCAATACAAACTAAAATGTGTCACATTTAGACATGTCATCAAGTTGAACTACATCATGTTGAGACTCGTGTTTACTTAAGCATTACAAGTCACTTGCCTCTTTGCACGCTTGAAAGTTCCAAACAAAGGACTCAACTTTAGGTGTAGCAGAGTCCTTGACTATTGTATTAATATGTGGAAATTCAAAAATCTATATCGAGGAGGTCTAGTCAATGAGCGATAGAGGATGAGTCATTGACTAGTTAACCATCTTCATGGCCTAGCAAGAGCCATAGATTATTTGATAGCAGTCCATAGGAGATTTGATTTTGGGACATTTTGTTACATATGCCTATTTGGCTTTGTAAACATACTTTTGTATGTTATCGATGTATATCATTGTATATACCCATATGGTTTTATTTGTACATGCCTATATGGCTTGATATATACACTATACATTATTTTCCTGACATTATGCATATATGTATATATAAGATCCTAATTTGGCACAAGTAGGGAGAATGCTTGCAAAGGTTATGGAATTTGGTTTTACACATTCCAATTGTATTTGCTTCAAAGTTTCTAAAGCCTTTTCAAAAAATCCATTTTGTGCATATCTTGCAATAATTGCATTCCATGAGATAGCATCTCTTTGAGGTGTCATGCCAAACTATTCACATGCCTTGTCTATGCTTCCACACTTTGCATACATGTCTACAAGGGTAGCTGTAAATACATCATGTTCTGAAGATCCCATTTTTGCATAGGCAAGGAGAATGGTAGATAAGGTTGTGGAATTTGGATTTACACCCACCAATTACATTTTCTTAACATTTCCTTTCAATCCTTATCAAAAATTCCGTTTTGTGCACATATTGCAATCATTGCATTCCTTCATTTACAACACATGATTAAATAAGAAGATGCATATTTACAACACTTAAGAATATGTAGTAGTGTTGCTCATGTCACCAATACTATATTTACACCTTCACATACATGGCTTACAACATGTGACAATATGAATTATAGAGAATGTTTGCATCAACATGATGGCACAAAATGAACAAATTGCATGTTTGCATCAATTTCATTGGGTCAATGATTGAGAATGTGTCAACTTGAACAATATTTTTTGTTCTGCTCATCAAGACCCTCATGAAATGATACATTGGTTTCTTGATATTCAATCATGCAATGGAGATCTTCAAAGTGTTAAAGATGTTTGAAGTGATGAAGGAACTTGTTATTTTGATGTATTTCAACTCCAAACTTGCGCCTAGAAGTGAAGGCGCTAATCCTTGATCAAACTAACCTAAAAGTGTGCCTTGGTACTTAGGGCACTGGATTATGATTGATCAATCTAAAATGTGCACCTAAGGCTAGATAGTGAATTGGAAGGATAAAATGCATCATCAAAGGAGTTTATAGTTATTGAAGGCATCAAATGATGACTTGGATGCACATCTACCTCTCTACACCATCAAATGTGCACCTAGATTAGTGAGGTGCCACTTCATATCTCTATGACTTTGGATATGCGCCTTGATAATGAATTGATCTTGCAAGTTGAGGTTGTCTCCACAAGTTGAAAGAATGTCGAAAGACTACAAGGCACCAATTATTGAACAAACAACCTAGAATGATTGCCTTACTATTTGAGGTGCTAGTTCATGCTTATAGAACACCAAAAGTGCGCCTAGATGTTGAGGTGCTAGCTCTTGCTCAAGCAACCTTGAAAGTTGACTTTGACAAGGAGGTTAAAATGTATTATCAAAGGATTAAGTTGAATCAAGGAATCATCATTGAAGACAAGTAAAACATGATTGTGAATGAGGTGCACTTTTCATCATCTCCAACCTCACAATTGTGCCTTCCCTTGGAAGCTCATATTGTGCCTAAAGGGATGGTACTGAGATATCATCCATGTCAATGATTGAGAATGTGTCAACTAGAATGATATTTTTTGTTTTGCTCGTCATGGGGCCGAACAGACTGTGCCAACATGTCGAGGTGGGTAGGTAAATGCTAAGGGAGGTCTCATTTCATGCGCCAAGCATTCCAGTCACTCTGGGCAACAAGCTATCGACAAAGTCCCTCAAGATCCCTGAGACCAAAAAACTACCAAACTTTGATGGAGTAGTTCTTTGATTTCGTGATAGATGGGAATGTTATGTTTGGACCTACAGGTGTATGTGGGGTCCGTGCACAATAACCTCTCTTGGTTTTGGTCAACCCCATTCCATTTGATAGTGCCGAAATCAAACACATTGTTGCAAAATGCTTCAATTTCATGCAGTGGAAAGGTGCTAGGTGTGAAATTTTTCATTCCATAGCTCATGGGGTCGAACGGACTATGCCAACGTGTTGGGGTGGGCTGGTAAATGCCAGTGGAGGTCTCTTTTTATGCGCCAAGCATCCTAGTCATTTCGGGCAAGAGGCTATCGACAAAGTCCCTTAAGATCCCTAAGACCAAAATATTGCCAAACTTTGATGGAGCAGTTCTCAAAATTTGTGATAGCTGGGAATGTTCTATTTGGACCTACAGGTGCACATGGGGTCCATCCACAATAACCTCTCTTAATTTTGGTCAACTCCATTCCATTTGACTATGCCGAAATCAAACGCATTGTTGCAAAATGCTTCAATTTGATGCAGTGGAAAGGTGCTAGGTGTGACATTTTTCATTCCATAGCTCGCGGGGTCAAATGGACTACGCCAACGCGTCAGGGTGGACAGGTAAATGCTAGTGGAGGTCTCATTTTGTGCACCAAGCATCCCAGTCATTCCGAGCAAGAGGCTACCAGCAAAGTCCCTTAAGATCCTTGAGACCAAAAAACTGCCAAACTTTGACGAAGCAGTTCTTGGAATTCGTGATAGTTGGGAATGTTCTGTTTGGACCTATAGGTGCATGTGGGGTCCATCCACAATAACTTCTCTTAGTTTTAGTCAACTCCATTATGTTTGACCGTGCCGAAATCAAACACATTGTTGCAAAATGCTTCAATTTGATGCAGTGGAAAGGTGCCAGGTGTGACATTTTTTATTCCATAGCTCGTGGGGCCAAACGGACTATGCCAACGCATTGGGGTGGGTGGGTAAATGTTAGGGGAGGTCTCGTTTTGTGCACCAAGCATCCCAGTATGATTGTTTTGTGCATTTTAACAGCCTAATGAGGATTGTATGGTGTTGTGATCTTCATTATTTTAACTTGATGTAGAGATAGGATTCAACTCAACATGATAGAGGTATCATTACAAATGGATTGAATTGCAATAGTCGGAGAGCCAACCTCCTATCAATGAGAGTTCAATGATAGTAAATAGAGAGCTACTTGACCATAAATAGGATTTACATACATACATATATGATCTCGTAGGCATCTAAGTTTCATACACAAATTGTAATAGTTGTAGAGCCAACCTCCTATCGACGAGAGTTCAATAATAGTAAATAGAGAGCTTCTCGGCCATAAATGGGATTTACATACACACACACACACACACCCAAATGAAATAGTATCCTTATTGGCCTTATTGGCACCTCCCCCCAAGATGTAAGTTTTTTATGTTTATAATGTGCCCCCAATGTCCTTGTAACCCTCAAATTACAATTGACCTAAGATGCCTCATACATTAGGGCTTCATGTTTGGGTCTTGCATGTAGTAATCTCAATGTTTGTTCATGTTACATTGTGCATGTTCATGTCTTTAGTTTTCTTGTGGCCTTCATGGCATGCTTTTGTATCCTAGTGGCTCCTTATGTCTTTGGATGTTATGTCCCTTGCTCTTAGTTTGGGATTAATTGTACTTTCATGGTAGCCTACTGGTGAATTCATAAACCATAATCCCCTTGCTTAATCTTGTTCCCTTTCTTGCAAAAATCCATTTCATTTTATGCTCAAATTTATACCTACTAGCCCATTAAGAACACCTATGCAAAGGGTTCATTATGCATCTTAACATCATTCTCAAGTTACTTCCACTTTTGAGGAACACTAAACTTGTCAACAAAAGTCTCAAACCCTTATTTTGTTGTCTTAACAGTCTGCAACACATGAGAATACAGTCTTATAATATCAAGAATTAATAACAAACTTCATTTTTTCTATCTGCAACCTTGGGGTATGAAAAGGTATACAAGAGTGAGTATTTTCACCAACATTAGAGTTCATGAGTTAACCTAAAACCAGAGCAATACAATTTTATCTATTTGTTGTTACCCTAGATGAGGTTTTTAATAGTCTAGAGTAGTTTTTGGTAAAACGACCATAACTTACTTATTTCTCCATGAAATTGAATGAAAAAAGAAACACAAGAAAGTAGATTCCACCAGCTTTCAATTACAATTGCTCTCTCAGGCAGTAACACATCCATATAGGGTTGTACTAAACAAAGAAATAGTAGGAAAATAGTAAAATCTACAAAAACAGAGTTTCTTGACATTAATTTCATTCAAACTTGTCTTCAATTCATCTTCAAAATATTTTCAATACATCTCCAATGCCTTTTCCACGAAGGTTTATGCATATTTATACATGATTTGAGGGAAACCAATAGTCTCCAACTGACTTTTGAGTACTTGACTGTTCATCTTCCATACTTTTGCATTTTTTTTACATTTTTCATATGACAACTTTGACATATTTACAAAATTTGACAAGATAAGACTAAATACATGATGAAATGGTCTATCATGACCTTATTAGATTTCAAGCTACTATGCTTGATTAGGGCATATAAGGAATTTTTTCATATTGATTCTATTGATTCTATTGATCTAAAACCATTCTCAATGCTAAACATATCATCAATGGACTAAAGAACTATCATCATAATGTATGGCATCATGGGAAGTATCATGACATGCACATAAGGAATTTAAATTATATTGTATATCAAGGTGTATATATATTAAAATCTAGTCCATAATGGTAGACATATACACAAATTTGGCAAATATGCCAACTCAAAACATTTTTTACAAAATGTGGCATATGCCATGTCTCAAAATCTATATACAATCTACATGCTGAATAGCTACATAAAATACTACAAGTCCACTTGACCCTCAATCTATGATGGATCCTGAAAAAGTGTCCTCTTTGTACCAGAATGTCTAGTAATTGATGGAGGCAAAGTTTCCTACATTAACAAGTCAAAACACAAATTTGATTAATCTCTTCAATGGTAAATAAAAATAAGTTAAAGTTAGTAAATAGATTCTTATCTACTACAATTAAGAACTTTCATTTATTAACATACATCTAAATCACTACAATCAACTATAAGACCGCTAGATAAACTATCAATTATTTAGAAAAATTTAATTCAATTACCTTGACTCTATGTTGTTGTTTGGACAATTGTTCTGCAAATGATTTTCTCTTAAGATGATTAGGTGTCCTAGTGAAGCATGATGGCAAAGGTGGCACATCACTCACATTCTCAAGAGACTACATAAAAGCAAAGTAACATTGAAATAAATTAATAAATAATTATTAAACAAAATAGGAAATGCATACATTTAAAAAGGTTAGATGTGTTACACACATACAATCTAGAGTGCACTACACAAAAACTTATCTACTAGAAAACAAGCACATACCACCACGAGGCCTCCTGCATCAATTGAGAAGGACTCTGAATTATCAAAATGACAAGAATGTAAGACTCTAAATGACTATAATTAAATATTTAAGTTTTTCAAATTATCAATCAAATTACCTCTACCCTTTGTTGGCGATGAGAAAGTCGTTCTACAAATGATAGTCCCTTGGGTCGATCAGGAGTTTGAGAAAAGACTATTGGCAAAGATGCCACATCATTCACATTTTCGATTGACTATAAAATAAAATTAACATCAAGATATAAATTAATATATAATTACTCACAAAGAAATAAATGCATTAAAAAAGTTGATGTGCAGAACAAATTATACCAGCAAGTCCAAGCCAAATTGGATGGCAGACAAAGTTCCATGATGAACTTATGTCAACTCCTCCTCTGTCATCAACTGTTATCCCACTTAGATACATTAGTACTAATAAATTTGTTTATATATTCAAATGGAATAGACCATAAAATTTAACTTTAAATTTTACCTGTATAAAAGATTGCTCATGCATTTCTCCTTCTCTATGGTTCACTGATCCGATAGCTTCTACTCTTGTCCCTGACCCCTCAACTTGACTTCTGGACCCCATTGCCTCATCTTGTGAATGGAGATTGTACTTTGATGTGTTCAACGGTGGCTCACTACTCTCCATAATAGGACCTAAGCATAAATGATTGCAAGAAATGCAATGATGGGGCACACATACATGTGTGGATGACGACAGTCTAGTAGAACTAGGTGATCCAATATCATCACCTTCATCATGTGCTTGTGCAAACTAAGATGTTTGTATAATCAAAAGCTCGGTCAAAGAGTGTATGGCACTAAGGCCCTGTTGTGTTGCATTTGCAACAACATCTGGGTGCTACATTAGGGGTGGAGAAGGGATAGCGAGAGGGGGAATATAGGGACCTTGTACTTGTCTCACTGCCCCAAGACTATCTTGAGGCATTCCCTTACCCACTCCTTGAAACTCTCTAAAATCAAAATAATTAACATGTTGACCCATGACGAACTCTACATAGAGTTTACAAAGGAAATACAAAGGTACATCTAAATTGTTGTTGGGTGGTTTATCAAAAACCATCCACCAACAATCCCAAAAGTTTTGACTAATGGCCTCATGAATACACCATTTGACTGAAAACTTGGGCTTATGGACATCAACATGCAATCCGGTTTTAGGATTGACAAAATATTGGGCTAACATAGCTTTTGTAATCTCTAGTTCTTTGACTTCATCATATGACAAATTGTTAGCATATTGGACCTTCTTGGCTCTCACCATTGCCTAAATGATTCATGTTGGATTGACAAGGTTTGAACATGACTAATGATTCCCTCTAAATTCGATGTCATTGTAGACAATCGAGGCTAGCGGTGATACATTTCTATGATCCTACTTATTTGATCAATATTTCTTTGAATATTCTCTTCTATTGTTGGAGGGGTCTGAGGGTTTGGTGGTGGAGGGTTTGGGTTTTCATTTTGTGCATCTATTTTACCTAATTAAAATATAAAACATACCCACTTAGCATAAAAAACCAAAAAAAATGCTTGAATATACAAAACAAACAAAAAAATATGAAAGATCTTACCTTTTTGGATCAGATATCTGTTCTTCACCTCTGATATCTATTCTTGAGAGATGACACTGCGTTTTGCAAGCCGTGAGTTTGCAAAAACGAAACCCTTTTTCGCTTTTTATGTTTATCAAAATGGATATCCATTTTCTTTTTCCCAATTATTTTCATTGTTTTTTATTTTAGTATTTTAGCATTTTAGTATTTAGGCATTTTAGCTATAAAATACAATCCAAATTTTAGAAAGACTGTATCATATGAAAGGAGAGATTTTGGACAAACTATCAAAATTCAAATAGGATTATGATGATATATATTTTTTATTTTATATGATTTACTTATACTACAGTATCTCATAGTATTTCAAAGACACTTTTGAATAGATAATTGTCATAAAAAATTTGTAAAAGCAAGTAGTTTTGGTGTAAATTCTAACAAATCATTTCATGTTTAACTTACATATTAGATGATAGTTGTGTCAACAATTGAGATCAAACTTGTGACACTCGGGATCGACCTCTCATTTTTCTATAGCTATTCAAATTCCAAGACAATCATTGGATTAATGTCATTTATTTTCTAAAGGTGGCAAATAAATTTAGCACATCCTCAACATCATTGGATTGATGTTGATAGAGAGAGCAAGATAGAGAGAGGGAGATATCTATAGAGAGGTAGATATAGGAGAGAGGTAGATACGGGTTAAGGGCAATATTTAGGGTTTACAGATTTAGAGAGAGAGACTACTTTTGACATACAACCGTAAACCCTAAATAATGCCCCTAAACCCTAAACCCAAGTAACCCTAAATAATTCCCCCAAACCCTAAACCCCAACCCCTAAACCATAAACCCTAAATAATTCCCCTAAGCCCTAAACCTGAGAAAGGGAGTCCTAGTTTTCTTGTTTCCATTTCCTTCATCGATAAGGGAGAGGGAAATATAGAGGGGAGATATAGGATATATAGGAATGATAGGGGGAGAGAGGCAAGAGATAGAGAGATTGGGAGAGATGGCTAGGTACAAAGAGATAGAGAGGAGATAGATAGGAAGAGATAGAGGAGACAAAGGGGAGAGATAGGGAGATTGAGAGTTAGAGAGATGTCCAAAGAGACAGGGAGATAGAGGAATGATAGGGGAGAGAGGCAAGAGATAGGGAGAGATAGATATAGGTAGAGAGAGAGAGTGTGTGTGTGTGTGTGTGAGGAGATAGATTGGGAGAGATAGAGGAGATAAAGGGAGAGATAGGGAGATAGAGAGTGAGTGAGATGTCTAGAGAGATAGGGATAGAGATTGAGAGGTGGAGGGATGACAGAGAGAGGGAGATAAGGGAGAGATAGGGAGATAGAGGTGGAGGGATGTTAATTTTAATGACCTCCAAATTTTCCATAAATTCTTCTCCACTAAACCCTAGACCATCACCCAAATCCTTACTTTCCTAATAAAAGCCCTTCCCCAAACATCATTTGATCATGTGACTCCTTTCATCACTAGACAGGTGCCCAGGTACTTTCCATTATTCATCTAATACTGTAATCCCAATGTCATTGCTCACATTCCCACACCTACATTCATAGACTCCATTCCCCCTATTGACACCATCATTGATAATCATTATATAAGGAGACTCACTTGAATAATAATTAAACCATGGATTATCCCATATCCCCATCTTACACTTTCCTCACCTTTGAACCCTTAAAAGATGACATTTAGCTATCCCCACCATTACCAATCACACTTTCTAGCAATCCCACATAAGACACCTTACCCATCACTTCACCTAGGTCATCACCAATTAAATCACCTCATTACTCCATTCAACCATACCCATACCACCCCTTTCTCACTCCACAGCCTGTATTAATGCATGATTAAACCTAACCCCTAACCTCTAAACCCTAAACCCTAAATGCGAGCAACCCTAAACCCTATCTCCTATTTCTCCCTTATCTCCCTATCTCTATCATCTCTCTACCTCTCAATCCTTCTCCCTATTTCTCTGGATATCTTGCTCACTCTCTATCTCCCTATCTCTCCCCTTTGTCTCCTCTATCTCTCCCTATCTGTCTCCTCTCTATTTCTATCTAGCTATCTCCAAAACTGAGAAACCCTAAACCTAGGTACACCCTAAATCCAATCAACTCTAAACCTATATCTCCCCATCTCTCCCCTATCTCCCTATCTCTATCATCCCTCTACCTCTCTTGATCTCTCTCCCTGTGTCCCTGGCCATGTGCCTCACTCTCTATCTCCTTATCTCTCTCCTCAGTCTCCTCTCTCTATCTCACTATCATTCATCTCTCTTTATAAACCCTAAATCCAAAACCCTAAACCTCTAAACCTAACCCCTAACCCCTAAACAATTTAAATCCTAAACCCTAAATAATGCCCCTAAACCCTAACCCCTAACCCCTAAACCTTAGAAACCCTAAACCCCTAAATCCTAAACCCCAAACCCCTAAACCCTAAACCCAAGTAACCCTAAACCATTATCTCCCTATCTATCCCCTATCTTCCAATCACTTTTGTCCCTCTACCTCTCAATCTCTCTCCCTATGTCTCTAGCCATGTCCCTCACTCTTTATCTCCCTGTCTCTCCCCTCAAACTCCTCTATATCTCCCTATCATTCCTCTCTCTATAAACCCTAAATCCAAAACCCTAAACCTCTAAACCTAACCCCTAAACTTGAGAAACCCTAAACCCCAAACCCCTAAACCCTAAACCCAAGTAACCATAAACCACTATCTCCCTATCTCTCCCCTATCCCCCTATCACCTTTGTCCCTCTACCTCTCAATCTCTCTCCCTATGTCTCTTTCCATGTCCCTCACTCTTTATCTCCCTATCTCTCCCCTCGGACTCCTCTATATCTCCATATTGGTCCTTTATCTCTCTCTAAACCCTAAACCCTAAACTTCTAAACCTTAACCCCTAACCCCAAAACCATAAACCCTAAATAATGCCCCTAAACCCAAGAAACCCTAAACCTCTATCTCCATATCTCTATCATCCCTCTACCTCTCAATATCTCTCTATGTCTCTAGACATGTCTCTCACTCTCTATCTCCCTATCTCTCCCCTCTGTCTCCTCTATCTCTCCCAAACTCTATCAGTCCCCTCTCTCTATCTCTCTTTAAACATAAACCCGAGCAACCCTAAACCTCTAAACCCTAAATAATTCCCCTAACCAAGGTGTAGCTTCACCACATAAAGTATCATTCATAATTTTATCACTAGAGGGTAAGGGTATATCATGTGTATCCTTCTCAAACTATGTATCATGAATCAAATCATATGACGGATTGGGTAAAGCAATTTAGGGCATGAAATCCAAAACGGATATCTGATTCTAGAAATCCAAAATAGATATCCATTTTGGTTTGGTATCCAAACCAAAACAGACATTCGTTTCAAAACATATGAAAGTCAAACTTTGCCAACTCGCGAATTTGGCTAAGTAAAAACATGTGATTTTTTCCCTTTTGCCACTATTTGGCCCACGATGATCCTGCACATACCCAGGTCTTCCTTAAGAATATTGAAAAGTCATATCATTGACCAATAGCCAAGTACTTAGAAATAATGCGGCATGTTGAAATATGATCTTATGAAGCTCTAATATCAATTTTGAAGCTCTACGATTAATATGCAATGATGCACAATAAAATTACTACATGAAACTTTGATGTGTTGAAATGATGACTAGAATAAGAATTTGTGTTTGGGATGTTGCAAAAAGATGATGGTCAAATAAGAAGAAATGCTTTTGTGTTGAAAATGTTTGACACCCAAGCCTCAACACCCAAGGGTTGACATTAAAGGAAGATATATTTGGTCAAAATTGACACCCAAGCCTTGCCAAATATCTAGTAATTAGATACCCAAAGAGACTCAAAATCTTGTCTCAACAAGTTAGACATCCAATCATAATGGATTAGATATATGGTTCATACTAAGAAACTTCAATTTGATCGATATGGCTAACAACTTTATATTCCTATTTTTTTAGCACAATTAATGGGTTTTGTAGAGAAAAATGTATATTTTCAAATATAAAGAAATTCAAACTTTAAAACTAATTTATAATTTTTTTAATGATTTTCAAACATAATCTTTGACAAAATTAAAAATGTATGCTTGCTTGTCTTTCTAATAGCTTTTAATTTTAAATTTTATTTTAAAAAACTAAATGAGATCAAACTAGACATTATTCTATACACACTAAAAAAATTATGCTACAATTATTTTAGGTCAAATTAAGTGGGCCATACACAAGAGATTTGAGATTTATGCCTTAATCTACTAAATATTAATTAAAATTATTTCATAAAATAATATGAAAAAATATCTAGAGCAAGCCTCAACATCTATTGCATTTGTCCATAAAAGGATTTTGAAAAATACTTTCATTTATTACTTTTTAGGCAGGTTGTACACATGTGTGTTTTTACCTCTATCAAAGTGTTAATAATGCCACTTTTGTGCATCATTTACTTAACCAAGTTTTATCATCTAGGTATTAGAATAAACTACATATTTGAAACTAGAAACAAAATGCTAAATTTCATATTTTTACACCATGTTAATATCTATTTAGAAGATTTTCAAACAAAAAAAATCCACTTTTTAGTCAAATTTTGGACTCTCGTTACCTTGTACTCACCCCTCTACAATAAGAATATGATGAATACAACTTTATTTAGAAACCTTCCAAACAAAACAAACATGATGAAATTTTTTTGGGTGATGCAAGATTCCTCTTACACCTTAGATGCTCCTACATCAAACACCTTGGGTAATTGTTCAAAGTGAGTCAAGCCTCACTTTAGAATAGTTAAAGGAAAACAAAAATGATTCACCTCAACTATAGATATCTATGTTGAGTTTTCAATCAATCTCTCCCTCTATTTCACCAAATATTTTTCATACGACTTACTTCTTACACTCTTTCCTATCTTGTTGTCTAGTATCTCTTCAACTTCTTATGTTTCCTACTCTGGTATCTACTTTCTCCAATCCATCTCTATTTTATATCGTTCCAAATCTACTTCATGATACTCATATAAATCTACAATGTTAAATACTAGTGATACACCCAAACCTTGTAGTAATTCAACTTCATATACATTTCTAGACTTAAACTTGCTAATGACCTTGCAAGGACCAAACTTCTTTATCTTCATCTTATTATAGGTACCTTATAGAAATCCCTCTTTTCTTAGACATGCCATTACCTTGTCTCCTACCTCATACAGGTTATGTCTTATCTTTGTGCCAACCTTCTCTTTGTACTTAGAATTCATCTTTTCTAATTACTTTATTGCCTCCTCACGCAACACCTCTAATATACTACCTCTACTTCTACTTCTATACTTCTTTTATCTTCATTCTTGATGTCTCTCAACTTTGATGCATTCCTTGGATTACTACCATATACTCCCTCAAATGATGCTCTCCTTGTTCTCATGTTTACTAAATTATTATAAAAAAACTTAGTTTATGCTGAAATCATATCCCAATTACATGTTCTCTCCTAAAAATCTCAACAAGTTAACTAGGCTTTTGTTCACCACTATTGGTTTTCAATTTGTCTATGAGTGAAATGATGAACTAAACTTCAACTCTATCTTAATCTTCTTCCATAATGTTCTCCAAAAGTAACCAACAAGTTTTGTGTCTCTATCAAAATTTATACTTCTTAGAAAACCTAATGCAAAATCTATACTAATATCCTCCCAAGGTCTCTCTAGAATTGGAAATGATTTGTACAATACAACATTTTGACTACCAACTTTTGCAACTTGATAAATTCTACAATTTTGAACATACTTTTTTACATCCTTATACATATTGGGCCAAAAGTAATTTTTACTCACCAATTTCATTTTCTTGTCTACTCTAAAATGTCCTACTAATCTAGCATGATGCTTTTATTTTATAAAATTCTCCCTCATTGAGATTTTAGGAATACATAATTGACTTCCCTCAAATAGTATATCATTTTGAATCAAATAATCAAGTCATTTATGTCCATATAACATATAGGTTCCTTATATACTTTCCATGCCTTTGTAAAATCAGCATCAACTTCATTTCTTAAAATCCAACTACTTCAAGTCTCATCTCAGTTAGAAAATTAGACCTCCTACTTAATGCATCTACAACTCTATTTGACTTTTCTCTTATACCTTAATACAAAATAATAGCTTTACAAATTCAACTTATCTTACATGTCTTTGGTTCAACTTAACTTGGATTTTCAAATACTATAATGCTTTGTGATTTGTATACACACAAATTCCTTAGGCAACAAATAATTTCTGCACTTCTTCAATACTTGAATTATGGCATAAAAGTCTTGATCATACATTGAATATCTCTTCATTGCATTCAAATTTTGATTGAAATATGATCCTAGTGTACCTTATTGAATTAATACTACTTTTATTGGACTACCATTAGCATCACTATCAACCTCAAATACTTTGTCAAAGTTTAGAAATGATAACAATGGTTGCTTTATAACCATCCTCTTCAATGACTCAAATCTTCTATGTGCTTCTATGGTCCACTTGAATTCTCTACATTGTCTTCTCTCACGGTCTTAGTTATTAGTGCATAAATGCCACTAAAATTCCTAATGAGCTTTCTATAAAAGATAGACAATCCTTTGAAAATTACCTTTGCAACATTCTTGGGTGTAGGCCATTCAACAATTGCTTTCACCTTTTTTGGGTCCATCTTCAAACCATTTGTCAAGGTTACAAATGCCAAACTTTATACCAATTTTGTCTTCATAAAACTAAACTTCTTTGTACATTGATCAACAACTTCTCTTCTCTTAGTTGAGCTACAGTACTAATCTAATGTTCCCTAGATGTTCCTCAATATTACTGAAAATCATAATGTTATCCAAATAAATAATCACAAACTTATCCAAATATGGCTTTAATACCTCATTCATCAATCTCATAAATTTTCTTAGTGTGTTAGTCAACCCAAATGAAATGACCAACCACTAATGCATTCCCTCTTTTGTTTTGAATGCTTTCTCCCATTCATCTTCTTTTTTGAGTCTTATCTAGTAATAACCAATCTTCATGTTTATCTTGCTAAAGTGCTTCACTAAGCCACTCAAATAGTCCATCAAATCATCCATCCTTGGAAATTAAAATATATACTTAATTGTGATTTTATTTATTACTCTTGAATTCGAAAACATTCTCCACTCACCTCCTTTCTTTGTTACTTGTACTATTACTATCACAGATGGACTCAAAATATGTCCAATCATTCCTTTCTTCAACAATTTCTACACTTGTTGGTGAAATTATTCATGTTATGCTACTACCATCCTATGTACAAATTTATTTGGAATTTTTGTCTCTTGGAATCAAATTCATATTTTGACTAATACTTATCACTTACATGGTACTCTATCTAACATATTTTCTAAAGTTATATCTCTATACTATGTCAAAAATTTTAAAATTTCTATTTATGACTCCCTTCCATCGTCTATACCACATACTCTAGGAATCAATGTAAAACATAATGTTTCATGCTTCAATCCATGTAAGAACTTTCTACCATCCACCAAACAAATTCTAACATTATCGCATGTACCTACCTTTCCCTTTCTTTTGATGGATTCAATGTATATTTTTCACCATCCTTCAACATAGTGTAGGTATTTTCTCTACCATTGTGTATATCCCTTCTATCATACTATCATGGTTTTTCCAACAATAACTGACATATGTCCATCAAAATAATATCACATATAACTTCATCATGATATTTTCCTCATATGTTGAACTTAACTAGACATTGTTGACTTACCAACACCTTATGTTCCTTTTACAACCACAAATTTATATATGGACTAGGATGTTCTAGCCTCTTCAACCACAACTGATCTACCATTTCATTTAAGACTAGATTATTTATACTACCACTATCAATGATGACTTTACAACACTTGCCTTCAATCGTGCATACTATTTTGAATAAATTTCTTCTTTGCATTAGTTCATCTCTATCCATATAGTTAGGTTTCAACAAGCTCTTTTCATTATTAATGATTTCCTCCTTTTGGTTCATCTACTTGGTTTTATGATCCACTTACTTGTTCATTTACATGTGCAACTCTTGTGCTACTTTTTGATCTTCTACTATTACCTCCTTATGTTTGTGGACACTCAAATACCCTGGGTGCTTTTATTCCACATTTAAAACAAGTTCCTATAGACACTCTTCCATTTCCTTTACCATACTCAATTCTTATTAGATAGATCATCTCAATTCATTAATGTATCTTGCCACTTTTTCTCAATTAGATTCACCATGTCCATCTCTAATTATAATTCTATAAAGTTTGTCAATATAATCTTTCACATTCCTTTCCTTATACCTCAAATTTTTCAATCCCTTCAATAGCTCTAACTGATAGTCTAATACAAACTTTCTTTCAAACTTTGATACCATCCTATGCCATTTCTTTATATGTTCACCACCTCTCCTATTTATTTCCAATTGTACCTATCTCTATAATATTGCAACATGTCCTTTCAATTTTGCCTTAGCAAATCTAACTAGATATGAAATTTTCTCATACTCAAAATATTCTTCTAGATCATTTCTCCAATCAATTAACTCTTTTGGATTTAAACTACCAAAACAACTCTAGGTCTCTTACCAATCTTTGAAATTATAGATTTCAAGATCTCTACCTAATTTTTATCTTCTTCCTCTATTCTTTCACAATTGGTTTATTAGTTGGTACATTCTCTAGAATAATTCTTCTTTCATTCTCATCATCATCATTTTCATCATATATAGGGCTATGGCCCCTTCTTTTATCCTCTTCAACAACATCCATTTGGATATAAACATTTATCATCATCTCTAGCAATATTAACAACACCCTAGTTTCTACCAACTCTTCATGGAGGCATCTTGACCTTTGAATTTGATGCAAGCTACCTTAGGTTTGGTGATATGTTTACAAACCTCCTTTACAAATTGCCTCAAATTTGGTGATCTATTTACAAGCGTAACTCCCGTGATACCTTCTATCTAACAGCCATTATTGGAAGATATTTGATACCACTTGATGATCTCTTAGGACTCAAAGCTTGATACTACCTAATATACTCACACTAGTTATCACCTTCCTTCCAAAGGATTCAAAACCATGCTCTAATACCACCTAATGTAGTTATAGATGGATGATCCAATTAAGGACTATCCAACCATGTATCCAATGCAATAAAATTTCATAGTAGAAATAATGACACAACAAATAGATGAGGCAATGATATTATTGATTCATAGTCAAAATTATAATCTTGTTGCAAGGGATTACAATAGAATGAGGCCTCAACCTCAACAAGAACAATCAATGTGTGGAATTCAACTATAATCTTTCAGCTGATATACAATATGATGCTATTCAATATGGTGATAAAACTTTGTGAGATAACCCTTTATCGGAGATCCTTCCACCCCTTTCCATGTAGAATGGATGATGTTTATATAGTGAGTAAATTGGACGGAATGGTATGCCCTAACCAGTAAGGTGGTACAATTATCAATGCACAATTAAAGATGTCGAAGGACCCATTTAAGATTAATGCAACAATATGTATGCATTGGAGCTTAATGTGATCGCAATCATGAACCTTGGGCTAGGAGCAATAAGCTTGGATATGTCATCAAATGTTGGTACAAAGTTCTAATTTTTGCTGGACACAACTTAACTACGTCTTCCTTAAGAAATTTGATGACACCCCTCTTCACCAATCTTCTCTAGTTTGGCTTGACACTCCCTTTTCCACATTCCACTTTTTCTAGATTAGTGTTCTCATAACTAATTGGTACAAGCTTTGGATATAGTTGTAGATAGATAATTTATCCTTCAAATCCACACATATTATGAAGATTGGGTTAGTCATTATTAGAGCTCAAATGTACTTGATGGCTCACTATGATTTGACTCAACATCACCTTCCTTCATTGCTAGCCCATGATTTGTACTCACTTCTCTATTTTTAGTCTCTTTGCTCATTTCTTTTATTCTATATGCATACTAGTGTAGCTAGTTATCTATGCATGCCTAGCAAATTATCTGTAACTTATGTTTGATGTTTGTATGGCTCTCGCTACTTCCTTTTTGTAAGCAGGACTTTGTTAGACGATTACAACTAGTTTGTACAGTTTCCTGGCTACTGGTTTATTATATTATATTGAAGAATCTATGGATTGTGCCTAGTTCACCTATATAGGAGGGCAATTGAAAGATTTCTTCATTAGTCTTCATTCCCCATAGTGTGTTGGACTATAATAGATTGCAAGCCCTAACAACTTGGATCAGAATAGTGTTAATCATTATGTAGAGCTATCCTAACATTTCTAACTTCTACTCTTTAAACTTTTCAATGTTAAACTTGAGAATGATTTATAAGGTTTTGAATGTTGCTTCTAAATGTATGAGACCTATGATAAGAGTTAGCTTCTCTTGATTATTGTTTTTTTAATTGAAACCTCCTACTTTGTCTATTAAAATTTTATTTTTAATTTATTAATATATTGTTTTAGACACCATTTTTTATTAAAAATAAAAGCTTCATTCAATATAAAATGACACCCTTATTAGAACTAGTGCATACTATTCAAATCACACTCCTTATACAAATTACTTAACATACTAGTTAATGAAGTTAAGTTTAACTTTCCAAATTGTAAAATTTACTTTATCAATTGCTTTAGCTTTGCATATCTACCCTACACATCCCCCAAAAATACGCAAAATCCTATAGATGAGATTGATAAATAGTAGGAAGATCTCATATAAGAATCACGTATGATAGACTAATTGACTAGAATCCATGGTCACCGTGAATTTGAAATATTAGGATAATTGACATAAATGTGGTGTAATAGAATCCGTCTTAGTTGTGATTAGATAAGGAGTGGCTCAATTTAAAACGAACAGTGAACATCGTAGGATGATATGAATACTTGACTTATTATTATTATTATATTGATATGTATATCATCTTAATGGGTGTTATTGACATGTAAAGTAAAGTAAATGTAAATACTTTAATGAATTATGTTCTTGACATTTATATTCTTATTAAAGAATTTTATTTAATCTTTTTGATATTATAAATATGTTTTCATCACTTTTATGGGTTCTATATTTTGTCCAAGATCTTGTTTTTTATCTTCTTTTTCAAATTTTTAAGCTGGAACAAAAAAATATTTTGAAGCAATGAGATAAAGAATGTATTGATCTTGAATATTTCATGTGTATTTAGACATACAAAGTCTAATAGAGTTTAGTTAGTTTAATCAAATTTAGTTGGTTGATTTGGTAATAAAACAAAATGAAATAAGTATATTGATATTTAGAATGACCAAGTGAATACTAAAAAGTGTAGTCAAAATAGAAAAAGGAGTTCTTAATTCCTCTTTATTAAGTTAACTTTAGTGTATAAATGTTTTGAGTGAATTTCTTCTTATTTTCAAATTACATACAAAAGAAATCCACAAACATTGAATATTATTCACTATGAAATAGAGAACTAAGTAAAATATTACAATTTAGAATAATTATTACGATCCTCATTTAAAATCAAAAGGATCAATCACATGACAAATTTAAAGAAAATGTTAATGTAGTGGATTTTCTATTATAGTCGGCTAATATCCTGCTAGCCTTATTCAATTTTGTATTCTAAGCATTCTTCCTCTTAGTGGACCAATTTCTTGAAGAAGTTTTGCAATTTTGTTGTGCGCACAAGGCTACTTGAAAAGAATTGAAGTATGGGTGAGTGTCCATCATCCGATCATCGCACAACCACATGATCTGACAATGCATAGGGTTGGCATGCTCTTTTGTATATTGAGCATGTTGCTTGCAATGGGATCCACCAGGTACCTTATGTGATCTCTATTGGGTGGATTGCCTACCAACAACCATGTGGCATGCTCATGAGACTTTAAGAGAAAACAAGGAAGCTTTCTATTGGAATGCAACACAAAATGTTCGATCTACCACAATGGACTTCAACCAATGGTCTTTGGGGCACGAAGTTTGCTCTTGATATTTCTTGGTTGCAATAAGCTTTTGCAATTTAATTTCAAAGTTTGTAGCTCCTCTTCGGCAATCCAAGGCCATTCCCACCTACAAAAGCACACAATATTTAGGTTTCAACCATTGTAATAAAAAATTTGCTTCAAAAATTCATTCTACATTCATGGCCAATTACTTCTCTATAGAGGCTCTATCTATTACTTAACTATTCACCTACATAGAGATGGTCGTTATAGTGCACAACAACATAATTCATTGCCATGGGTACCCTTGCACTATGTTCAAAGTATCTCAGCTACTCTCCAAGGCATTCAAGGCACCAAACTTGCAGACAAAGTAGGATATACTTGCAAATTACATACCTTCTCATGCTAGCTAGCAACTTCTTGATCAAATTTTGGAGGGAAAAGATCTCGTAATGAATTGACAATTCTTCTACATGTAGTGGCTCACATGCCATTTCTAAGTTTAAAACTTGTTTTGTATAACTGAGCTATCAAGTTTGATGTATGAAACTCTTTCTCATTCATTCTATATCTGAAATAGGGTAATCTCTATATTTGTGTCCAATGTTAAGCTATATTGCATCATATGTAGTTGTGAACTATATTCGATACGTTAATATATGAGGCTACTACTCTAGAAGTTTTGGCTTATTGTTGTGTATATAAAATCTTATGATAGATATGTGTATTTTTTTAATTGCTATTGACTATAATACTATTGTTATTTAATAATTCACAACATTACAATAGTTTTAAATTATAATACTATTGTCACTAACTTGAGCATTAAAAAACTAATGTAATTGTAATATTTAAAATTTATGAAAGGTTTTAAATATTATTGATCTAATTAATTGAAAAAATGATGACAATTTTAAATTATATAATTGACTTAGAAACCCATAGTAACAATACATAGTAACAATATAGTATCGTATCCAAATCAGGAAATAATTATTAATTAAAGCCCTCTAGTAGTTAAAAAATATTCATCTTGCATTCAAGACTCTCTCACACGACTTATGCAAACTTAATTTTGATGGCATCTTGAGAGGTAATTTTGGATTCCTAGAGACAAGTTATGTTATTTATTATAATGTAACATTTTCATCAACCATGGATCCTTCTTTCTAAGTACGATGACAGATAATGAAATTGGATGAGAAGCAATCATTAAATGTTTCTTTATGACCACCTTAGTAAGATTTTAAAAAAAATGACAGTTGAAAAGATTCTTCGATGATCATTCGGAAATTGAATGACCACCTTAATAAAATAAACAAATTCATAGTTGAAAAGATTCTTCAATGATCATTCAGAAATTACATAAAATGGTGTATCTCAACTAGAAAAGTAGAAGTTTCTTAAATAAGACTTTAGATCAACAATATTTTTATGATTTTTTTACTCACTATTTCAGAAAATGTAATAAGACATAATCTTCTAATCAATGCAAGAATTGATCAATCAAGGATGCCTAAGAAGGCATGGGCTCTCAAACAGGCGTCTGCGTAATATTTTCCACTACCCAGATCTATATAGTCTCTCAATCTTTTGAAAAGTATTTTGGGGCCGCAGACTATAGATAACACTACTGAGGCGCATTCTAGGGGTTGAATAATGGCAAATTCTAGGGTTATGTTGCCCTAGTCTAAAGGCTTACATTTTATTACCATTGGATATTTGAGTTTGAATAGTAAATAGCTTCTTCTCGATGTATATAACTAGCTCATTTCTACGTTGATCTGAACATGGTTGTCAAGCACTTAACAGTCACTCACAGTCAGGATAAGCTAGAAATTACCAGCTCATTTATCCTGCCATCGTTGGAGGATGTGGTGTTGTGATGGGTTTCTAAGAGAATTGGGATTATGTCAGGAGTTCGGTTTCAGTATCTAGAGGATTGTAAAAGATGTCTAGTGTCCATTCTCAAATGAGGTTCGGTGGGAGCCGAAGTCGCTCTACTTAAATATCATCCACTTCATTGGTCAAACAATCAATAGCAATTTTACACTTCATTCACAATAAAAAGTGTTAAAATATTTGTCCTATTTTTATTGGCCAAAATTGACCTTTGACTGTTGAATGGATAATATTTAAGAACAACTAGTGGAAGTTGCTACAGATAAAACAGGACGATAAAGCCCCTCTTAACAATCTTTGATATTGTAGTATTCTGACATATTTCATATTTAAATAATTAAGATTAATTACAATTTTGATGGGAATAACATACTTATATAAATTTTTAGAAAATATTGTATTTGAATATGGTGTAAATAAATTTTATGATGTGATGATATCAAATTGTTTATGATTAGTTTAAGTAGTTTAGCTTACAAATAATCTAATTTAATTTTAGATATGTTAAATTTGATTTGATTTTATTACTATAAATTTATAAATAATTTATTGTTAATTTCAGTTATATGATGAATTACTAATTGAATTGTTTGTTAAATTGTGTTTGTGAGGTACTATTCCTGATTGGAGGAAGAATATCATGAGAGAAGATAATGTTATGGATAAGCAGCACCATGGACATAAAATAAGGTGGGCAAATGTTGTGTAGGTCATATTGCTTAGGTTTCATATTCTTTGGCCAGTTGGCCGATTGTTGAGACATCACTTTTCTAGTTGGTTTCGACAATCATTCATGGTCATGTAGTTGATACCTTTCTTGGGTTGCAAGGTGCTAAGTCAAGATTTGTTATGGATTCATGATACTAGTAATTGTAATGTACATGGCAATATATATATCATATTTATTATGTTTACATGTTTTAGGGGGAAACCATTGTTTAGCCTAACCACCCTAGACTCCAAACCACTCTCCTAAACACTTAAATCACATGAGGTATGAATTTTTCAAAAGACCTTGGAAAACATGGAATTGGAAATAAGGAAACATTCATTATTTGGTTATTTCTTATGGTTAAACCCTGAAAAATAGGGCTTTTGGTTTTACTTCATTTGAGATGGAGGTTTGGCCTCCATTACACCATACTAGGGTTGGTATGGCGTGTGGTAACCACACCAATCCATCCTCAACCATCAAAGGGGATGTTGTACCACAATCCACTATGCTCATGTAGTGAGGATGAAATCTGAAATATGGAGACTTGTTTAATGTTCTCATAGGCACATCGGTAGTGCTCCATTAAGAGAACTTGAGGAAATGAATATGGTGTAGGAGTCTTTGAAAAACATTAGTGTGCTATGGAGAATGAGGAATAGAAGAGATTGTGATTATAAATGGCTATTTTCATATCTTGGAAAGCACTATTCTATAGAAGAAATTGAGAAATATAGATTGGGGTGTTGGATTGATAAGATTGTGCTAAGGAACATGAAAAGGTTAAAAAGGGAGATCACACATTGTTAGTGACAAAACAACAATTAGTGAAAGTTCACCTATGATGTCTATTCAAAATGAATTGGCCTTTTACATCTTATGATTGTTTTGAGAATTTATAACATCTCTTTTCTATATTTGATAACTATTAACCTTTACAATTTACTATATAGACCATGTATAGTCATGCTCTTTCATAGAATTATATATTGTTGTGTTTTACAAGATCTTTACTCATGTTATTTAATGAGCTTGGTAGAATGATTGATGTATGGCTAGGGTTGCAATAAGTATACTATGAGTCTCTCTATGCTTAATTGTGCTTAGGGTTGCAATATGAGATGATGAGGGTAACTCATTAGTGTATCCTTCCCCTACATAACTGCCACTGTGGTCAAGGATCACAAAACTATTTTATGTACAAGAATGATACCACTTTAGCATGATGCCTAAGCTCACTTTTATAGAACCTTGTGCCAAGAGTGTTTAGCATTAAGCTAAAAGGAAATATGCACTAAATCCTAGTTAATCCTATGATGAAAGTATTTTTTTCTAATCTATACAAATTTCAGCAACATTTTCGCATAGTAACAACACACAAAAAAGGTTGAATAAGAATACAAGAGAGAAGAAGAGGAATAGAACAAAATAACTACAAAGTGACATAGAATACTGTTAGATTTAGGGCAGACAACTGAGAGGAGGGGTGAATCTATTGTATAAAACTTTCTTCAATTAAATACTTAAATCCACTTTGTAATTCAGCGGCATAATGATAAATCAATCATGGAAACATAATGCATTAAATCAAGAGCAGAAACACATTTACACACAAGACACCAAGATTTTGACATGGAAAACCCGGTTAAGGGAAAAACCATGGGGTGATTAACCCAAGATTGTATTCTCTGTTAGAAGATAGAAAGAACAAATGGCACATGCCAATTAGGGCTCACTGCCCGAGCACACTGCTCATAAGAGGCCCACTGCCTACAAGAGACACACTGTCTATAGAATAATAAGTATCACATACTTGAACTGGAGAATAGTATCTTCACCATGCTTGAATCAGTTCCATTTAAGCTCAATACTTCTATTCTGCCTTTCGCTCTCCTCCTTGCTACCACACTCTCATCGCAGCAAAAATCCTATTGAAATGACTTTACAATCCCTTATTTATACAGGACATCGACTTAGAAACAATCATCTGAGTCGGCAAACATCTATAAGATCATCCACAGGATGTGTAACTCATCCGGTCAGCCAGACTTAGGAAGAACAACATCATCCGGAAGTAATTCTTCAATTGCGAGCTCAAACTCCAATGCGGACCACCAACATGAACTAGACATGATCCAAAGACCTCCACAAGCTTGCCTGAATCACCAAGAACATCCACACTACATCTTCTTACTGAAATCTTTCTCTCCTTCATCTGGAACCTCAAGAACATAGTCTGTCACAACTATCATAATGGAAGAGATTCTTGCGGACCTCCAGACCATGAACCAATTGAGTTGTCAATTCACATTGAATCCCTAAACACTCCACCAAATCCGCAGAACAAGATATTTCATTTCCGGAGCTCACCAGACCTATCTGTGTCACTCTGTCACCTCTGAACATCTGTTGGAACTATTTTTACTTGAGTGGCCATAACTTCTTCAAATCTTCATGTGGACCTCTAAAATCTATACTGGATCACCTTAAGACACATATCTACAAATCCTTTGATGCACATCCTCTGATCTTCACCTTATCTATGATCTTTAGTTCACTGTCTTCATTATTCTTCTTTGTTCCTGATTAGGACCAATTTTCTCAGTATCCTCAGTAAACAGTTCATCCAATCCTTATCATTAATGCAACAGGAGTATGTTGACATCAATGACAACACCAGTTAGGCCCATACTTGCAACAATCTCCCCCTTTGTCATTGATGGCAACATATGATGTGAAAAACTGTTTTGACCATCAAGCCAAAAACTTTTCTTTACTGACACAACTCCCCCTATCACCAACAACCATTCACATGTCTTCTCTTCCTTTACCGCTCCCCCTTTGATCAACCACCACTTGTTTTTCACATGTCTTCTCTCCCCCTTTGACATCAATGGCAAAGGGCACATACTTGCAACTCCACCACTTCAGAATCATACCAACTGCTCCCCATCATCAATCTGGACCACAAGATATGACTGTGATATCCACCGAACTGATGCACATCAATGCACCTTAGTTCATCACCAGAGGGGTAATAACCCGTAACTTCTCCCTAAGATACTCAAAAGAGTCCTTAGGTAGAGGTTTAGTAAATATATCTACAATTTGATCCTTGGAAGACACAAACTCCAATCTGACTTCATTCTTGTTTACTTGCTTTCTCAAAAAGTGAAACTTGATGGATATATGCTTAGTCTTTGAATGCAACACCAGATTCTTAGATATATTTATTGCACTTGAATTATCACAGAAGATTGTGATAGGTTCCTCATACTCCACTCTGATGTCTCTTAGCATCTACTTCATCCACAAAACTTGAGTGCAACTACCTGCTACTACAATATATTCTTCTTCAGCTGTGGACAGAGATATTGCCTCTTCTTTCTTGCTTAGCCAAGAAACTAATCTCTTCCCCAAAAAGAATGCTCTACCACTGGTACTCTTCCGGTCATCCACATCTCCTGCCCAATCCGCATCTGTATATGCATGAAGAGAAAAATCATGATCTCTGGGATACCACAATCCATACTCAACTGTCCCTTTTAGATATCTAAAAATCCTCTTGATTGCCATGACATGAGATTCTCTAGGATCAGCTTGGAATTTGGCAACAAGACCAACAGCATTCATGATGTCAGGTCTAGTTTGAGTGAGATATAATAGTCCTCCAATCATTGACCTATACATTTTCTGATCTGCCTTAGGAGAGTCATCATCTTTGCTTAATTTACATCCGGTTGCCATGGGAGTATTCATTGGCTTTGAGTCTTCCATCCCAAATTTCTTCAATAATTCTTTCACATATTTGGTTTGAGAAATGAAGATTCCTTTTTTTGTTTGAGTGATTTGTAGACCCAAGAAGAAATTCATTTCCCCAAGCATGGACATCTCAAATTAACTTTTCATTTGATTTGCAAAAGTTTTGCACATACTATATTTTCCTCCAAAAATGATATCATCAACAAACACTTCAACAATCAAGATGTTTTCATGATCAATTTTGAAATACAAATTACTATCAGTAGTACCTTTGTTGAAACCAATCTTCAAAAGATGCTTATCCAATCATTCATACTAGGCTCTTGGGGCTTGCTTTAGTCCATACAGTGCTTTCTTTAACTTGCAGACCATATCACCATGATCAAACAATTGAAATCCATCTGGTTGCTCAATGTATACTTCTTCTTCCAAGTCTCCATTCAAAAAGGCAGACTTGACATCCATCTAATATACTTTGAAGTCCTTGAAAGTAGCAAAAGCAAGAAATAATCTGATTGCTTCAATTCTTGCCACCGGAGCAAAAGTTTCTTCAAAATCAACTCCTTCTATTTGAGAGTAACCCTTGCAGACCAATCTAGATTTATTTATGATTACTTCACCAATTTCATTCAGTTTGTTCCGAAAGACCCATTTGGTTCCAATTACATTCTTATTTCTAGGTTTGGGAACAAGATCCCAAGTGTGATTTTTCTCAATTTGCATCAACTCTTCCTCCGTTGCTTTAGTCTAATTTTCATCATTGCAAGCTTCATTCACTGTCTTAGGTTTAATTTTTGAAATCAGACAATACTCTTTTGAATCTTGAGCAATCCTTCTTCTTGTTTGTACACCTTTTCTTTTATCACCTATGATCTTATCTTCAGACTGATTCAGTTTTACATTCCTGGGAACTTTGGGAGTTTCTTGCACTTCTGATTCTTGAACAGAATCATTCAAACTCATCTCTTCTTCCTGATTTACCAGATCAGTTTGAATCTGAATTTCAAAGGGGGCTTGGGCTCCTTGAATCAAAACACCATTCTGATCATCTTCATCATATTCATAAAACCTTGAGGGTTTTTCAATTCCTTCATCAACCTTCACATTTGTACTTTCTATAATCTTTCTCAGTCTCTTATTATAGCACCGGTATGCTTTTCTTTGAGTAGAATAGCCCAAGAATATTCTTTCATCACTCCTAGCATCGAATTTGCCTAAATCTTCATCCCTCTTAATGTAACATTTGCTACCAAAAACTCTAAAATACCTCACTGTGGGAGTGATGCCAAACCAAAGTTCATAAGGAGTCTTACCGGTATTGCTTCTAATTTGTACTCGATTGAGGGTATAGACTGCAGTGCTTACAACTTCTCTCCAATAGATCTGAGAAACATTTGCTTCCATCATCATGGTCCTAGATGCTTCCTAGATGGTCTGGTTCTTTCTCTCCACTACTCCATTCTGTTGTGGAGTCCTAGGAGCAGACAATTGTCTCTTTATTCCATGTTTCTTAGAGAATTCTATGAACTCACCGGATGTGAATTCTCCACCTCTATCAGGCCTCAGACATTTTAATTTTAATCTGGTTTCATTCTCTACCATAGCCTTGAATATTTTGAATTTCTCAAGAGCCACTGATTTTTCCTTCAGAAAAGTTACCCACATCATCCGGGAGTAGTCATCAATTAATAGCATGAAGTATCTATCACCTTGCACACTTCTGATTCTTGCCAGACCACATAAATCAGTATGAACTAAGTCTAATAATCTGGTAGAAGATTGTTACTTGCTTCTGAATGAGACTCTGCTTTGTTTAGCCTATTGACATTCTTTGCACAAACTATTTGTAGGTTTCACCAATTTTGGAAGATCTCTTATAGCCTAAGTGTTGCTTATCTTGATGATATTATCAAAATTCACATGACACATCCTTCTATGCCATAAGCAACTCTGATCAATTTGCACAAATAGACAACTTTTACCAGTACCAACTAAATGGAAGATATTACCTTTTGTTTGAGTATCAGATGCAATCTCTGTTCTGAAACTTTCAAAGATCTTGCATTTTCCATTCTTGAATCGGAGATCATAGCCTTTGTCCACCAACTGTCCAACACTAAGAAGATTGTGCTTCAGACCTTCAACATGTAGTACATTATTGGTTTTGTTCTTTCCATCAAAAGAAATAGTTCCTCTTCCTCTTATTCTGCCAGCATAATTATCACCAAACTTTAGCACTCCTCCTTCATACCTTTCCAAATCTATGAACTTATTTTTGTCACCTGTCATATGGTGAGAGCATCCACTATCAATGACCCAATCATCCTTTTCTTCAACTTGGGCAGCCAAAGCTCTTTCTACAACTTTATGATTGACAGATTCAGAGGGCATTGGTTCTTCTTCCTTGATGGCAATGAGCACCCAGTCACTTCTGGATTTGTTTTCTATCTCTGATTCATCATCTGTTACTCCTTCATTATCATCATCTTCATTAACATAGTAACAATTCTTATAGAACCTTGATCTGTTAGTATTTGGCCTTGAAAATCTTTCCAGACACCTTGAGGCAAAATGACCAATCTTATTGTAGTTAAAACACTTACAAGGCAATTTCCCTTCATACTTACCGGATCCTCTTGGCAGTCTTTTTGCAATAAGGGATTCAAGTTGAGCAGTTTCTACTTCTTCTATTTCCAGGTATTTTCTTGCTTTTTCATACCATGATAGTTTCCTTGAGGAGTTCTCTCCCGAATCAAACCTTTGTTTACCTTTTACAGAGGCACTGGCTTTGAATGCAGATTCAGTCTTGGGGGGTGCATCTCCAAACTTGGTTAATTCAAATCCAACCAATTTACCAACCAATTGATCTCTTGTGACACCTGAATGGGCTCTAAATTCTTCAATGGCAGCAACCTTGTATTTATAAGAAGCAGGAAGGGATCTAAGAACTTTGCCAACAATCTCATCTTCATCCAAGACTCCACCAGCACATCTAATGCCACAAACATGCTCATTTACTCTTTGCATAAAAGTAGTGATATTTTCATCTTCTCTCATCTTCAGATTTTTGAATTTTCCTTTCAAACTCTGTAGCCATGCACATTTGACAAACTTGTCTCCTTCATGTAGAAGTTCTAGTTTTTCCCAAATCTCAAAAGCAGTTTGTAGGTCAACAACATTTGTAAGCTCTGAATCAGACAAGGCACTTAGAAGGGCTTCTTTAGTTCGCAGATTGTTTTCAGCATCTGTGATTTCACTTGCAGATTTCGGGCCATTCTGTGGAGGCGTATACTTTGTTGTAGCCATGGTCCAATACTACATTCCCATACATTGCAAGTGACATTGCATGCGACTTTTCCAAAGATTAAAATTAGTTCCATCAAACTTCAGACTATCCTTCTTGTAGGACAACATCCTGGATCTCCTCGAGCGGTTAAGCTCCTTTTAGAGGAACTTAGCTCTGATACCAATTGTTAATTTAGGGCAAACAACTGAGAGGGGGGGTGAATCAGTTGTACAAAACTTTCTTCAATTAAATACTTAAATCCACTTTGTAATTTAGCAACGTAATGATAAATCAATCATGGAAACATAATGCATTAAATCAAGAGGAGAAACACATTTACACACAAGGCACCAAGATTTTGACGTGGAAAACCCGGTTAAGGGAAAAACCACGGGGTGATTAACCCAAGATTGTATTCTCTATTAGAAGAATAGAAAAAATAAATGGCACATGCCAATTAGGGCTCACTGCCCAAGCACACTTCTCACAAGAGGCCCACTGCCTACAAGAGACACATTGTCTATAGAATAATAAGTATCACATACTTGAACTGGAGAATAGCATCTTCACCATGCTTGAATCAATTTCATTTAAGCTCAATACTTTTGTTCTGCCTTTCGCTCTCCTCCTTCCTACCACACTCTCATCGCAGCAAAAATCCTATTGAAATGACTTTACAATCCCTTATTTATATAGGACATCGACTTAGAAATAATCATCTAAGTCAGCAAACATCTATAAGATCATCCACAGGATGTGTGACTCGTCCGGTCGGCCAGACTTAGGAAGAACACCATCATCCGGAAGTAATTCTTCAATTGCGAGCTCAAACTCCAATGCGGACCACCAACACGAATTGGACACGATCCAAAGACCTCCACAAGGTTGCTTGAATCACTAAGAACATCCACACTACATCTTCTTACTGAAATCCTTCTCTCCTTCATCCAGAACCTCAAGAACACAGTCTATCACAACTGTCATAATGGAAGAGATTCTTGCGGACCTCCAGACCATGAACCAATTGACTTGTCAATTCACATTGAATCCCTAAACACTCCACCAAATCCGCAGAACAAGATATTTCATTTCCGGAGCTCATCAGACCTATCTGTGTCACTCTGTCACCTCTGAACATCTGCCGGAACTGGTTTTACTTGAGTGGCCATAACTTCTTCAAATCTTCATGCGGACCTCTGAAATCTATATTGGATCACCTTAAGACACATATCTACAAACCCTTTGATGTGCATCCTCTGATCTTCATCTTATCTATGATCTTTAGTTCAATGTCTTCATTGTTCTTCTCTGATCCTGATTAGGACCAATTTACTCAGTATCCTCAGCAAATAGTTCATCCAATCCTTATCATTAATGCAACAGGAGTATGTTGACATCAATGACAACACCGGTTAGGCCCATACTTGCAACAAATACACCCTAGGAAAACACATATAGGGTAAAAAACTAGCCTTCAAAGCACCAAACCAATGTATTACTCAATAACAATTAGTTACAATGCAATAGCAATCTTTGTGCTTCATAGGAGATCTACACACTAAAATTGGAGGACTTTTGGCAACATAACATTACATAAAAAATGACATGTACAATCTCCATCCCAAGGCCTATATATATATAGGCCAAGGAGACCTAGGAAATAGAGAATGGTTTCCCAAAACCATGGACTCAAATTCATGAGTCAAATAAAGTCTAAAAAGTCCATAAATTTAAGCCATGCACTCCACCTCCAAGTGTAACTCCACAAATAGAATGTATATCTTGAAATTGATAAATTCAAATCCCAAGACCAAGTGGAGTCAAAGTAGCTCCCAAGAGCTCCATGCAAGTGTAATAATTATCATTTACACACAGGCTCTTACACATGCTAAAGTAGTTTTTAAATATGCTAGTCATAGTCCACCTATTCAATGACTTCTTACAACTGACATAAGACCAATGGAACATGACAAAGAGTGCCAACTATTGAATCTTAAGATTTTATCTAAGTGGAGCACCCTTTTCTATTTGGGCACATTATTTAGAATAAATTTTGTTTTAATTGTGATACTAATAATATTGTATGTATTAATTCACACCACCTTGGGTGACATCATGTTGTGTTGAGCATACTAAGAGTGTTTTTAAGAAGTTGTAAAAAGACAAAAGAAGTATTTTGATTGTTGATTAAGAAAATACAAAGTGAGAAATAGAAAAAAATTATATCATTTGTTGTCCTTACTAAGTGTTGATATGTTTAAGCTATACTCTCATACATATCCATGTGTAATGATGAAAATAGAAACTAAGACAAAAATGATTATTTTACATAACTAAACTTAACCCTAAATGTGATAAGGGTTGGTTTTAAAATATAAGAAAAAAATTAGAAGTAAACCACTAGAATTAAATTGTTATTGTTCATGGCCCATTAAAGTGGGTTGTGATAGATATTTGGTTTTCCTCTTCTATGTGTTCTATCTTGGTAGTTACTATGCTTAGGTTTTTTCATTACTTAGTAGTTACCATGCTTTGTTTTTGTCAATTGATACCACACACTATATTGGAATCCTTGTAGTGCCACACAAGAGTTTTACACACTTCGTAGAGATATGAGGTATTTCAAAGCATCTAATAATACTAGAACTATGATTTTTAGTTCCTATGATAACGTCTAGTTCATCCTTTCATTAGGAGGGTAACTTCCATGGACTTAGCCTTTAGCACCCTTGCAAGTTTTCACGATCAACCTCCATTAGACCACCCTTCCAAGTTTTGAACCTAACAAGGATAGGTTTACATCCTTTTTGGGTATTCAATTCAATTTGTTTGAGTTTTAAGTTGGCTTTATTCTTTTCAACATCATCCCTCATCTTAACCTATGTCTTGTCCTTAATACATACTAGCTTTATTCCTACCAACAAACACCATTTTCCAAAGGTGGTCTTACAAGATTTTTTAGCATACTCTCTTACATTTATCCTAACTTTTAATAACATGTCATAGCCACTTCCCCAAGTTATGTACTCTATTTTGTCTCCATTATCTCCACTCAAAGATGCTTGATGTTGTGTCATATAACATGTCATAAGTTGGTCAACAAGTCAAGTCAACAATGTAACTCTCCTCTTACATGCTTTTACACATGTCATGGAATCATCATAAGATCTCTTACACATATTAAAATGTCATAATATTATCTTCCACATCTCTATGAAAGTAGATTCTTTTACAACTTATTACATGCAACATATATTATATTACACATGGTAAATACTGTAATGAAACAACTTGCACAATATCTGAATATAATAGTAAATATGCTACAAATACTTGATAATAATATGCCACTTCGAGGGGGCAACCTCCTAATCCACTTCGAGGGGGATACCTCCAACAGTCTTCAATGAGAACACAATACACAATATGCTATTAAATGAGACTCACTACCTCCTATATATACCTATTTATGCCTAGGATATCACCCAGGCCGACTTAGATAGACCTATAGAAACCAACTAAATAACAATATAATAATGATAATATGACTTAATTAAGAGTTAAGATAGCCACAAGCTGACTATTCATAACCATATACACTATAGAAGTAAGGGCATAACATGCCCCCCACCTTTACAAAAGCGTTGTCCTCAACGCTGATCAATTGTGGTAGTTTCTTCATATAATCTTCATCATCCCATGTGGTAACTTCAACTAGAAGATATTTCCTTATAATGAGGTAATTTGGAACTGTTGATGTCCTCACCTTATTCATGTGTGTCTGGGAAATTAACTTCAGCTCCAAGATGTGTCTTCCCTTTGCATCTAGCTCTTGATGGTGATGAATGTGTTCTTCCTTTACTTGAACCTTTTGATGTGTCATAGAGGAAGAGGTGAGGAATAGTACATGGTACCCTTGCATTGGTTGAATAACTTGACTAGGAAGTTCTTCTTCTTCTTTCACTTCTTCTTCATTTCCTTTTTCTTTTTCTTTTGTTTCATCTTCTTCTGCTTCTTCTGCTTCTTCTTTTTGTTGTTGTTCTTCTTCTTCTTCTTTGTCTGCTTCTTCTTCTTCTTCTTCTTCTTCTTCTTCTTCTTCTTCTTCTTTTGCTTCTTCTTCTTCTTCTTCATCATCATCATCATCTGCTTCTTCTTCTTCTTCTTGGTTGCTTGAGACCACCTTTCTTGGTTCATTCATAAAGGCACTTAACATGCTTCGTAAATCTGATATATCTCCTCTTAGGTCACACATATCCCTCTTAACCTCTTCCTTGAACTTACTTATTTCCTTATCCTTATCAAAGGATTTCCCCGATGTGACAACATTCTTTTTGTTGCAAGTATGAGGTGAGCCAGTGTTGTCATTGATGTCAACATACTCATATTGCATTGACAAGAAGGATTGGATGAGCTGTGTGCTGAGGATATTGAGAAAATTAGCCTTAGTCAGGAACAGTGAAGAACCGTGATGAGAAGAAGGCAAATGTATTGTATAGGTTGAGAACCGGAGGATGCGGATTAAAGGGTTTGTAGATATGAGTCTTGAGATGCTTCAGTTAAGATTTCAGAGGTCCGCATGAAGATCTGAAGGAGTTGTGGCTGTCGGTGTAGAACCGGTTCCGGCAAGTATTCAGAGGTGACAGAGGATCACAAAAAGGTCCAGTGAGGTCCGGAACTGTATAATCCTAATCTGCGGATTGGAAGGAGTCTTTGGAATGTCCTTGTGATGTGCCATCTCAAGTTGTGTATGATTTGGAGGTCCGGAAGTACCTCTTGCATTATGACAGTGGCGACAGACAGTGTTCTTGAAGTTCCGGATAAGGAAGAGAAGAGATTCCAGTAAGTAAAGAAAGTGCGGATGTACCTGGTCATTCAGGCAGGCTTGTGAAGGTTCTTGGATCATGTTGAGGTTGTGTTGTTGGTCCGCATTGATAGTAGAGCCCGGAATTGAAGTTATTCTTCCGGATGAAGTTCTTGCTCTGTTTAGCCGACTGGATGAGTTGTTCATCCTGCGAATGTTCTTATGGTGGCCGACCGGATGTGTTATTCATCTTGCGGATACTCTTATGGTTGTTTGCCAACTTAGATGTTTGTTCCTAAGTCGATGTCTTGTATAAATAATGGTTTGTGAGTTCATTTCGAAGTGTGGATAGAGTGGATGAGTGTGGCATAGCGAAGAGAAGTGCGAAAGGCAGAGCAGAGGTTCTTGGGCTTAAATGGAACTGATCCGGACATGGTAGAGATGTCATTCTCCAGTTCAAGATTGTGATTCTTATCACTTTGTAGACAGTGTGTCTCCTTGTAGGCAGTGGGCCTCTTTGTGAGCAGTGTGCTCGGGCAGTGAGCCCTAATTGGCAAGTGCCATTCTTTTTCTTGTTCTTCTAACAGAGAATAATCCTTGGGTTAATCACCCCGTGGTTTTTCCCTTAACCGGGTTTTCCACGTCAAAATCTTAGTGTTCAATGTGTTGATGTTTATCTGCTCTTGTATTTATGTATTATTCTTTCATGAATGATTAATTGATATGTTGTTAACTAACAACGAAGAATCAAGTGTTTGAAAGAACAAGAAGTTTTATACAACTGATTCACCCCCCCCCCTCTCAGTTGTATGCCTTAAATCCAACAATTGGTATCAGAGCCAAGTTCCTCTGAAAGGAGCTTAACCGCTTGAGGAGATCCAGGATGTCGTCATACAAGAAGGATAGTCCGAAGTTCGATGGAACCAACTTCACTCTCTGGAAAGGTCGCATGAAGTGTCACTTGGAATGTATGGGAAAAGCATACTTGGCTATGGTCTCAAAACCATATGTACCTCCACAAGGTGGTCTGACAACTCTGAATGAAATCACAGATGCTGAAAACAATTTGCGGACCAAGGAAGCCCTACTAAGCGCATTGAATGATTTAGATCTCTCAAATGTTATTGACCTACCAACTGCATATGAGATCCTGACTAAACTGGAACTTCTGTATGAAGGAGATGAGTTTGTCAAAAGTGCAAGGTTGCAAAGTCTGAAAGGGAAATTTGAAAGATTGAAGATGAGAGATGATGAAAACATCACTACCTTTATGCCAAGAGTGAATGAGCTGGTATGTGGAATTAGAAATGCTGGTGGAACTCTAGATGAAAATGAGATTGTCTGCAAAATCCTAAGATCCCTTCCTCCTGTCTACAAAATCAAGGTTGCTGCCATTGATGAATTCAGAGCCCACACAACTGTCACAAGAGAACAACTGGCTGGCAAACTAGCTGCATTTGAAATGACTGAGTTTGGAGATGATCCTCCCAAGACTGAATCTGCTTTCAAAGCCAGTACCTATGTGAAAGGCAAACAGAGATTTGATCCGGGAGAAAACTCATCAAGGAAGATGTCATGGTATGATCAAGCAAGAAGAGACATGGAAGAAGAAGAAGCAGAAACAGCTCAACTTGAAGCCCTCATTGCAAAGAGACTGCCAAGAGGATCCGGTAAGTATGAAGGAAAACTACCCTTTAAGTGTTTCAACTGCAATAAGATTGGTCATTTTGCTTCAAGATGTCCGGAAAGATCTGCAAGGTCTAATACTAACAGACAAAGGTTTCAAAAGAACTGCTATTATGTTCATGAAGAAGATGACAATGAAGGAGTAACAGATGATGAATCAGAACTAGAAAGCAAATCCGGAAATGAATGGGTGTTTATTGCCATCAAGGAAGAAGATTCAATATCCTCTAAATCTGTCAATCACAAGGTTGTGGAAAGAGCTTTGGCTGCTCAAGTGGAAGAAAAGGATGATTGGGTTATTGATAGTGGATGTTCTCACCATATGACTGGTGACAAGAATAAGTTCTTAGATTTGGAAAGGTATGAAGGAGGAATGGTAAAGTTTGGTGACAATTCTGCTGGCAGAATCAGAGGTAGGGGAACTATTTCCTTTGATGGAAAGAGCAAAACAGGTAATGTACTATATGTTGAAGGATTGAAGCACAATCTTCTCAGTGTTGGTCAGTTAGTGGACAAAGGCTATGATCTCCGGTTCAAGAATGGAAAATGCAGAATCTTTACAAGCTCCGGAACTGAAATTGCATCCGGTGCTCAAACAAAAGGTAATATCTTTCATCTGGTTGGTTCAAACAAAAGTTGTCTGTTTGCTCAAGTTAATCAGAGTTGGTTATGGCATAGAAGAATGTGTCATGTGAATTTTGATAACATCATCAAGATAAGCAATATTCAGGCTGTAAGAGACCTTCCAAAATTGGTGAAACCTACAAATAGTTTGTGCAAAGAATGTCAGCTAGGTAAACAGAGCAGAGTCTCTTTCAAAAGCAAAGATCAGTCTTCTACCGGATTGTTGGAATTAGTACATACTGATCTCTGTGGTCCGACAAGAATCAAGAGTCTGCAAGGTGATAGATATTTCATGTTGTTAATTGATGATCATTCCCGGATGATGTGGGTTACCTTTCTAAAAGAAAAATCAGAAGCATTTGAGAAGTTCAAAATCTTCAAAGCTATGGTAGAGAATCAAACCGGATTGAAACTAAAGTGTCTAAGGTCTGATAGAGGTGGTGAATTTACATCTGGTGAGCTCATTGACTTTTGTGAGAAGCAAGGTATAAGGAGACAATTGTCTGCTCCTAGGACTCCACAGCAGAATGGAGTAGTTGAAAGAAAGAACCGGACCATCCAGGAAGCTGCCAGGACAATGATGTTGGAAGAAAATGTTCCTCAGATGTTTTGGAAAGAAGCTATCAGCACTGCAGTCTACACTCTCAATCGAGTTCAAATCAGAAACAACACCGGTAAGACCCCCTATGAACTCTAGTTTGGCATCACTCCTACTGTGAAATATTTCAGAGTATTTGGTAGCAAGTGTTATATTAAAAGAGATCAAGATCTAGGAAAGTTTGATGCTAGAAGTGATGAAGGAATTTTCTTGGGCTACTCCACTCAAAGCAAAGCATACCGGTGTTACAATAAGAGATTGAGGAAGATGATAGAAAGCACCAATGTGAAAGTTGATGAAGGAATTGAGAAGCCTTCAAGATTTTATGAGTTTGATGAAGATGATCAAGATGGTGTTCAGGTTCAAGGGACTCAATCCCCTCCGGTAAGTCAGAATCAACTTGATCCAGTAAATCAGGAAGAAGAAATAGGTCAGAATGAACCTGATCAAGGAGCAACAGTGCAGGATATTCCCAAAATTCCAAGGTATGTAAGACTAAACCACTCTGAAGATCAGATCATAGGTGACAGAAGCAAAGGTGTGCAAACTAGAAGGAATGTTGCTCAAAATCAGGATGAATGTTGTCTGATTTCAAAGATTGAACCTAAAACAGTAAATGAAGCCTGCAATGATGAAAACTGGACTAAAGCAATGAAAGATGAATTAATGCAAATTGAGAAGAATCATACTTGGGATCTTGTTCCCAGACCTAGAGACAGGAATGTGATTGGAACCAAATGGGTCTTCCGGAACAAACTGAATGAAACTGGTGAAGTTATCAGAAACAAAGCTAGATTGGTCTGCAAAGGCTACTCTCAAATAGAAGGAATTGACTTTGAAGAGACCTTTGCTCCGGTGGTAAGAATTGAAGCAGTCAGATTATTTCTTGCATTTGCTGCCTTTAAAGACTTCAAGGTATATCAGATGGATGTCAAGTCTGCTTTCCTAAATGGTGATCTGGAAGAAGAAGTTTACATTGAACAACCGGATGGATTTCAATTGTCTGATAATGATGATATGGTCTGCAAGTTGAAGAAAGCATTGTATGGACTAAAGCAAGCCCCAAGAGCATGGTATGAAAGGTTGGATAAGCATCTTGTGCAGATTGGATTCAACAAAGGTACTGCTGACAGTAACTTATATTTCAAAATTGTTCATGAAAACATTTTGATTGTTGAAGTGTTTGTGGATGATATCATTTTTGGAGGAAGAGATAGTATGTGCAAAACTTTTGCAAATCAGATGAAAAGTGAGTTTGAAATGTCTATGCTTGGTGAAATGAATTTCTTCTTGGGTCTGCAAATTACTCCAACAAAGAAAGGAATCTTCATTTCTCAGACCAAATATGTGAAAGAATTGTTAAGGAAATATGGTATGGAAGATTCAAAACCAATGAACACTCCCATGGCAACCGGATGTAAGTTGAGCAAAGATGATGACTCCCCAAAGGCAGATCAAGCAAAGTATAGATCAATGATTGGTGGATTGTTGTATCTCACTCAGACTAGACCAGATATAATGCAGGCTGTTGGTCTTGTGGCAAGATTCCAGGCTGATCCTAGAGAATCTCATGTTATGGCAATCAAAAGAATTTTTAGGTACCTGAAAGGAACAGTTGAGTATGGTCTATGGTACCCTAGAGATCCGGATTTCTCTCTTCATGCTTACACAGATGCAGATTGGGCAGGAGATATGGATGACCGGAAGAGCACTAGTGGTGGAGCATTCTTTTTGGGGAAGAGATTGGTTTCTTGGCTAAGCAAGAAACAAGATGCAATATCTCTATCTACAACTGAAGCAGAATACATTGCAGCAGCAGGTAGTTGCACTCAAATCTTATGGGTGAAGCAGATGCTAAGAGACATTAAAGTAGAATATGAGGAGCCTATCACAATTTTCTGTGATAATTCAAGTGCAATTAATATTTCTAAGAATCCGGTATTGCATTCTAAGACTAAGCACATATCTATCAAGTTTCACTTTTTGAGAGAACAAGTGAACAAGGAAGAAGTCAGATTGGAGTATGTTCCCTCAAAGGATCAAATTGCAGATATCTTTACTAAACCTCTTCCCAAGGACTCTTTTGAATATCTCCGGGAGAAGTTAGGGGTCATGGCCCCTCCGGTGATGAACTAGGATGCACTGATGTGCATCAGTCCGGTGGATATCACAGTCATATCTTGTGATTCGGATTGATGATGGGGAGCTGCAACTAAGGGGGAGCAGTTGGTATGATTCTGATGTATGAGAATTGCAAGTATGAGCCCTTTGCCATTGATGTCAAAGGGGGAGAAAAGACATGTGAAAAAAAAGTGGTTGATGATCAAGGGGGGAGCAGTAAAGGAAGAGAAGACATGTGAAAAGTTGTTGTTGATAGGGGGAGCTGTGACAGAAAGGAGAAGTTCTTGTCTTGATGGTTTTTCACATCATATGTTGCCATCAATGACAAAGGGGGAGATTGTTGCAAGTATGAGGTGAGCCAGTGTTGTCATTGATGTCAACATACTCATATTGCATTGACAAGAAGGATTGGATGAGCTGTGTGCTGAGGATATTGAGAAAATTAGCCTCAGTCAGGAACAGTGAAGAACCGTGATGAGAAGAAGGCAAATGTATTGTATAGGTTGAGAACCAGAGGATGCGGATTAAAGGGTTTGTAGATATGAGTCTTGAGATGCTTCAGTTAAGATTTCAGAGGTCCGCATGAAGATCTGAAGGAGTTGTGGCTGTCGGTGTAGAACCGGTTCCGGCAAGTATTCAGAGGTGACAGAGGATCACAAAAAGGTCCGGTGAGGTCCGGAACTGTATAATCCTAATCTGCGGATTGGAAGGAGTCTTTGGAATGTCCTTGTGATGTGCCATCTCAAGTTGTGTATGATTTGGAGGTCCGGAAGTACCTCTTGCATTATGACAGTGGTGACAGACAGTGTTCTTGAAGTTCTGGATAAGGAAGAGAAGAGATTCCAGTAAGTAAAGAAAGTGCGGATGTACCTGGTCATTCAGGCAGGCTTGTGAAGGTTCTTGGATCATGTTGAGGTTGTGTTGTTGGTCCGCATTGATAGTAGAGCCCGGAATTGAAGTTATTCTTCCGGATGAAGTTCTTGCTCTGTTTAGCCGACCGGATGAGTTGTTCATCCTGCGAATGTTCTTATGGTGGCCGACCGGATGTGTTATTCATCTTGCGGATACTCTTATGGTTGTTTGCCGACTTAGATGTTTGTTCCTAAGTCGATGTCTTGTATAAATAACGGTTTGTGAGTTCATTTCGAAGTGTGGATAGAGTGGATGAGTGTGGCATAGCGAAGAGAAGTGCGAAAGGCAGAGCAGAGGTTCTTGGGCTTAAATGGAACTGATTCAGACATGGTAGAGATGTCATTCTCCAGTTCAAGATTGTGATTCTTATCACTTTGTAGACAGTGTGTCTCCTTGTAGGCAGTGGGCCTCTTTGTGAGCAGTGTGCTCGAGCAGTGAGCCCTAATTGGCAAGTGCCATTCTTTTTCTTATTCTTCTAACAGAGAATAATCCTTGGGTTAATCACCCCGTGGTTTTTCCCTTAACCGGGTTTTCCACGTCAAAATCTTAGTGTTCAATGTGTTGATGTTTATCTGCTCTTGTATTTATGTATTATGCTTTCATGAATGATTAATTGATATGCTGTTAACTAACAACGAAGAATCAAGTGTTTGAAAGAACAAGAAGTTTTATACAACTGATTCACCCCCCCCCTCTCAGTTGTATGCCTTAAATCCAACACTTTTTGCCTCTTGTTGTAGGCCCCGTCATGATGGAAACAAATATTTTTGAAATAAATCACACAAATGAAATGTAAATTCTTTGAAAATTTTACTGTGACTTACTAGGGCCAAGATACCACTTACCCAGAAAAAAATTCAAAAAATTAGCAAATTTACTACCTTGAGAGTGAATTTATTGGAAACCCTAATTTTGCAATAACTCACTTATTTTTCCTTCAATTTCTCCAAGATCTGTACTGTAGTCTCCTCTCCTATGTCTTCAAAAACCCAATACAAATTATACTCCAATTCAGCAAGATGTGAGAGATATGTAGATCTTAAATAAATTGTGTAGAAATTGTAATTCTACAATAATTTGCTCAAATCTACTCCAATTTCTTTGAAATATGGACTGTAGCTTCTTTAATATGGTTGTCAAAATCCCTTTAAAAATATTTAAAAAATTCGCTAAAATATGAAAGTTATACTCTTTTCAAAATCGCCTCCAATGTTGAGAAAAAATCTTGCCTCTACGGTGCCAAGATCATGCTCTGATACCACTTGTAATGAAACAACTTGCACAATATCTGAATATGATAGTAAATATGCTACAAATACTTGATAATAATATGCCACTTTGAGGGGGCAACCTCCTAATCCACTTCGAGGGGGATACCTCCAACAGTCTTCAATGAGAACACAATACACAATATGCTATGAAATGAGACTCCCTACCTCCTATATATACCTATTTATACCTAGGATATCACCCAGGCCGACTTAGATAGACCTATAGAAGCCTTAGGCTAACCTAAACAACAATAATGATAATATGACTTAATTAAGAGTTAAGATAGCCACAAGCCGACTATTCATAACCATATACACTATAGAAGTAAGGGCATAACAAATAGTGTCACCTCAAAGTGGGACACCCTTTAATGTGAGGGCTTACAAATAATTAATAAACAATAATAAATAAATTGTTAGGATTGCAAGGAATGTGAAACACCTAGCCAACATCCTTCCACTTGTTATATATCTTGCAAGAGAAAAAGAGAAACACCATTAAATAATTGACTATCAACTAGAGGCTGAGAGGACCATAATTGACCACACCACCTAAACTTAACTATGCTCACAGGCTTCATCAAACCATCTATAACATTCACCAAATTTTCAACCTTTTCAAGAATCACCCTCCCTTCCTCCACCATGTTGTGAACAAAATGATATTGTATATCTATGTGCTTAATATGTGCATGAAAATTTGGGTTCTTTTCCATACAATTTGAATTGCTCAATGACTTAGCCTAACATTTGAACACAATCTCTAAAGCTATATGCCTCATTAAAAGAATAATTAGATGCCATGCACTCTATCTCTATCATGGATAAAGTGATCATATCCTACTACTTTCTCATCCAACTAATTGCACCTCTAAATAGGTTAAAGACAAAACCACTGGTGTAGCTCCTTCATTGATATCTCTTTTCTAGTGTGTCTATAAACCCCTAAATCTCAACTAAGTGTTTTAGGTACTCTAAGGTATAACCTCCATGATAACATATAGAGTACTCCAAAAATATCCCACAAATATCGAAAGAACCTCTTCAATCCTATCTAGTGATCCCATCCAACATTAGCCATGAAATGACTCAAGACTCCCACTACTTGGGCAATGTCTAGTATGGTACAAAAAATAGCATACATTAGACTACAAACTCCACTAGCATAAAAAACATGAGACATATCCGGGAATCTCAAAGTTGGATGTAAAGCGGTTCAGTGAGACCTTTCCAACGATCTATAGATCTCGTGATTCCGATGTGTTTTGAGCCTCTGCTTTAAAGTTCATAAAATAATAATGTTTATTTTAAAAAGGACTTTAGAACATTTGTATTAAGTGACTTATTTGTTTTTGGAACTATATGAAATATTTAAAAGACATAAAGTCACTAATGTTTGGTGCCCAAGGGAGATTAAAAAGAAATAAAATAATATAACTCCAAAAGTGGCATGGGGGGTATAAGGAGGGAAAAAGAGCTTCATTTGATTCATTCACAACATATTATCTTTTAAGCATTTTGCTCTGCAAATGGTTGAGGGTTTGAAGAAACTAGTTTGGCTCTTGGTGATGAAAACCACCATCAGTAACAACTTACCACAGGTGTGAGAGATCATCTAAGGTGGCTTGAGGACAATCATATTGAGTAGTTGTGATTGTGCTTCATTTCTACATAGTTTGGAGACCAGAGGAGTTGTCACGGAGGATTGAAGATAGATATTTCAACAAGTAATTGCCTCCATAATTATTGTTACATATTGAGGATCTTATATTCAGATTTTGGTGTGTTTTGGAGGAGTTTCAAAGGTGTTTTGATTCCATATGGTGCTCGTACCTACTGTACCTGGCCGTACATCCTTGTAGGAGAAGAAATCTGCATTTTGGAGGGTTTTTGGACTAGTCTTCATCATTGTTCCTGGACGTCCAGCTTATTGCAAAGTGTGCAGAGATTTTAGAGGGGTTTTGAGACATTATTTATTGCTGATATACCATAGACCAGGTCATACAATACCTGTTGGGACATGGGTCTCTTGGGAGCTTTCATCTTGTATTTTCAATTGTTTCATATATTCAATGGGAGGCATCTTGAATGACTTGGATTGTTGTTCTTCTTCATTGATGTAACATTCTCACTTCCAAGCATTGTTTTGCATGATTTGTGCATTTGTACACTGTTGTACCCTCATTCCAACACTAAAATATAAGGATAGCAACATGGGTATGTGATGAAATCCATATTCCTTGGTTTCTAGTTCATGGGTATTATTTCTATCTAGTTTGTAATGATTTCCAAATGAAATAGAGCTCATGGGTATTTTCATTTCCATTGTATTGCACAGATATTTGTATGCATGCATGTTATGTTATGGACCCAACACCAAAATGCAAGCAGGGATCAGCTTAACCACAGAAAACTTTTCAAATAGTGAAGAAAATCATACCTAGATCAGAAAACTATTAAAATCATAAGGGGGTGGGTTATTTCAGTCGTATCAGAGCTAGTTTTCCTGCCAGTCTATTGGAATTCAATCATTTGCTATAGTTCTTTAGTTGCATGTTTAGGTTTTAGTAGTGTTTATCAGTTTCAATGCTTCATATCTTCCTTGCATGTTGGTGACTAGCACCTGCATGTTTATTTTCGTTACTCTCTTTGACAGTTGTTAAAAGTAAAGTTGACAATATGTCTACAGACAAGTCTACATGTGAGTTGATGCAAGAACTGATTAATCTGATGAAAGACCCAGACATTAGAAAGTCATATACAAGGATGGTGGCAAAATCTAGACTAACAGAATCAAGTTTGAGAGAGGATGCAGTAAAGGATAATGAGAGCATGGATTCTTTTGTTGAAGGGAAGAATGTTCTAAAATCGAAAGATGGTTTGGTCACTTTTCCAGTTTACACACTAGAGAGCATGAGAACTTCAATGGTCAAGATAGAAATACTAATTTACTTGAAGATGAAGGCAAGAATGTCTCTGATGATGAAGAGAAAGTTCCCAAGCATGAAGACTATCAGATAGGCTCACTTGAGATTTCAGAAAAAGAAAATGTTGAAATTGAGAGAGATGAACCTACAAAGTTGTCCTATGAAGAAGAAGATGCCATTAATCAAGAGGAATGTATGGCAGAGCTCTAGAAAGATTTATTTGAAGGAAATGCAGTTGTCAATGAAGAGTTTGAGCTCGCTAAAATTTACAAAACAATAGCTAATGTAGAGCTTTTACATCACTTCGGTGATAATGATTCAGAATTTGAGTGGGAATTCCCCATGCTAAAAAGGTTTCAAAATGACTTTGGGGCAGATTTTGTTGAGATAGGTGGTCCTGATGATAGAGTTGATTATTGTTATAACTCTAGTTTGTTTGACTTAGATCTTTTTGAAGGTGATGTGTTGAAGAAACCAACCATTCATGGAGAGCTTGATGGGCCTATTTATTCAAGCCAAAATAAAAAAATTCATGAGACCATGGGATCTGGGTGTTTTGACACCAAAATTCTTAGAGGAGCAAGTGATGGAATCTTTTGATGGCTCATTGCTTGAGTATATTGTTAACACTACAATAAAACAGGCAATTGTTACAAATATGTGTCTGATGTGTTGTCATTGATGTTAACATATCTTTCTGTCAGAAATAGTGAAGACAGTGCAAAGGAATGATTACTTTTTCTAGTAAGGTGAAGATCAAAGTATGCAAATTAAAGGGCTTGTATAGGGTTGTCTATTGTTGCTCCAATTGATATTTGAGATGTCCACATGAACATCTAGCGAAGTTATGACCCTCTGAGTAAAATAGGTTTCTATAGTTGTTCTGTAATGACAGAGTGGCAAGAAGTTGGTCCGGATTGGTCCAGTATGAGCATATTGTGATCTGTGGATCTAGAGGCATGTTTGGGATGTTGGTGTGTTCCCTCAACTCGAGTGGTTCATGGTTTGGAGGTCCGGAAGCAATCTTTTTAGTATGACAATCATGACAGTGTGTGTTCTTGAGGTTCAGTGTGAAGATGCAAGTGATTCTAGTGATGCGAAGTGGTGTGACTATTCTTGTTGACTTAATTGTGCTTGTGGTGGTCTCTGGATTGTGTGGCTATTGTGTCGGTGGTCCACATTGACAAAAGAGCTTGTGATTGAATTTTTCCTCTTGGTTGTTGTTGTTCTTCCCAGTCTTGGCTGACAGAATGTTCCTAGTGTGTTGTGGATGATCTAAAGATCATTTTATGAAGCATGGCATGTTAATAAAGGAAGACTCAAGTCTTAGCTATGATTGGCTAATAGTGTAAAGATCCACATTAAGTTTGGCCAACCTTGTTGATCATTCCAAGATGGATGAAGTGTAAAATACTTGTTGAAGAGTTATTAAACTTTATCCTTGTGCAAAACAGATCAAAATTGAATAAATGATCAGAAGCAGAGCAGAGAAGAAAAGGAGCGAGAGCAGTATAGAGTGTGAAGTTGGTAAAGAAGAATTCGGGCCAAAGTAGAAGTTTTTGAGCATTCACTGAAACTGAACCAGGCATGAAGTAGATGTTATTTCTTAGTTAATTCATTATGTTCTAAAATATATTCTGTAGGCAGTGAGCTCCCTTTTGAGCAGTGAGCTCTGGGCAATGCGCCTGAAGGCATGTGCCTTCTATTTTTCTAAAAGTACTTTTAACAGAGTACAAATATTTATGGATTAACCCCCACCGTGGTTTTTCCCTTAACCAAGTTTCCACATCAAAATCTTGGTGTCAAGTGTGTTGATTATGTTTTTTCTCTTATGTTGTTGATCTATGTTTTATTGTTTACATCATTAATCTGGTAGCAAGTTAATAAAGGAGGTTAAAAGTAGAAAAAGTTTATATTGTGTGACAACTGATTCACCCCCCCTCTCAGTTGTCCAGTCCAATTCCAACAATTGGTATCAAAGCTAGATCCTCTTATAAAACCCTAACTACTGGAGGAGATCTAGAATGTCAACCTACAAGAAGGATAGTCTGAGATTTGATGGAACAAATTATTTTGTTTGGAAGAATCATGTGGAATTCCATTTACAATGCATGGGTGATGCCTATTGGGCGATAACCAGTGTTGAGTATAAACCTCTGGAGAAAGGTCCTTCAACTCTAGATCAAGTCAAAGATGTTGAAAATAACCTTTGAGCTAAAGAAGCCTTGAGTGCCCTAACTGATTCAGAAATGACAAATGTCTTTGGTCTAAAAACTGATTATGAAATCTGGAAAAAGTTGGAATATCTATATGAAGGTGATAAATATGTCAAATGTGCCAAGCTGCAAAGTCTGAGGGGAAAATTTGAAACTATGAGAATGAGCAAAGATGAAAACATCACAATCTACATGTAAAAGATAAATGAACTTGTGTGTGGTATCAAGTGTGCTAGTGGAACTTTGGAAGAATTAGACATTGTATCAAAAGTACTCAGATCTTTACCTGATTCATACAAACATAAGGTAGCTGCTATAGAGGAGATCTGGACTATCTCAGATGTTACAAGAGATCATCTGGTTGGCAAAATCTCAGGTTTTGAATTAAGTGAGTTTGGTGATTCTCTTCCCAAGTCTGAATCTGCATTTAAGGCTAGTGTATATGGAAAACAAAGATATGATTCTAGTGAAAGCTCGTCTGCAAGATCAAATAGATTAGTGAAGACAAGGAAGGATCTTGAAGATATTAAACTTGAAACTGTTGATCTTGAAGCTCTTCTCACCAAAAGATTGCCAAGAGGATCTGGTAAGTATGAAGGAAAATTGCCACTCAAATATTTTTCTTGTAATAAGATTGGTCATTTTGCCTCAAGATGTCTAGAGAGGTTTTCAAAACCAAACCCTAACAGATATCAAAATCAGAACAAATGTTATTATGTCCAAGAAACTAGAGAAGGAGTCACAGATGATGAATCTAATCATGGAGGTTCCCCTAAAAATGATTGGGTGTTCATTGCCATCAAAAAAGAAGATCTAGTGTCTACTGAATCTGCTAGCTATGCAAATATGGAAAGTGCCTTGGATGCTCAGGTTATTGAGAAAGATCAATGGGTGATTGATAGTGGATGTTCTCATCATACAATTGGAGACAAGAGTAAGTTTGTGAATTTTGAAAATTATGAAGGTGGGCTTGTGAAATTTGGAGATAACTCAGCTGGTAGAATCCATGGTAGAGGATCCATCTCTTTTGATGGTAAGAATAGCACCAATGATGTTCTGTATGTGGAAGGACTGAAACATAATCTTCTCAGTGTTGGAGAGTTGGTTGATAAAGATTATGATCTTCGATTCAAAGATGGAAAGTGCAAAATCTTGGAGAGTTCCAGAATTGAAATTGCATCTGGTACTCAAACTAGAGATAACATTTTACATTTAAGTATCTCTAGCAAAAGTTGTTTGATTGCTCAGATAGATCAAAGTTGGTTATGGCATAGGAGGATATGTTATGTGAATTTTGATAATATTGTCAAAATTAGTACCACTCAGGCTATGAGAGATCTTCCAAAACTTGTGAAGCCTAATAGCATGTGTAGAGAATGTCAATTGGGGAAACAGAGCAAAATTTCATTCAAAAGTAAGGAACAAGTTTCAAATGGATGATTGGAACTAGTACATATTGATCTATGTGGTCCTGCTAGAATTAGGAGTGTGCAAGGAGATAGATATTTCATTTTGCTAATAGATGACTACTCCAGGATGATGTGGGTAACCTTCCTAAAAGAAAAATCAAAAGCTCTTGAAAAAATTAAGGTGTTCAAAGTGATGGTGGAAAATGAAGTTGGTGAAAAATTGAAATGTCTGAGATCCGACAGAGGTGGAGAATTTACTTCCCATGAGTTTGATGCTTTCTGTGAAAAGCATGGCATAAAAAGATAGTTATCTGCTCCTAGGACTCCCCAACAAAATGGAGTTGTGAAAAGAAAGAACCAAACCATTCAAGAAGCTGCCAGGACCATGATGATGGAAACAAATATTCCTCAAGTTTATTGGAGAGAAGATGTAAGTACTGTTGTCTACACTCTTAACTGGGTGCAGATCAAAGGCAATTCTGGTAAGACCCCTTATGAACTATGGTTTGGTCATCCTCCTACTATGAGATATTTCAAAGTTTTTGGTAGTAAATGTTATATCAAAAGAGATGAGGATTTAGGCAAATTTGATACAAGAAGTGATGAGGGAATATTTTTGGGATACTCTACTCAAAGTAAGGCTTACCAGTACTTTAACAAGAGGTTGAAAAAGATTGTTGAAAGTGCTAATGTTAGAGTTGATGAGAGCAAGGAAGGACATTCCAAGTTACGCAGATATGATTCAGATGATCAAAATGAAAGTCAAAGTCAAGGAAGGTTAGTTCAAACTCTGACTCAGATGCAGATTGATCCAGAAACTCTAGAGACTCAAGGAATTAGTACAAATGTTGAGGAACAAGTTCAAGAAACAGAAGCCCAAGCAATTCCCAAAACCCCCAGGTATGTAAGAATGAATCATTCTGAAGATCAAATCATAAGGGGCTAGAAATAAAGGTGTTTGAACTAGGAAAAGAGTTGCTAAAGATCAAGAAGAGATTTGTTTGATTTCAAGAATTGAACCTAAATCAGTTGGTGAAGCCTACACTGATGAAAATTAGGTAAAAGCAATGGAAGAAGCATTAATGCAAATTGAAAAGAACCACACTTGGGATCTTGTTCCTAGACCAAAGGACAAAAATGTAATTTGAACCAAATGGGTCTTCCGAAATAAACTAAATGAAGATGGTGAAGTTGTAAGAAACAAAGAAAGGTTGGTATGCAAAGGCTATTCTCAAGTAGAAGGAATTGATTTTGAAGAAACTTTTGCTCCGGTGGCAAGAATAGAGGCAGACAGATTATTTCTTGCATTTGCTGCTTTCAAATATTTTAAAGTGTATCAGATGGATGTCAAATCAACATTCCTGAATGGAGATTTGGAGGAAGAAGTCTACATTGAGCAACCAGAAGGATTTCAATTGTCTGATCAGGGTGACATGGTTTGTAGATTGAGAAAAGCCTTGTATGGACTCAAGCAAGCTCCAAGAGCCTGGTTTGCAAGATTGAACAAATATTTACTTAAGATAGGTTTTAGCAAAGGTACTGCTGATAGTAGTCTTTACTTCAAGATTAATCATGAGGACAACTTGATTGTTGAGGTCTTTGTTGATGATATCATTTTAGATGGAAATGAATGTATGTGCAAAGCATTTGCTGACCAAATGAAAAGTGAATTTGAAATGTCAATGTTTGGAGAGATGAATTTCTTCCTAGGTCTGCAAATTATTCAGTTAGACAAAGGTATCTTTATATCTTAGTCCAAGTATGTGAAAGAATTTCTAAAGAAGTTTGGAATGGAAGATTGAAAGCCAGTAGGTACACCTATGGTAACCAGATGCAAGTTAAGTAAAGATGATGATTCACCCAAGGCAAATCAAAAAAGGTATAGATCAATGATTGGAGGATTGCTCTATCTAACCCAGACTAGCCTTGACATCATGAACATCATTGGACTTGTTGCTAGATTTCAATTTGATCCAGAAGAATCCCACGTTGTGGCAGTCAAAAGAATTTTTAGATATCTCAAGGGGACAATTGATTATGGATTATGGTATCCAAAAGACAATGACTTTACTCTTCATGCATATATAGATGTTGATTGGGCAGGAGATGTGGATGACAAAAAAAGTACTAGTGGTGGTGCCTTTTTTGGGAAGAAGATTGGTCTCTTGGATGAGCAAAAAGCAAGAGGAAATATCTGTCTACTACAGAAGCAGAATATATAGCAGCAACAAATAATTGTACTCAGGTTTTGTGGATGAAGCAAATGTTGAAGGACATTAGAGTTGTGTTTGAAGAGCCAGTCACAATCTTTTGTGATAATTCTAGTGCAATAAGTATCTAAAAGAACCCAGTGTTGCATTCAAAAACAAAGCATATATCTATCAAGTTTCATTTCTTGAGAGACAAGGTAAATGAAAATGAAGTCAAGTTGGAGTTTGTGTAATCCAAAGATTACATTGGAGATATCTTCACTAAGCCTCTTCCCAAGGATACCTTTGAATATCTCAAAGATAAGTTAGGGGTTATTACCCCTCTAAATCAGAACTAAGATGCACTAAGATGCATCAATCTGGTGGAATTCTCAGTCATATCTTGAGATCAAGATTGATGTTGAGAAAATACTACTCTAAGGAGTAGTAAAAATGCAAACGTTGGAGATCAGTCTGAAATAAAAGGGGAAGAGATGATTGCAAATATGCACCCCCTTTTGCCATTGATGTCAAAGGGGGAGAGAAGTCATGTGAAAAACTTGGAAGTAAGTAGTTGCTGGTGAAAGAGGGAGCAGTGAAGAAAGTGGTTACAGAAGAAAGGCGGAGAAGTTCTTGTCTTGATGGTTGAATCAATTTTTCACATCATATGTTGCCATCAATGACAAAGGGGGAGATTTTTGCAAATATCTGCCTAATGTGTTGTCATTGATGTGAACATATCTTTCTGTTAGAAACAATGAAGACAGTGCAGAGGAGTGATTAGTTTTCCCAGTAAGGTGAAGATCAAAGTATGCGAATTAAAGGGATTGTATAGGGTTGTCTATTGTTCCTCCAGTTGAGATTTGAGAGGTCCGCATGAAGATCTGGCGAAGTTATGACCCTTTAAGTAAAATAGGTTTCTGCAGTTGTTCTGTAATGACAGAGTGGCAAGAAGTTGGTCCAGATTGGTCCGGTATGAGCATATTGTGATCTGCAGATCTAGAGGCATGTCTGAGATGTTGGTGTGTTCCCTCAACTTGAGTGGTTCATGGTTTAGAGGTTTGGAAGCAATCTTTTTAGTATGACAGTCATGACAGTGTGTGTTCTTGAGGTTCAATGTGAAGATGCAAGTGATTCTGGTGATGTGAAGTGGTGTGACTGTTCATGTTGACTTAATTGTGCTTGTGGTGGTCTCTGGATCATGTGGTTGTTGTGTTGGTGATCCACATTAACAAAGGAGCTTGTGATTGAAGTTTTCCTCTTGGTTGTTGTTGTTCTTCCCAGTCTTGTCCAACGGGATGTTCCTAGCATGTTGTGGATGATCTAAAGATTATTTTATGAAGCATGGTGTGTTAATAAAGGAAGACTCAATTCATAGCTATGATTGGCTGATAGTGTAAAGATCCATGTTAAGTTTGGCCGACCTTGTTGATCATTCCAAGATGGATGAAGGGTATAAATACTTGTTGAAGAGTTGTTAAACTTTATCCTTGTACAAAACAGATCAAAATCCAATAAAGGATCAGAAGCAGAGCAGAGAAGAAAAGGAGCGAGCAGTATAGAGTGTGAAGTTGGTAAAGAAGAATTCAGGCCAAAGTAGAAGTTTTTGAGAATTCATTAAAACTAAACTAGACATGAAGTAGATTATATTTCTCAGTTAATTCATTCTGTTCTAAAATATATTTTGTAGGCAATGAGCCTCCCTTTTGAGCAGTGAGCTCTAGGCAGTGTGCCCGAAGGTATGTGCCTTCTATTTTTTATAAAAGTACTTTTAACAAGGTACAAATATTTGTGGGTTAACCCCCACCATGGTTTTTCCCTTAACCGGGTTTCCATGTCAAAATCTTGGTGTCAAGTGTGTTGATTATGTTTCTGCTCTTATGTTGTTGATCTATGCTTTATTGTTTACATCATTAATTTGGTAGCAAGTTAATAAAAGAGGTTAAAAGTAGAAAAAGTTTATATTGTGTGACAATTGATTCACCCCCCCTCTTAGTTGTTTGGTCTAATTCAAATAGCAATTAGTGCCTAAAATAGTGCAAGAATTTAATGCATTTGAGTTCATGAATTGGACACTTCTATCGGTGCCAAACTCAGTGCAAAAATGCATGTTCACTTTGGCATCGGGTTTAGCTCCAGGTTTAGCGTCGGGTTAATGTCAAGTTTAGCACCAGATTTAGTGCCAAGTTTTGTTGCTTCCAGATTAGCTTCCAATTTTGCTTCTAGTTTTGCTTCTTGTGTTGCTTCCAAGTTTGCTTCCGATTTTGCTTTGAGGTTTGCTTCCAGTTTTGCTTCCAATTTTGCTTCAAGGTTTGCTTCCAGTTTTGCTTCCAGTTTTGCTTTCGATTTTGCTTCCGATTTTGCTTCCAATTTTGCTTCCGATTTTACTTCCAATTTTGCTTTCGATTTTGCTTCCAGGTTTGCTTACAGGTTTGCTTCCAATTTTGCTTCCAATTTTTCTTGCAATTTTGCTTCTAGTTTTGCTTCCAGGTTTGCTTCCAGTTTTGCTTCCAATTTTGCTTCTGGTTTTGCTTCCGGTTTTACTTCTAGTTTTGCTTCCAATTTTGCTTATATTTTTGCTTCTAGGTTTGCTTCCATTTTTGCTTCCACTTTTGCTTCCAATTTTGCTTCTGGTTTTGCTTCCAATTTTGCTTCTGGTTTTGCTTCCAATTTTGCTTCCAATTTTGCCTTCAATTTTGCTTCTATTTTTGCTTCCAGGTTTGCTTTTGGTTTTGCTTCCAATTTTGCTTCCACTTTTGCTTCCAATTTTGCTTCCGGTTTTGCTTCCAATTTTTATTCCGATATAACGTCGCTTGTTTCTTCCAATTTTGCCTCCATTTTTGTGTCTTTTGTTGCTTATAATATCCCTTCTATTATTGCATCTTTTGTTGCTTCTAAAATTGCTTCCATTATTACTTCTTTGTTTGCTACCTGAATTGCTTTTGTTTTTGCTTCCTAGATAACACCAAGTTTTTCTTCTAAGATTACTTCTGGTTTTCTTCTAGTTTGGCTTCCTTGTTTGCTTCTAAAAATGCTTCTTGTTTTGCTTACATTTATTAATTTAATATGTTTTATTTCAATTTAATTAGTTAAATATACCATGCCTCTTAAATAACTCATATGATTATTAAGTAATTTAATTATTTAACTCATATGATTAAGTAACAAGATAATTTTTTTTGGTTGGTAAAAGGCATTATAGTGCCCACGTATATTGATATTATGTAAAAAGGTTTACATACAAAACTATCCATTCTCTGGATATACTACACAGATTCAAACTTATACAAAACTTATACAAAAAATTACATTTCTACATATCAACTAGATGTGCCATAAAAAAAACCTAAATGGTAGACACCAAAAAGAAGAACTTCAAAATTACTCCTGTTGATAGAATTCATCTGATGCCACAAAAACAAAAAATAGTTGGATCCATAGTGGAGAATCCTTCTGAATCATGCCTATTGCTCGCTAAATAAAATCCCTCCCCCTAGAGGCCCAAATGCGATGTGTGATCAACTGTTGACCAGCCACTAGATCTATGAGGAAGGGGAGGTGTTTGACCACTGCATCAGGTTCTAGAAGTTTTGGCAAATCCCCTGCTTTTGAAATTCCATTAATAAGATCTACAAAAACACAAATTTCAACATCATCACCAAGGAGATCGTCCTTGAATGTCGCCCTCAGACACACCAATGCATCTGCTTTATGCATTCCCAAGTCTAGCAATGACGTAAGAAACCAAGAGGTGATATCTGTATTAACCTGATATCGATCCACAAATGAAAGGAAATAGAGCCCCAGCACCATCTTCATAGCTTCAATAAAAAACTTTCAACGAACTTTGCAAATTCCAAACAGCCAAGCACCAGAAATTTGGCCCAAAAAAGTAACCTGTCGCTTATTGCTGGTGAGACGGATAGGAATCTCCATTCTGAAAAATATGAATTGCAATTTCATAAGGTGAGTGAAATTTATAAAATTTCAACTGACAATGCCTTACATGCCCTTCAATGTATCAATGAATGAAGTGTTGGATGAACATCTTGTCCCAAAGGAATTGGCGTCGATCGCACAAGGCGGAATAACAAGATAATAATTTAAACATGATCATCATCTATAATTAAAACAAGTGAGTCAAATATATATAATTTAATTAAATTTGAGAACATCCATCCTGAGCAGTAAATTAAAATCATCATACGTAGTAAATATCCATCCAAAAATCATCGACCACTTTCAATATATATAAATTGACAAGTCAATACTAATAAGATCATCATCATATATAACTAAAACAAGTAAAAGTCAAATATGCCAGTAGATCAATAACATGTCAAAATGATACATGTCCAATAGTCGACATAAGTCAAAATGATACATGTACAAATGATATAAGTAAAAATGATAAATTATGTAACTCAAAATGATACAAGTCAAGATGATATATGTCCAAATGATATAAGTCAAAATGATACATAAATTTATGATACAACTCATTAATATGGTATTGCAAGTTATGAAAATGATACATATGATAGTAACCATGAAAAGAGGCATCATAACGATATATCAGCAATGATCCATGATGCAATCTATATGATCATGAATGTCACTAGCTACTACTAGCAACTACCTCATCATCATCATCACCATCGTGATCATCATCGTCGTCGTCATCATCGTCATTGTCGTCATCGGCCTCGGTGTCTTCTATATCTGCATCATCATCATCCTCTGCTATGTGATCAATACCAGAATGAACATAATCTAGATCTATATCATGAGGATCATCTGGATCTTCTGGAAGACCCGTGTTCTATAAAAAAACATTTAAAATGAAAATTTATTATTTATTTCATGCATTAATTTATTTTTCTGTTATATATCTAATATTACAACATATGAAACGAAACCATAATCATACTACATCATATCAAAGTGCACATACCATAATAAAATTTTGAAAAATTTACATCTAATATGTCATTCCAATGATGTAAAACATGCAACAATTCTAATAAACGTTAGTAAAGATAATAAAAAAATTTGTTATACAATTTAACTATCAACTGTAAATTCTATTACATAACCTTTGAAAGGAAACTAGGTGTGCAGAAATCGCTTCCTACACTAATCTAATGAGGAGAGATCTATGAAAATTCAATTTAATTCTTACAACTACAACAACATAGAATTCAATTTAATTCTTACAACTACAACAACATAGAACATCTAACAGAGAAATTGCAGCAATACACTTACACACAGAAAGTAGACAGAAAAGAGAGAGACAAGATATACGTGGGGAAAACCCTTACAGGTGAAAAACCCCACACTCCAAAACATAGCTCAAATGTATTACAGTAAACAATAACAGATTACAACACAGTTTCAGAGCCAATGCTCTTTCAGGAGTCTTCGAATGTCGAATCTAGAGATATTTCAGCAGCATAACAGTACCTATACAAAAACTGCTTATCTCTCATCCAAGAACCTATTTTTATAGAGTTTACAAGGCAAATATGGAACCTTCTAGAGATGGGCATCCATCTTGCACTCATGCCCCAAAACCCACACCTAAGGACACTTGTCGAATATCCCATCCCAATGTGGGCGCCTTGTCCCAAAATAGGCTATGACAAATGCTCTTACGCACCTTACAACTGTCAGAATCCATCATAACTGACAGCACTTACAACTATAAGAGAATCTGTCATACACTGACTAAAAATACCTTATTCCTCTTACAACTTGTCATAACCTCTCTTGACCGCCCAATGCTGCCCCTGGACCCCACAAGGTGCTCCACCCCTTGACCCCGTCTTAGGGGCGCTGCCCCCAAACCCTGATTAATTATTCAAGGGGGAAACCGCAGCTGCCAAAGTCACCAAAATTTAGCCTGTTGCATGTACACAAGGTGCCGACTATGCCAACTCAACATGAGATAAATAAATACAACATTAGGAATTTGCAAAGGTTGAGACACCTTAATTCCCAACAACCTTAAGTGCCACAAATTGCTTGGTCCATGTATTTTCTTTTTCACCATTAATCTAAATCAAAATAACCTATTTTGGCCATCTTCCCATACTTGTATTACAAAATGCAAAATAATAAATCCACTCAATTGGTTCCCTAACCCTAATAATCCTGCAACATCCCCACCATTACCCTCCAAAAAGAATAAAATTATTTAATTTGACTTAAGGATCCTTTAGAAGTCATAAAGAAAAATATCACTGGGAGAATACCATGTCGGGAGGACTCACTTTAAGGTCTCCTCAATAGCCCAATGTGATAAAGTCAATTTGTATTTTGCTGACATCAGAAAATCAAGGAGATAAAAATATATCAAAGAGACTGAAGGATATCGAGAAGACAAAATCATATGTCTCTTTGATACCCTGATAACATCAAGCACATCAAAGGGACTAATACATATCAGTGTGACACTTAAATGTGTCCCGCCGATACAATGATATCCAAGTGTAAAAGCATTTCGAGGGGACTTGAGGATATCGAAGGGACATAATCTCTAGTCCCGCCGATACAATGATAAAGGGCATTTTCAAAGGAAATAAAAAGGGTTTTATAACATATAATAGGCGGGGAAAATTGAGGAGATGAAAGATAGAAAAGGGCAAGTTGCAGAACAAGGAAATCTCGTCCAAGTACTCCAAACCTAACTTTGAGATTGCAGAGTACACTTCGATTGGAAATTCATAAACACATGAAACCATGGAAAGTAGGAATGAAAACCCTAAGAAGAGATAGAAAATAGAAGATAGACATCTAAACCAAGACTTGATAGAACAATGCCCGGGGTCTGGGCAGAGGTCTAGAAGAAATGCTCAATTGAATCCACATGCTGAAAAACTTGAAGATAGTAACAGACATGTAGGAGATTCATGGACCCCCATTAGAGGATATGACCTATTTATGTACCACTACAAGAAAATGCATAGACACAAGTCAGTCTCTAATCCATGGAGGGTGAACTTGGGGAAGTTAGTAGTGCCAAATGTGTTTGTAAATGTAGAATTGCTCAAAATGTTTGCAGATAACTTTAACCCCCAAACCCGTATGATTGAGCTAAAGGATGGGTCAGGGTTTATTCCTATCACCTGGGATTATATCTCAATGGTTTTTCAATTAGACACAAGCTTTGATATGGTATTCAAGATCAAGGACTTATTAAATGAATACCGAAATCTAAGTAACACCTATAAACAATGGATATTACCGTTTCACAGGCCTCGGGATGAAATTAATCAGCTCAAAGTGTTTTCAGGAGAGGAGGATCCCCCTTATTCAGTTGAATTGTTTGAACCATATTTCAGATATACCTATTATTTTGTCTGTCAAGTATTAGGTGTGGATGCCCCTGAATATATGGATATAGCTCCAATGGTTTTAGTTACTAATATACAAAGCCCAAATGCCAAAACATCAGACTATGCTGAATACCTCTCTAATGATATACATAATTATTTAAAATCTATAAAGGAGAGCAAGAGAGGTTTTAGGTTTAAGCATTATTCTCTATTTATGCATCTTGTGTTATATGAAGTGCAAAATTTGAGTTTATGGGATGAATCTCTTAGGGTTAGAGATCTAGATAGAAAGGGAGATATCAAGCTAGTACAAATGTGGATAGTTGTATGGGATAGCAGATGTGATCAATCACATTATCTATACTTTGAGGAATATTTTGTAAATCCTTTATATTCTTTGTTTGGTCACCCATGTAGTTATAATTTGTCACTTGATATACAAAGATTTCGCAAGCCTAAGGATATGGATAAGAGTAAAAAAACCAGTCACAATTGGGGTGATTGGTATGTATACAGTGATTGTATAAAGATCAGAGTTTTTGGATATGTAGGAGCACCATTTTTGCTCCCAAAAACTTGCCCTGATAGACTAGCATATTTAGAGATTGTTAGGTAGTTGGCCTGTTCTGATTTCATGCACTTGAGCAAACACAATAAGCAATCTTTCATGCCAAGTACCCTGTGTTTTGGGGATTTTACTGCCTTTTTTGAGAAAGGGTATGAAGAAATTGAAAAGAGATTAGATTATTTTGGAATACCTAGAGGAAATGCCAGGGACAAGTTTGACCCTGAGCACTTTATAAATCATGTCAGCATGAATCAGAAGTTAAAGAAGTATCAATATGTTCTATTTGTAGATGATGATCTAATCAAAAATACTGATGAAGCTTTTGTAGTTGAAAGGAGACAGTTGTATCATAAGGTCATCATAGTTGAGGCTTGGAGGGTAGCCCAAAACCCCAATTATAAAGGAGCCTTTCTAGAAATAGATGATCCAATTGACAGATTGAGTATGTTGGTTTCAAAAGCACAAGAATTGATTGTAGATGTCCCACCTGAGGTTTTTAAAAGTAAAGGCAGAAAATTTAGAGAAACAAAAGCTAGATATGAGACTCCTTTGAGTCACCTATCTCCTCAACCTACGCCTGATATCAGTTTTTCTATGCATACTAGCTTTGCATAAGATGAGGGATTAGAAGGTCAGGATGAGACTGTGCAAAGTTTTGAACCCGTGATTGACAAGTATGAACCTCCTATGAATAGAGAAATAGTCAATACAAAATCCCCTGATGAACTATCAGAGGATATGAGACATATGGCTAGCCAAAAATTTGTCTCAGATAAAGATTTTATAAAAACCCTTGAGTTTAAAACACTTCTCTATGAATTCAAAGACAAAAAGGCTAGGGAAAAGATGAAGGATATTTCCCCTAAGGTACAAAGTGAAGTGTTTCATGAACTCCAAAAAGAAATTGACAAAGCCATGGATAACATGACCCCTAAAAAGGGAAGAGAACTGTTAGAGGAGGTAGTGGTTATGTTAGTATCTAGCTAGGATATGACATCTGCTATTGTTTTTGATACTTTCAAAAGAAATCAAGATAAGAAAGTGCAGTTAAGCATTGAAGTTGTTGACAAGGTTAAGACAGGTTCTAGGTATGATCCTGATAAATCAGCTTTGTTGATATGGGCACTCTACCCTCCACACTAAAGGTCTCAAATCATTGATGATACAAACAAAGCATTGGTCATCTTATAATACAGAGAGTTGAAGATACTGACCCACTTGATACTGCTGAATTGAATGTAAATGTTACCAAACTGACAAAGGCTCAGACAGAAAAATTAGTCAGAAATAACAATGCTTATGTAGCAGAGAATACAAAATTGAAACAAGAAATTGCTATGTATAAAGATAAACTGGCATCATCTAGTAGTCGTTTACCTTTTCAAGAACCAAAAAAAAGAATGATGGAAGCCATAGCTAATGCAAATTATTGGAAAATAAAGGCTGAGAATTTCAAAAAGAAAAGTGACAAATTGGAAAATAATATAAAGTTTGTCAAGTACCAAATGGCTTCTGAGTTGATAAACAAGAGATTTGAAATGATAATGAAACACAGTGATCAGATATGGGATTTACATAAAAAGACCCACAATGTTCATCAGGAACATAAAAGATTGCATCTCAGAATGCTTGAGAAGAAAGAAGAGCTAAAAACTAAGGCAAACATCAATGAGCAAACACTTAGGGAATGAACTGATCACTGAACATGAAAGATTTAATACATTGTTAACAAGAGATACTAGTGATTTTGACCTACAAGGGGACATGGCATTTCCTAATTTCTTCAATAATGAAGGAAATATACAAGACAAAGGTCTGTGGAAAGAAGAATTGGCTCAGTTATTACCCATAGCTCTGGAGAAGGTCAACGATGAAGACAGGGTGATAGAGAATACACATAAACAATTGGATAAAATCTTCAAGCTAGAATTTCTCATGATGGATATAATTTCCACAGACACTTGTGTATCTCAGGAGTACATTGATCACATAGCCAAGGTAAACCTGTTTATTGCCAGAACAGTATGAGAAATGCATAGAAACAAGAATTAAGTTTTGAAAGTTTTGGCGATATATAAAAGCGATGTATTTCTTTCAACAATGGGAATAGGCACAACATATTCGATAGAAACTGCAATATAAAGAGGAATACCTTGCCAGGTTTGTGGTCACAGGTATTCTATGAAGACTAACGGATTCAGATCTTAATCAAGTTTGTTAATGCCTATAATCACTTTTTCCTAATTATGTTTAATTATGAAAAGATACAAAATATGAATAGTTGCATCTATTCAGGCCTGAAGCTTGTTCGCTTCCCATATATATGAGGGAAACCAAGGCCTTAGGAATCATCATCATTCAATCTATTCTCTGCAAGACAATTCATACTTATATATTTGCAATCATATTTCAAGTTCAAGACATTACCATGATATTTTAATATTTTAATAGGCAAGGATGATCAAAATTGTGGATATATCTATGGTGTTCTGATATTCTGTTGATATTAAAGTTTATCAGTTGTTTGACTATCTCCATCTTGGCTATTTCCAGTTATTTAAATCCCTAGATTTATCAATGCACATTTGTTGTCATTGTGTGGATACTTTTTGAATGGTTTCTGTTAGAAGCTGATTTAATTCCTTCTGAGTGGTTTAATATTTACTAGTCTCTATTTTGAATTAAATCCTTTAAAATAAATCATATTGGTGGGTTTCCTTCAAATGGAATTAAATCCTTTCAGGCAAACACAATAACTTGAAAGAATCAACTGGATATTAAAGAAGAATCTAGCAGCTAACCATCTTGCACATTCATACAAGGTATGAACATTTAGAAGGTGCTAGATAATTAGAGTTAAGCCAAGTAATTCTGCAAATCATTAAAGCCTTGACCCCATTACCCAATAGCATTAGGCACTAGTCACAACCTTTTTATAACAATCCTTTTATATCTCATAACCTTATACACATCTACTTCACATCCATTTTCCATTGTGAAGGTCAATCAAGTCTGCACTAATCATAAAGACCCATTTTTATGGCCCCCTATAATTCCCCTATACTTTTACAGCATGTCTCTTCTTGTTCCAAGAACCCATAGAAATTGCAATACACTTTTAAAAGTCTAGATGTGATCAAACTACATGACAATCGAGGAGGAATCTCGAAGGTGCTTGTAGGTTAGTAACAATAAACTTATAGGAAAGAACATATGTGAAGCACTTTATTTGTTGGGGGCTCATGCAATCTCTAAATAACCAAATGAAGTACATTGGGACATTTTTAGATGCAACTAGATATGTATGTTTAGCAGCTCGTCTCTTTGTTTAAAGAATTGAATCCACAAACCTTTCTAACTTGGACAATTTTTGTATATACAATTTCACTAATCTTCTTCTAACTGTAACTCTCTGTTTTCTTTACCAAAAGAAGTTTTTTTTGCTGAGCATGGATCATACCACCATTAATTTCAATCAAAGCTACTTTTTTGGATTGAGAACGAGGTTCAGATTCCATACACCCCCTTAAAAGATGTGTACAATTCTCAAGGTGAAATACTTTTAGCAAAAAGTAAATGTACAAACCTTTGGTTTGCAGTTATCTCAAGGTATAGAGAAGGCCAATGGGCCTATAGTCAGAGATATCACTCCTATGAATTGCAATGGAATGACAGGAAAATGGTTAAACCAAAATTTTCCTTACTTGAACAGCATGGCCAAATCTAGTTTAGTATGAGGCCTATCATGTTTGTGTTTAAAGTTAGACCATAAAATTAGTAACTAACTAATAAAATTATCTCCCTTTAGTACTTTTATGGATCATACAATAGAAATTCTAGCTTTATAATGTGCCATAGATATTTTCCTCTTATTTCATAAAGAGCACATCCTCTTCATCATTGAGGTTTCTAGTTCTACCATGTTGTAATTGCCATGTAGAATCCATGTTGCTTCTAGGCATCAGTTCTAGAGAAATGTACATATACATGCCCAATGTTGCAGCAGTTGATCAAATTTCTCTTTCGAATGGAGTTTGTGAAAATGTTTTCTGGTCCTCTTTGGGGTCATATTTTCATGCCTACTTTTGCATGTCTTTTCTCCACCTAAAGAATGAAAATAAATTTATGTTTGGCCTTGGACCACCATGATGGCTGGAGCTATGTACCCCAAAGCTTGTAATGAGATATGACCAATCATTATAGCCTCATTATCAAAGAAGATAAAAGAATGACATCTCAACTGGAAAGATACAAAACTTATATATTGACTCTTCAAACATTTTCTACCTCCCTATGTTTGAATTGAAGCAACCCTAGGAGATATTTTTAATGTCAGTTGTGTACTGAGAGTGTGCATTTTTTTCCTTTTAGTTTTTATTAAACATTTTCCATGCAGTTATTCAATTATACCTAGGTCTGGCAGAACCTGAAGTGAACTTTGATCTTCCTTCAAATCACCCTGACTTCATAAGGAATCCAGAATGGGATCAGTCATAAGGAGGCAGGAAAACAAGGGTTTGGTGTTCATTATTAGCTCATCAAACTTAAGCATATGAGATAGCATGGCATACACAAAATGTTGTGGATAATGACCACAAGATTAGGTTAATTGCAACCACTTTTTGTAAACAAGCATAAGACTAGTATACTCATTATGATCCTAATGGCACCAAGAATGATCTTAGTAAACTGCTAAGAGATTTCCTTCCCAATTTCAATTGCCCTAAGATGGTGCATCATAATATTGTGGCATTAAAGGAAATAAGGCAACAATTGGGAGAGATTGTGTGTAGGTATGGTCAACGCTCTAAGGAATTGATGTTAAAGATTGACCCAACTATAAAATGTTGAAATTTAGAAGGAATTATTTATTGGTAGGCTAATTGCACATATCCAACATGAACTAGTTTAGCTCACTCTCCCTAATTAAAAAGTTGCCTTAAAAGTTGTGTTGACCTATTTTTCCTCTAGCAGGAGTCAAAATAATTCAAGCAGGATCAGTCAGTATGCATATCCCCATGAAAGCCATATTTGTGATCCTGAGGTCTTAACCCAATTTCAAAATCTGAAGCTTGCCTGAAGAGGCTTACCATGTGAAAGAGCTTGAAAAGATAGGCAGGTTTGCTTAAAACATCACCCTAAAATTTGCCAAAGTGAGGAAGTTATGCAGGGTCATAAGCCTGGTCAAACCTGATATTTGGAAGAAGGGTGATATTTCAAATATTGGGTCATATTTCAAACATCAGGTGATAATTGGAACATCACCTAATCTTCCCAATATCACCTGATGTTACAAATATCACCCTATCTTCCAACTATCCCCCCAATCCGATAACATGACGATGACATCATGGTAACTGTAGTGATAAACCAAGTCATATGCCACTGACGTCATCCAGATCCATTCCGAGGGAAGATCATCTTTCTTGCGAAGATCATCATATTTCTGCCAACCCGATCTTTCATATCGGGGTGATATTTTAACATCAGGTGATCTTAGTTGAAGATCATCCTGATGTTGGTGCTACGAAGTTTCTAAGTATGACCCGATCTTCTGAGGGGTCATCACATTTGAATATCGGGTGATCTTAGTTGAAGATCATCTTGATGTTATGTTTTCACTTCATGATCAGGAGGATCTTTCCTCCATTACATGCTATTGATGTCATCCTGATTTTCAAACATCGGGGTGATATTTTATATCATGTTACTTCCGGCAGGAGGATATTTCGCATCAGTATGACATTCTATATTGGGGTGACATACCGATGGTTCGCCGATATAAAGAGTCTTGCCGACGGGTCTTGAAGATGATGATGAGGCTCAAGGCTAATTTCAAATATCGGGGTGACATTCTATATCAGGCTAACATGCAATCGGCCCGCCGATATTGGGGAGTCTTGCCGACAGAACATGATGAGAAGGAGGATGATGTTAAGGCTTATGATGATGCCGTCAGGAGCAAAAGCACTGGCATTATATATGCTCATGGCCTAGCTTATAAAGTGATGGAGGCATCTCCTTCGAGTGCATGTGGGATAATCATTTCCTGCAGAAATTTGAAAATATCAAGATGATGACCTTTTGGTGGGAATTCTTCAGGAGGGTTCCCACTTCCATTTTTGATCCGGATCTTCATGGCGGTTGGGTGGACTTTTTTGGCAGTGACTTTCTTGAGTTGGTGAAGATATTTTTGCATTCATTACTGCACAGGAGGGCACAACTCGCATTGATGGCCCAAAATATCCCGCCACTGCTTCATCTCCAGTCTTTCCTCCGCCGCCTAATTGTTGAGAACTGTCAGAAGCAGCTACTCGCATTCAATGCTAGGTTATCCTCTGCCATTTCTGAGGATTAGATCGATGATGTAGCTGCTTGCATTGAAGACTCAGAAATATCTTCCATCTGCCCCTGTTCTAGGTTTTTCAGCACCATTACTCCTGTCAACTGGATGTCCTTTCAAGGATATTTCTGATTACAGCTCCCTAAACAGATTTTGTAACCGACCTAGGTTAGTTTTGAAATGCTATATAAGCTGAGGCTTATGATTTAAGTTGTGGGAAATTTTTTCGAGCATCCTATTCTCCCTATTTCCAAATAGAACTTTTCACACTATAACCTTGCCTTTTATTAGATATATGCAAGCTATCATGCCTTTTGTTGATTTCTCTATCTCTGTGTGAATCTGCATATGGTTGTCTATGAATATCTCTTGTTCCTCTCAATCATCTTGCTTCTTACCTCTATTAGAATCATCTATTCTGTGTATATTTGCTTGTTGTATCTGGTTGTGTTGTGCATGCTTCAGTTTTGCAAAGGTTCTTTAAATCTGTCTGGTGCATCACCCTTTCATGTTTTTAAGTATTGTTGTTTTATCTTTCATTTCAGCACATTTCTTCCCCTTTTCACCCCAAAATTTAGTAGTTTAGGTGATATCCAGTCAAGGAAGCTGGCCTTCTCCAGAGGCTTGATCTCATTTAGCAAGGTTCCAAACTTAGAGATCATTCCCATTGTGTCATTGGAATGCTTGGAGTCCCATTCAAGTAGGGTGCAATTTCATGTGACAACAGTTTCTGGCATGCCTGGTGGGACAATACAAACTCTTATTACTAGTTTTGATGTGCAACCGGTGATTTTCTGACCTATAGGAGGTTAAAAATTGCATATCTGGTGACTCATACTGAGGAAGATCAGGCAAACCAGTTCTGCTGATATACTTTTATGAAAAAGGATACAAACTAGGAGTTCAAGTTCAAGCTCATTTGATTATCTACAGCTTTCTCCACCTAGGAGGCAGAGTAGAACTGTAGTAAGAACTCCTTATTCTAAGAGGACATTGTCAACTCCACCAAATTTCAGACCAGTTGCCTCCGTAGTCCTTGTAGCAACTGAAGCAAACCCACCTCCAGCTGCTCAGATGGCAAGAAATCAGAAATTTGTGGCTTTTGATGGGGGAAGCCCTTTGAACTTAGCAGTACACGATGCCATACCTATGGCAACCTTGAAGAGCCTACCCTATTTCACAAGGGAAACCCAAACTACATCTATTGAACACATAAGAGATGTGGCTTCTCTATGTGGAGTACATCATGTAACACAAGAGAATGTAGCCATCAAATTACTAGCTGCCTCATTCAAAGGGAAGGCATTACAATGGTTTAGAAGTCTACCAGTATAGACTATAGGAACCTAGGATGACTTAGGAGACAAGCTGAATAAGTAGTTCCAGGATAAATCAGATAATCTGTCATTGGTGGAACAGATGACCACCATAAAGAGAGCTCCTCAGGAACCAATGATGGACTTCAACTTTAGATTTCAGAAGACATGGGAAAGAATCCCTGCCATAGTAAGACCTCCAGCTGAGTATGCATTCTTATATTTCTTGAAAGCTTTAAATAGTGATATTTCAGTGATGATACAATCACTAGGAGGTGCAAGCCTACCTGATGCCTATGAAATAACCATCAGAGTAGAGAACAGTCTAATTCAGGCTAGAAAAATAGCACCTAGGGCCCCTATGCACATCTTTTCTGAGATCCAAGCTTCTATGCCTTTGCCCACCCCATATTTTGTCCCTACACTTGTTGTTGCAGCATTACCAAGTACCTCCACTTCTAAACCTGCTGCCTCTAGTTCATCTCAAGAGCTAAAGGAGATAAAAAGTAGCCAGCAGAAAATAGAAAATCTTTTGCAGACTTTTGGGAATGATCTAGTAAACATTAAGAAGCAACAGTCTCAAGGTAGGCAGCCTTATCAACAATAACATCAGGGGTAGAACTGAGCATATCAGGGGCAGGGTCAACCTTACCAGGCCAATAGGCCATCTTATCAAAACAACTACCAAGGTGTCAGGCAAAATATGAACCAAAGGCCTTTTCAGCCTTACAATCCAACACCTGTTAATGCAGCAAGGGACCTTGTCCCTGTTCAAAATAACATTGCAGTTGATTATGATTGGTGTGTCCCATGCCATATGCCACACAATCAGGCAGCCTATTCAAGTGGAGTCCTAAATTAGGCTCTGATGGCACAAAATGTGGCAGCTACATAGCCATACACACAAAATGTGGCAGCCACACAACCATACACACCAAATGATGGAGCTACACAACAACAAGAGCAACCTTAGAATGATTCTGCTTTCATGAATTGGTAGGAAGGAGAATTCTATGGGGTAAACAGTGATAGTAATCCAATTGTTGCCAATACAAGGGCTAAGAAGAGGGGTTATGAGGTTGAGCCAGCAGCAAGCAAAGGTAGAGGACATACTGATGCTTCCACATCCCATATTCCTTGCATCTTGCAAAGAAGTACTCCAGCAACAACAAGGGAGATGCCTCATTTGCAGGCTGATATTGCTGCTACAAAATCAAGTCATAAGGTAGGTGCCTCTCCACCTTTCAATATTATTGAAAATATGAAAAAGATGAATGTAACCATGTCTATGTGGGATTCCTTAGCAATCCCTGGCCAAAAGAAGATGTTGTAGTCTGCCTTGTCTGATTTGAAGGTATCTAATGATACCATTGTTGACCCAAATAGGACTATCCTTGCTAATTCATCCCAAGATGACATCAAGTAGCCTAACCAAGGTGCCAAACCTCTTCCCTTTTATGTATCACTGATAATTGGGGACAAACTAGTGCACAATTGCATGGTGGATAGTGGAGAAAGCAATTCTGTCATGCCTAAGCAGATTACAGATCAGTTAGGGCTTAAGTACTAGCCACTTGAGAAAGGTGTACTCCAATTGGATGGTACATCTGTTAATACTGTGGGTATCATAAGAGACCTAGGTCTTACCCTACACACCTGCCCTAATGTTTCTATTTCACAGGAGGTGTTCATAATAGATTTGCCTCCTCATTTTTCCATGTGCTTATCAAAGGAATTTACAGCCAAAATATGAGGATATCTATCTTCTGACTGCTCCCACATGTTTTTCAGGACCAAATATGGCACCAAAGTAACTTTGAAATCTGAGTTACTTTCAAACTATCACATAGAGCCTTACACACCCAGTGTTGTTAATGCAAATTGCATTATCTTTGATAACCCTGAACTAGTTGCTGCTCAGGAACTACAAACTGAGAGCATACCAAAGGTACTCTTGAGGGAGTGGGCCTTTGAAAATGTTATGGATGATCCTGAGAGACATATCCAAGAAACTGGCATGGGAGTGTACATATTGCATGAGCATGAAATAGCAATACCAAGTCTTATGAAGAAATCAGAGCAGCAGGTAGAGCAACATGATAAGGTATGGAAAATGTATTTTGATGGCTCTAGGGGTAGAAATGGATCTGGTGGTGGTGCAATGCTTGTGTCACCACAAGGTGAAAATTATTATGCTTCTTTTTGTTTTGCCTTTTCTTGTACTAACAACACTGCTGAGTATGAAGGGTTGATCCAAGGTCTGTAGTGGGTAAGAAGGAGGAAGATTGGTTGTCTACAAGTGTTTGGAGATAGTGAGCTCATTGTGAATCAGGTGAGGGGACTACACCTTACAAAAAGTGATGCCCTAAAGTGCTACAAACACAGGGTATGGAATTTGATTGAAGAGTTTGATGCTTATCTCCATTCCAAGGAGTTAGAACCATCATGCTGACATATTAGCTTCAATTGGGGCTCAATTTGACATCCCCAGTGATATTCAAAGGGAGAAGGTTCAACCTCATGTAAAAATAATTTCTAGGCCTTCTATCCCTGATAATAATATTCATTGGCAAGTTTTTGACAGTGATGAACAGATCCTAAGGTTCCTATTAGAGGAAGATGAGTTTTCCATGATGAATTAGGATAAACACAAACAACAGTATGACAATGATCAAATCATTCAACTGAGAACAAATAAGTTGCCTAAGGGATTGGTACCTTGGAATCTATTTTTGGCACTGATGACCAAAAGAAGACAAAAACTAGTATGCAAGTAAAGGAGGAGCACTATGAAGAGCTAGAAGTTTTCAAGGGTAGACTCCTTAAAATTGGTAAAATCTACTCAGTTGAAGACAGAAGAGCTTTCATTGCTCTTTGTAAAGAATTTGAAGAGGTGTTTGCTTGGGATTATGTAGACTTAAAGGGATTTGATCCTCATATTGCCCAACACAACATAGAGTTAGAGCCAGGTATAAAACCTGTGAGGCAGAAATAGAGACCTCTGAATCCAAAACTAGAACCCCTAATGATCAAAGAACTAACCAAGCTGATTGAGGGGAAGATCATCTTTCCAATCAAGCACACTTCTTGGGTTTCTAACCTTGTGCCTGTGAGGAAGAAAAATGGGGAGATCAGGCTATGTGTTGACTTCAGAGACCTCAATAGAGCCTCCCTAAAAGACCACTACCCATTGCCTTCAATGGAGCAAATTCTACATGTGGTGGTTGGCTCATAAAGGTTTTCTTTGCTTGATGGATTTTCTGGTTATAACCAGGTGCTAGTCAAGGAAGAAGACCAATTCAAGACTGCTTTCACAACTAAGTGGGGTACTATGGCCTACACGAGGATGCCTTTTGGCCTCTCAAATCTGGCTCTACTTTTCAAAGAGCCATGGACATGGCCTTTAAGGGTCTGATGTATAAGCTAGTGCTGGTATACCTAGATGACATAACAGTCTTCTCTAAGAATGCATCTGAGCATTTATCCCACCTAAGGCTAGTCTTTGAAAGATGTAGAGAGTTTGGGATATCCCTCAATCCAAAGAAATGCATTTTTGCTGTACATGAGGGCAAGTTGTTGGGGCATGTTGTGTCAAAGGAGGGTATTACCATTGATGAGGAGAGAACAAAGGCCATTTTGGAGTTGCCCTTACCCAGTCATAAGAAGGGACTACAGTGCTTTATTGGTAGAATTAACTTTTTGAGAAGGTTCATAACTGATATTGCAAATCTCTTAAAACCCTTGATGTCTATGTTGAAAAAGAACATAACTTTCAATTGGACATCAGAGGCCAGACTTAGCTTCCAGTCCATAAAGGAGGCATTAGCAACTGCACCAACCCTGATCAATCTTGATTTCTCTAAGGACTTTATCATGTATGCTTATGGCAGCCTGGATACCATCTCCGCTATTATGGTGCAGCAGCAGAGCAAGGGTTTTGAACAACCAATCGCCTTCTTCAGCCAAGGGTTGGGGGAGTATGAGCAGAAGTATAGCTTCATTGAAAAGCATGTCCTGGCAGTAGTCAGGAGCCTAAAAAAATTTAGGCATCTTGTTTCAAATAACAAGATACACCTGATGATGGCTCATCCTAGTGTGAAGGAGATCCTACTGAGTAAAGATGTTAATGAGAAAAGGGCTGGTTGGATCACCAAGGTCATGGAATATGATGTGGAGATCAAGATAGCCAAGCTAGTCAGAGGCAGAGGACTCAGTGAGTAGCTTGTCACCAGTTCTAAGGATGAGGTAGAGGAAGAAGAAGAGGTGCTCCTGATCATAGAAGAGGAGCATCAAGATGATACAGCAGCAGTAGGTACTAGTTGGGTTAATGATATGACCCAATTTTTGCAAACTGGTAGATGTCCTACAGGATTAGATAAAGCTAAAAGAAGATACTTTAGGCTACAATCCATTCCATATGTTTTAATAGAAGGCATCCTTTTCAGAAAGGACTTTAATGGTGTATTGCTTAGATGCATTGATACTAATCAGACTGACAGGGTGCTACATGGATTCCATGATGGAACAGCAGGGGGTCATTTTGCCCCAAGGACTACTGCTTGGAAAGTAATGAAAGCTAGCTATTATTGGCCTAGCTTATTTAAGGATGCCCATGCATGGGCTAGAAAGTGTGTTAAGTGTGCCCTTTTTGCAGGAAGGAGAGGCTGTCAGCTTTGCCTCTACACCCAATCTAGGTAGAGCAGCCCTTTATGAGATGGGGCACTGATTTTATTGGACCTATCAACCCACCATCAAGTGAAGGCCATAGGTGGATACTCACAGCCACAGACTACTTCACAAGATGGACTAAAGCAGTGGCTCTGAAAGAATCTAATGAGAGTGCTGTTTTGAATTTTTATTGTGATTTGGTCTCCAGATTTGGAGTGCCTGAATCAATCATCTCTGATAATGCTCTAGCTTTTGTTGGCCTAAGAATAACTGACTGGGCTATCAAGAATGGGATTTATTTGAATACTTCATCAAATTATTATCCACAGGGTAATGGTTTGGCTGAATCCACAAATAAAAATCTCATCAAGATTATTAAGAGGGCAATGGAGAATAATCAGAGGACCTGGCACACTGATTTGAAGTTTGCTTTGTGGGCTGATAGGATAACTCCTAAGAGGTCTATTGGGAACTCCCCTTATCTGCTAGTGTATGGAAAGGAGGCAAGGTTGCCTATGTGTATGGAACTGCCAGCACTAGACATCATGCATCATCTAGAAATGCTTGAAGCAGAAAGCCCCATGGCTGTAAGATATGCTCAACTTATGGAGCTGGAGGAAAGCAAAGATAAAGCTATGGCAACCATGTAAGATCATCAGCTACAAACAAAAAGAAATTTTGACAAGAAGGCCACCCCCAGACATTTTAGAGTGGGTGATATGGTGCTCAAATGGGATGAGCTGAGGAGTAGACCAGGGAAGCATTCCAAATATGACAGCATATGGAGTGGCCCCTTTCTCATTACTGAATGCAAGAAGCACAATGCATTTCAGTTGTCAAATATGAATGGAGAAAATCTGCATATCCCAGTCAATGGGATACACTTGAAAAGTGTTTTGAGGTATGAGCACCCTGTAAATTAGTAGGTTAGACTTCTTGTTTTTAATAAGTGTTGTTGCATAGTAGTTTAGATCCTTTTACTTCCCTAAGTGCTTCTGCACAGGCTGCTTTGTCATTAGGAGAAAGCAGGCCTTCTCCCTTTTTTGTGTTTTGAGAGGTAGGTCCTAGCTTCCCAGCATATTTTAAACTTGACTCCATGCCCAATGGATGCTTAAGGCCACTGATCTCATGTTTAGCAGGCAAACATCCCATAGAGGTCATCAAATTGTTGACCTATTTTTCCTCTAGCAGGAGTCAAAATAATTCAAGCAGGATTAGTCAGTATGCATATCCCCATGAAAGCCATATTTGTGATCCTGAGGTCTTAACCCAATATCAAAATCTGAAGCTTGCTTGAAGAGGCTTACCATGTGAAAGAGCTTGAAAAGATAGGCAGGTTTGCTTAAAACATCACCCTAAAATTCGCCAAAGTGAGGAAATTATGCAGGGTCATAAGCTTGGTCAAACCTGATATTTGGAAGAAGGGTGATATTTCAAATATCAGGTCATATTTTGAACATCAAGTGATAATTGGAACATCACCTAATCTTCCCAATATCACCCGATGTTACAAATATCACCCTATCTTCCAACTATCCCCCCATCCGATAACATGACGATGACATCATGGTAACTGCAGTGATAAACCAAGTCATATGCCACTGACATCATCCAGATCCATTCCAGGGGAAGATCATCTTTCTTACGAAGGTCATCATATTTCTGCCAACCTGATCTTTCGTATCGGGGTGATATTTTAACATCAGGTGATTTTAGTTGAAGATCATCCTAATGTTGGTGCTACGAAGTTTCTAAGTATGACCCGATCTTCTGAGGGGTCATCACATTTGAATATCGGGAGATCTTAGTTGAAGATCATCCTAATGTTATGTATTCACTTCATGATCAGGAGGATCTTTCCTCTGTTACATGCTACTGATGTCATCCTGATTTTCAAACATCAGGGTGATATTTTATATCATGTTACTTCCAGCAGGAGGGTATTTCACATCGGTATGACATTTTATATTGGAGTGACATACCGATGGTCTTGAAGATGATGATGATGCTCAAGGCTAAATTCAAATATCAGGGTGACATTCTCTATCAGGCTAACATGCAATTGGCCCGCCGATATTGGGGACTCTTGCCGACGGAACATGATGAGAAGGAGGATGATGTTAAGGCTTATGATGATGCCGTCGGGAGCAAAAGCACTAACATTATATATGCTTATGGCCTAGCTTATAAAGTGATGGAGGCGTCTCCTCCTGGTGCATGTGGGATAATCATTTCCTACAGAAATTTAAAAATATCAGGATGATGACCTTTTGGCGAGAATTCTTTAGGAGGGTTCCCACTTCCATTTTTGATCTAGATCTTCATGTCGGTCGGGTGGACTTTTTCGGCAGTGACTTTCTTGAGTTGGTGAAGATATTTTTGCATTCATTGCTGCACAGGAGGGCACAACTCGTATTGATGGCCCAAAATATCCCGCCACTGCTTCATCTCCAGTCTTTCCTCTGCCGCCTAATTGTCGAGAACTATCAGAAGCAACTGCTCACATTCAATGCTAGGTTATCCTCCGCTATTTCTGAGGATCAGATCGATGATGCAGCTGCTTGCATTGAAGACTCAGAAATATCTTCCATCTACCCCTGTTCCAGGTTTTTCGGCACCATTACTCCTATCAGTTGGATGTCCTTTCAAGGATATTTCTGATTACAACTCCCTGAGCAGATTTTGTAACAGACCTAGGTTAGTTTTGAAATGCTATATAAGCTGAGGCTTATGATGTAAGTTGTGGGAAATTTTTTTGAGCATCCTGTTCTCCCTATTTCCAAATAGAACTTTTCACGCTGTAACCTTGCCTTTCATTAGATATATGCAAGCTATCATGCCTTTTACTGATTTCTCTATCTCTGTGTGAATCTGCATATTGTTGTCTATGAATATCTCTTGTTCCTCTCAATCATCTTGCTTCTTACCTCTGTTAGAATCATCTATTCTATGTATATTTGCTTGTTGTATCTGGTTGTGTTGTGCATGCTTCAGTTTTGCAAAGGTTCTTTAAATTTGTCTGGTGCATCACCCTTTCATGTTTTTAAGTATAGTTGCTTTATCTTTCATTTTAGCATATTTCTTCCCCTTTTCACCTCAAAATTCAGTAGTTTAGGTGATATCCAGTCAAGGAAGCTGGCCTTCTCTAGAGGCTTGATCTCATTTAGCAAGGTCCCACACTTAGAGATCATTCCCATTGTGTCATTGGAATGCTTGGAGTCCCATTCAAGTAGGGTGCAATTTCATGTGACAACAAGTTGCATTAAGATTATAAGAATTAGGGGAGCCCCCAACATATGATTCTACTACATGCCTAAAACAACAAAAGGAAAAATGGTCATGCAAATAGCACAACTTGCAAGTGAAACTCTTAATCAATGTGGTTTATGATGAACAAAGTGCCACACTAAGGGGCATACAACTACAAACTATCTAGTGGTGGGAGCTCAAGCTATTAATGCCACATAGTTCCCTCTTGCTCAACACATACCTAATTACACCATATGTCATGAGACTCATGAAATTGTCCACTACTGCAAAAGTGAAAGGATGTTCCTATCAATTACTAGTGCAAGGTTTGTCACACATCCACCCATGACATTACCACCTACAAAGTAGTACAAGTCCTCCACAAGGCAAGAGGAAAACAAAATTAAACAACCACGCAACCCCAATCACAACCACAATAGATGGTGTTTTGCTATTATTAGCCATAATATATGGAGCATGGAGGAAATCAAGGAGGCCGTGGTAGAGTATGCAATAGAGGAATCTATTGCTACTAGTGTGGAGAACCTGGGCATACCTCACGTAGTTGTACAAAGTTTCCAATGTATACTTATTATGATGTTGATCACAAGATAGACGATTGCCCTACATTGTTGCAACTATTGGAATATTCAATGATGTGCCTTTGATAAGGGACTTATCATTTTCATAAGTTCTATCACCACCTGATGATTCAATAAAGGATCTGTTGTCTATAAATTTATTCAATATAAACAAATGTGTGGATGATTCAGTGGCCTGTTCACATAACTCATGTTTGTATATAAGTGATTGTCCTTACAGATGTCGAGCTTTGTGAATTAAAATTATTGTGAAAAATGTCCAAGGATTGTTTTGTAAAGGTAAAAATGTGCATTCATAATGAGAATGACTAAAGTTCAAATCTCAACACTGCAATAAGGTAACTAGGAGGACATGTGCACATGTCCAGGATTGCAAATAATGGGACAATTGAGTGGGATCTAGGGCCAACAGAGAAGCACTTTAGAACTCATCCTATGCATCAATAAACAAATCAACACAAGAAATGCAAATTGACATATTAACACAAGTTAAATGATATATTTTTTATTTCCTAGGACAAAGTAAATGATTGCATATTAATTAGTTTAACTAGTCCATGTGAAAGCATATGAGAAGTCCATGTGATTACATATTTAACTTATGAACATGGCATAGGGACTTCTCATATTCTTTTACAAGCTCTTTCCATACTTTCAAACTTACATCAATTGGCCTTTTTTTGAGCCTTAGCTCGAGATGGAGTTTTTTTATCTTCTTTGTTTGGTTGCACCGAAATCTCTTGCAGTTTTGAGACATTTGTAGCTTTATCTTCTTTACAGACCAACCTGTGCCAAATTCAGTCTCCATGTCTTGGATAACTACTTTTTGTAGGTACATGGGCATCTTTGAGAATGGAAAATGTAGATGGTCTTTGAACCGTTGAAGGCATGATTCCTTCAACCTATTCACAAATATTTATTTAGCATCTATCATTCAAACTTCCCCTAAAACCACATCATATTCTATCTTGGTATCATAGCTACCAATGCAAGATGCAAAACATGGCATGGTAGTCGAAGAAGTCTATGTCCCAGGAGTGGCTGGGACATTGGAAGCCTTTGCTCCCTGTTCCACATTCCTAGATGTTACTGTTATTGATTTCCTTCTGGATCTTTTGCCCGATCCATGACTAGTTGGGGAATCAATTGATTCCCTTTGACTCTGTTGATTTGGTTGCAATGTTTCAAGGGCTTTACTAGATCATTTTTCTATGTATCTAGCAAGCATTGTCAAGTCCACACCATCCAATTTGTTAACTACCTCTACCCCCAATATGGAATCCAATGCCTCTTTATCTTTGTCAGTCTCGTGTCCCTATATATATATATAAAATAAATTTCTTCTTTTAAATTTAGAAATAAAGAACTAAAAACTAAAATTCAAAGAAACAATGGAAACATTTACAAATCTATAAATTGACAATGAATTACCTCATTGTGGCCAAAGTCTGCTCCCTTTGCTCTCTTCCCTGTATTTCTTGACCTTTTGAGGTGACCTAGGCAAATTATTTTTGTCCAATCTGTGGAGGCAAATGAAGTACACACTGCCAGGTATGAAAGTTTTTGTCCAATTTTTCTGAATTCCTCAAGGTTTTTGACCTTTACTTTGTAGAGAAAATCATGAAGTTATTTTTCTCTATAAGTTTGCTGCAAGAAAGTAAGCTTATACATCAATTGAAATAAAGCACACATTTATAATATTATGGCATTTGGAAATTTGTCATCTATTATGAAAAGCCTTGCTCAGAATTATCTTCAACAAATGCCCTATGAATATTACAAGACCCGCATTTGTCCAAATGAATCCGACATCTGACAAGAAAAAAAGAGTAGATGAAAGAGAGGCAATGCCCTTACGTAGCATGAATGGAAGAAGACCAGCATGAATTGAAAGGCTGAGATATCTAGAAGCAAAGGCTATCATGGCTGGAACCCAGGACTTTTGAGATGTAAGAAAGTGAGTATGCTCTTTAGGTATGGAAAGGAAATTGGGGTTGGAATATAGGTCCCATCATTGCCAAGGATCTGCTCAAAATAAGGGCGAACACAAAAAACCCAAACGCTTGATTTCCAAACATAAAATGAACACCAAAAATCAATAAAATTTTGTTTTGTTTTGTTTTTGTTTTGGGGTATGTGTAGGCAGGAATTTTTTAAATTTTTTTGATCCATTAGTCGGTGCTATAGTCGGAGCAGTTAGCAATGACTTTAGCGCTGACTTTTAGGCCTAAATGTAATCTTTTTGGGGTGTAACAGGGGGCGCAAAGTTTGCCTAATTTAGTGCCTATCAGTGCAAAATGATGTATTTTTCTTAGAAGTCGATATCACTATCTAATGGAATGCCAAATTTGGTTGCTTGTAGCAACCTCACCAAATTTGGATTGTCCTTATAATAAGTAACTATATCTTGTTTCCATGATAGCATTTTGACTTCATGCTTCTCTTATGATTAGCTCAATAATGACTCACTCTTTCACGACCTTACACAGATTATTGGTGACAATCCTTATGCAAGTGATATGGCTTTGGAAAAACCAAACAACTCTTCTCTTACTATCATGACATGATATTGGGACTATATTGACAGCTTATGGCAATGCTTATGGTATTGTGATTTTCATTTCTATGTTCTCGTTAACCTATTTTAGGTTGAAGCATGGTAACTAACCCACTAGCTATTATGACAGTCATAAAATGACTAGACAATCCTCTCGACTTTGACTATGACAGTCCTATGCATGGTGTTTTTTTCATGACAGTCCCCAATAATGTGAATTATTGATAGTAGCCAGTTCAAATGGAGTTTTGGATGCTATAGTAAGTTGTCCCTATGGCTCATGATAGTGCATGCCTTGGTTATGTCCTTGTGACATTACTCTCTAGATATTTCCTCTTTATAGTGACAAGGTTTCAAGAACATGACAACTTGGGTAAGGTATCAACTTGTCTCTTTAACCTCTAGATTGTCATTTTTCAAGAACTGATCTCATTAAAATGCAAAGACAACATGTTGATTGATGACTAACTACATTGTTACTATGATAGTGACTTAACCTGGTCACAAGATTAATGAGATAATTTTATAGTAATAACTCTATGGATGCATACCTAGCTATCCTAGGTGTACTATGACAATAATTTAATGTTGCTAGTGTTGCTTTTAAACCTCCTATGGTTGTTACCTATGCCTCATGGTATAACAACCTCTACAATGTTAATTATGATATTCATATGATGGTGAATATTGGAGCTATGGTTTGGATGACCTAATAACATTTGTGATAGTCCTTTGGGGTTGTGATAGACCTTTTGGGTTGTAACAATACTTAGGATGATTGTCCATCATCTATAACAAGGAATAATGATGGTCCTTGATATCATCCCCCTGTAATGATAGTGGGTGGGTGATATCATATGGTGGCTGCCCTTTATTCCCATATTAATCCATTGACTTGCTAATAAAGATTCTAAATCATTGTTAGTACAACATTAGGTGGTATTTGGATGATAGGAATGATATTACAACCTTTGAATCCTCAAGATCCCACTACATTTTGACACCAATTATTTTAGTTGGAGCCATGACCTTCCATCTAACATTTCAGAGTTGGATTTGGGATTAAGGACAACATTAAGATATGTGATAGGAGATTGACAACATTTTAACTAAGTCATGACAATATTTGTTTATATTATGTGACTTCACTATAATATTGAGGCCCGATTTAAGAGGCTTTAGGTATGTGATTAACCTAAGAAAGATCTAATGATGTGAATTCAAAATTAACATCCAAATCATCCTTCCCTCCATCAAGAATTTAAAATTTTGGTGCCAAAGACTCTTTGAGACTATTTTGAGGGTTTTATGGCCACTTGGAGAGATATAGATAGCCTTAAAATGACCCATAAAGGAAAAAGGAGAGTCAAATATGAAATAAATGTCTTTTTGATGTGAATTTGTAGTCATCTTGTAATCATAAGATTTGAGCTCTAGTTTTCAAGATTCCACGTGTAAAATTTTTGTGAAGAGCAAAACGTTGCAATGTCCTATTTTGTTTTTCATAGTGCGTCTTAATGAAAAGTGAGTGTATTAACAAGATAATTTCAACAATATTCTCTTGGTGTATAGCTGTTATGTGACTATTGTCATTGTTGTGTATTACAAGATCTAGAGGAGGCCATGGAGAGAGGACGTGGACGGCATAGAACTACTAAATCGCAGAGAGGAAAGTGGGTGGAAATAGATATGACAACAGAATCTATAGATACAATAGAGGTAAGAATAGAAAGCAACCTCAACCAAAGGAGGAAGGTGTTTATGAATTCACAAATGCTACAACATAGAGGAGATAAAGTCATTTTTTTTGTCCATGAGGCCTCTGAGGTCAAACTTATTGGTTGAAAATGCACAAAAATGGTGATTAAATGTGATTCTATGATCAAGGGAAAAGTTTGAAAATTAGGATGGCCAAAACATGATATCAATATGTCAAATATATGACAAAAGTGAGGTTTTGTGTTGGATAGAATATTCGTTGAAATGATATAATTGGTGTACTAAACATTATTTACTGTGTTGTGTATTATATGGGCCAGATGAGGCCATGGCAACAGATCGTGTCATATCAAATGAGGACACAACAGATGAAGCGGGACATCAGGTACTCAAATTTTTACTTAACTTAGGAAAAAATGATCTGATGGCATTTTGTGATACATACATCTTTTTCCACAGTATCATTGAAATTTATAATGTATTATCCAATCTTGACATAAATTAATGCATGTTGATTATTTTAGATAGAGATTGGAGCAAATGCAGAGCCTAAGCGTTCAACTAGAAAAAGAAAAAGATATGTATGTGGACGTGGACCTAAAACTATTAAATCACATAGAGGACAATGGGTGGAAGAGGATATGACAATGGATCCTACAGACACAACAAATGATTGCATTGAACAAGAGGTTGGTTAGGACTATAGTACATGGGATGAATACTTTGAGAAAATTGTTGTTTGTGGATGTTTTGTATGTCGTGGAAAGAAACAATTCAAATGAGCAATTGTACAAAAACATTACATATATGATGAGCTTCCAGTCGGTAGTATGCCTCTAACAATCGATTCAAATCCAATAGGAATTGTGGTAAGGAATTTTCCAATTTGATATAAATAACATGTATACTTCGTTTAAACATTGTTTTATATTATTTAAATAACTAATTTTTTTCTTAATGGATACTTGCAGGATAAAGTTATAGTTTAAAGTTTCTTGGATCACCAACTTCCATCCTAGAGGGCAATGATCATTTATCAGATGATACATCCAACAAAAATATGTGCCAATATACCAGCTCAGAAGATGAGGAATTGATGAAAACAAGCAACAGAACACTTGAACTGGTTTAAAGATGCATAATTTGCTTAAAGACAAGGGGAATGTGGACTACATACCCTATGAGAATGATTATGATGGAGATGATGACTTGCCCCTGAGTTTGAGATCAATTTACAAAGAGACATTTGATCGTCGACTATATTGCGCTTGACCTAGTGATCAACAACTACCTAGAGTGTACGAGGTGTTTCAATTTTGGGAATACAGCTACATGATATGACCCTCCAATATTCATGGAGTGATTCTAGGCCTCTTTATTGTCCAAAATGTACATGTGGGATCTAAACATAGAAACAATTCAAAACAAACCACTAGGAGATTAATGCCATATTATTGTCCATCATATTACAGAGGTAAATCAAGAAGGCTAGCAGAATATAAGCCTAGCATGTCAACATATGGTCTAAATTCAAATATGTATACACATCGTCTCCAATTAGAAAGTGGAAAAGAAATGAATAGAGGTCATCATATGTATATAGATGGACGTGCATACACACACAAAAATATTGCAAGATTTATAAATAGTAGTAAGGGAAGGGACCCTACTGTAAGACCGAATTGTCAATTTGTTGAGGTTATAAATGATAAAGATGGAGATATGAAAAGAGAGGTTGATAGATTGATAATGGTTGAGGCTATTATGGACCTTACCATTGGGGATGAGTTATTGATTGATTACCCCTTCTTAAAACGCATTCCTGCATGAAAGAAGAGGGAAGAACAAGGTCTCCCTAAGGATGTTCGTAAGGGCAAAAAACCAAAGAATAATAAATGAGTGTGGACTGATGTTTTATAAACTATGTTGTCAAAATTATGTTTTATTTAAGTTATTATATAAAAGGTAGTCTATAAAATAATGTTCCATTATTCAATTGATGTATATATGTTCATACAATTTATATTTTTATTTTTTAAGCCATATTTGATTATATTTCTTTGAAATTGATACATTTATGATTTATCCAATTGTTGCCAAACATTAAATAATGCTTGTGTTTGTTGATAGGTAGAAGATGTTGATGAAACATATACTAATACCCAAGATCCAACTGGGTTATTAAGATTTGGACGGGATGATCCAAACCATCCTTTAAACAATACCAAGGTGAAAAGATCAACATTGAAGAGAATACTACCAGCTGAGAATTTTGAAGAGCTAATCAGATCTGCATACACTGATGGCATGCCACCTAGCCTTAATGATGATGATCATGATAGTGAAAATGCAGTGCATGAAGAAGGATTGAATGAAAGGCTTACAAATTTCTTTGCGAATGGAAACAATGATGACAATAATGATCATATGGTTGACAGTAATGATGATAGCAGGGGTAATTACCACCAACGTAATGTTGATGATAACAACCTGAAAGACTCAATAAAGCAAGCAGCGAAGACACCCATGTTCAAATCAGGTGCAAGTAGAACCTCAAAACTAGCATGCACATTAATATTATTAGAAATCAAGTCACTATTTGGTTGGTCAAACAAAGGTTTCACTACTCTACTGAAGTGAGTTGAAATCTATTTCTTACTTTGCATTGTCAATTGGTGTACATAATTCGTAAACATTCATCAACTTCATTTATATTTCTTTAAGGGGATTTTAAAACCATATATTGTATATAAACAATCCTAGTATAGATTAACATATAAAACATGTTCATCATAAGTCAAACATTCAATTGATTTAATCTCTGGCAATCTTACAGGGCACTAAAAACTAAAATATTCCCTGAAGAGAATGTGTTGCCATCAACTTGCAGAGGCACGTCTGTTATTGGTTGAGTTGGGGATTGAATATAAGCAAATTCATTCATGTAAAAATGATTGCATTTTATACAGAGATGAATATCAAAACAAGGTAGAATGCCCTGTATGCAAAGAGAAGAGATATCGTATAGATGTACAAGGTCCTACAATTCCAAAGAAGGTTTTACATCACATGCCAATTATACCTAGACTTCAACGAATGTTTTGTTGCAAGTCACTTGCACAATTGATGGACTGGCATGTAAAGAATAGGAGTAAAGATGGATTCATGTGAATTTTGGCTGACTCCAAAGTAATGAAACACATAGAGGAAAAATGGCCAAGAAAATTCAAAGATGAACCCCGTAGTATCAGGTTTGGTCTTGCAATTGATGGAGTGTACCCATTCTCTTTCTTGAGCTCAAATTATACTGCTTGGCCAGTCGGATTAATAGTATACAATATTCCCCCATGGATGAGTGTTAGAAAGGAGCACCTTATGCAAACTCTCATTGTTCCAGGAAAACATCAAGTTAAAAACATGGATGTTTATCTTGCGTCTTTTATTGATGAGATGCAACTACTATAGAAAGGCATAAGAATGTATGACATATCATGTCCCCCATCAAATAGGTCATTCATGTTGTATGGTGTGCTATGTTGGACTATTCATGATTTCCCAGCACTTGATGTTTATTCTGGTAAGATAAAATATTTACGTATTTACACTCATAATTTATTTTCATCCCAACTTTCATACTTAGTTTTATACTATTGTTTTGATGTTATTAACATTACTTATTGAATTGCAGGGCTTGAAACAAAGGGGATATTTGCATGTCCAAGATGTGCAGAACAATTTCAAGGGTGGTATTCTAAAGATCTGCATAAATTTATTTACGCAAACAACAGGGTTTTTCTACCACTAGATCATAAGTTTATAAATTACCTGAAGAATCAATTTGATGGAAAAGTTGAAAATAGAGGCCCTCCCATGATTATGGGTCTAGGTGATTGGATTACGAAGTATGAAGATGCTGAATTGAAAGATTGGGAGGATTTTTTTGATCGGGGTGATTCAATTGAAGAACCAGAACAAGTTGTAGTTAATATGCCAGAAGGAATGAAAACGAAATCCATATTTTATGAGCTCCCTTATTGGAAGGATCTATTAATATCTCACCTATTAGATCCTATGCACATCTTCAAAAATGTCCCAGATTCTATATTTCAACATATATCAGGCAAAGAGAAGGACACCTTGTCTTCAAGGAGAGATATTGCTCTTTCGCATACCAAAATTGATAGAAAACATTTGTGGCCAAATAGGGAGAATGAAACATATGCAGAAGCTACATGGATTTTGAAAAAAAAAGAGCTATACCAACTAAAAAATGTCATCCATTCAATAAGCACCTACTGGCTATGGGTCATCATTGGCTAAAGCTTTTACATTTGATGGACATATCACATGATTTTCATAATTTTATGAAGGTATTATATATCATCATTTAACATTTACTGGTAACATTGATTAAGTACTAAATATATTTTGATATTTTGTTGTGTGAGAAAAAATTACTAATGACCTTTTCATAAATGTGTTTGATAGCATATCATGCCATTGGCAATTAGGGGGGATTCTTGTCTTACAGTTGACTTAAGGAATGCCATAAGTCGATTGTCAGCATTTACAAGGCATGTGGTTATATGAAATGTTCATGTGTGAGAGACATAGAGATATTATATTGCATTTTAATTTTTGACTAAAGATTCATACTAATTTACTATTCTTATATTAGGTGGGTGACCTCCAAGGAGATCCACGAATGTGAAGTGCCAAAATGAAAGAAGGAAATTACAGAAATTGTATGTGTATTTGAGAAGGAGCTCCCTACAAGTTTCATGGACCTACAAGTCCATTTACTTATACACCTAGTCGATGACATTGAATTGGCGGGTGTCGTATCGATGAGGTGGATGTTTTTCTTTGAGAGGTATATGAAAACTCTAAAAATATATGTTTGACAAAAGGCATATCCAGAGGATTTCATGGCTGAAGGGTATGTATTGAATGAAGCATTTTTCTTCTTGTGTGAATTCCTTGGTAAGGATTTTGAAGATGGGCCATGCTTCTAGGATGAAGAATGGGCATCAGATATTATTGATGGAGAAAAACCACAATCTAATGGTGTTCAAGTAGAAATTAGTAAGTAAATTCATGATCAGTGTGGTTATTTTTCTTGCAATAATTAATTTACTCTGTAATTTATTTGTAAAATTAATAGCATGACATTTAGAGTTTGAAATAAGCATGTTGACATGTAACAGGTTTAGATGAAAGTGCTATACTTGACAAGTTCATTCTGTACCACATGGACTTTATGAACAAATGGATCAATCTGTATGATAAAAAGAGAGAAGTGTTAGAAGCAAGGAGATAGTTTAAGAGATCAAACCCAAGGAATAATCCACTTCCCACTGATCTTCTCAGAGAATGGGGCAAAGATTGCACACTAGAATGGGTTAATGAACAAATTCAAATTCAAATAGAAGATGCAGGTATAGATTCAAACATAACAGAAGATGAAATCAACATGTCTCTAGGATGTGAAAGAAAGGTACAATTGGAATTTTACAAAATGTTGTTTCCTTACAGTTTTGACACTATTAACTATTTTAATATTCATCATTATATTTGTTTTCACTAAAATAAATGATCTTTCACAAGCGAGGAAATATCCAGCAATGTGGGCATATGTTCGACATTATCATGTAGAAAGTGTAGATTTAAAGAGATGATCCTTCGATTGTGGCATCATGGTTGACTTCAAGCAATCCAGACGATCAAGCTCAAAAGATAAGAATATAATTAAAGGGAATCTACAATATGTTGGGAAAATACAAGAAATTATTGAGTTGGATTACCGCTCTTTTAAATGTTGTATTTTCAAGTGTAGATGGTATGAAGCATTTGAGAGGACACAAAGACATGATACCCATAGTGGATGATTTTCTATAGATTCTTCGTGTTTCCTACCAGAGGATAAGGAGCCTTATATTCTACCAATTCATTGTGAACAGGTATTTCTTTAACTCAAGCAAGAAGTGGTAGTGATCATTAATCTATTAATTCATAGTTTATTGCGAATATATACATGTGTTTATTAATCAATAAAATTGTTATACCATACATCTAATATATGTATGTTGTTCATGTGCAGGTATTTTTCTATGAAGATATTTTGGACCCGAAATGGATATTTGTCATACATTATGATCCAAGATTAAGGCATGTATTTGACGATGCATTAGTGGATACTGAGCAAAACAATGATGGCCAACAAAATGAGAGAGAGGGATTAGAGAACATCAAAGAAATTGACATCCATGATGATGTTGAAGATGGTTATGTTCAGGCAGAAGAAGACAACAATCTAGAGTTAGATGATGTTATGGAAGACAACAATATGGATAGTATAGAAAATGATGATCCAAATACATCTGGTAACAATATAGATGTTCTATAGTCAAATTTCAATGATGATGAAGATGATCCAGGTCAAGATGAGATGATGATAATATTAAATACTTGAAAGAACATATGAACATTGACAATGATACACTGGATGACATCGTAGCAGACAATAATGTTAATGACCAAGACTTCTAAATTTTCATAATTATTTGCAATCCATATTTAAAAAAGGATGATTCTTATGGCCTAAACTTTGAAATGCTTCAGTAATATTATTTGTGTCTATACAAATTACCTATTGCAATATCCTTAAATTGTTTAATCTTTGGTATAAATTGTTGGCAAAAAAAAATAGGATTACTTGGATGCAATTTCCTTTTCATTGCTTTATATTTTTCTTGAATGTCAAGGTCTCAACCTAATCTTCATTTTGCACTAAGAAGAAACCTTAGGCTTAACTCTACAATGGCCTCGATTCATTGCGAGGAAGTTATGATTGAGGATTTGATGACTACTACATATTTTAATGGGGAAGATGTTTTTCATCATGATGCACATGTTGCACATATGGATAGGAAAGACATGAATCTTCCTACACAAATACTTATATCAAACCTTTACAAACTTGAGCAATAATGTTAATTCTTCAGATTTGATTGATGTTCTTCATAACTTGTTAATTGATAATCCTTATGTGATGGAAGTATTAAGTGATATAGGTCAAAGGATAAGCTCATCAAGTTCCTTAAATAGTATGTCTCATCCCCTTCCTTCACAAGCCTCTTTGTCTAGTGTGCCTCCTTCCACATCTTCTCCTGCATTAGCCAAGCCACATATTTCTTCTCTTCTTTGTATTGCTTATCAATTTTTCATAGCTCCTATCATTGATCCTCTCATTGTACCTACTTCTCATATTGTACCTTCCACTCATCCCCTGATTGTGTTTACTTCTCACCCACTACTCATGTTCCCACTTCTAGTGTTGTCATTCCAACTTCATTCTTTGTCCCCCACTCAACCTACACTCCATGTATTATCTCATGTTGCCACTTCCACTCCCATTTTAATCATAACTCCGAATGTTCATCCTTCCAACATAGATGTCATCATTAAAAGAATTGATGAGATGCAAAGTAAATTTGATGCATTACCCCTAGTAATCAAAGGATATCATAGGAGAAATCAAGCATAATCCACTTTCATTTGAGTTATTTCTTATCCATTTCTAGTTTGTTCGGTGGCCCATAGTTTTGTAATGTATAGTGGTAAGGGGACCTTATGACACAATTGGGATTTTGTTTTGATTATGTTTATGATGATAAACTTTTTACAAAGCTCTTCCCTAGAAACTAAAAGGATTATGCAATTGAATGGCTTTATTCTCTTCCTCATAGTTTTATTCATTCCTTCAATGATTTGGCCAATGCTTTTGTATATCACTTTAATGTCAATATTGGTTTTGTTGGTACTCAAATTTGCAAATTATAAAACCCTAAAGATATGCCAAATCTTATGATCGAAAACCCCTGTTCCAGACCTTCAGTAACCCTTAGCTACTTAGATTCAGAAGAAAAATATACACAACTTGGAGACAGATAACCAAACACATGCAATGAAGTATTACTCATTTAAAAACAACATGAAATTGATAAATTTTATGCATAAGGAATCAAACATATAACTCATAAACTTACAACAAAAAATAGAGCAACCCAAAGAGCCTGTATTTTCATTACTTCTCCAAAATTTTCCAACTCTTCAACAACATTAAAATGAGTGATATAGTTCCATTATATAACAGGAACGTGTACCCTCAGTAATTAATACATTATCTTTCAAATTCAATGAATACAGAGAAGCACCCAAAGGCATTAAGGAAACATTAATTGCACTGAAGGAAAAAGAAAAGGAGTGGTTGGCCTTGAGAAACACGAGGAGCTGCTTGGGGATCTACATTGTTGTGGTTGGAAGATAGTATCCAAGTTGTCATTCTTTAGATCCATATCTGTCCTGCCACATACCGTATGTACTCTCAGTCAACCAAGGAAATGAGAAGACTTATGCTATCTTACTATTGTGGCTGATATTGTGCATCTAGGATACTTTTGACATTTTTACCAAATAATTCAAATGTGATGTCCACCATATGCAGCCTTTCAAGTGTCCAACTTAACACATGCAAAGTTGGATCTCCCTTATTGCAACAAGATGTAATTAACTAATTACCATTATCAATGATTTCCTTCTTCCACTTTTTCATGTCCTTTGTTGTCCCCTCAGCTTCTAAAATGTGAGGTAACCATTTTGTGTCATGCTTCTCAACTGCTTGCATTTTATCCCTTAGTATTGTATCCAATTTTAATTGATAAGTAGCCACCTCCTTAAATTTTTCCAACATTCCTACTACCAACTGCAACTCAGGAGGAGCATCTGGATCATATCTAGAACACTTGAGAAACTCTCTGATTTTTTCAATCCTTGGTAACCAACTGGTCTTCATAGTTGATAGCTTATGTTTGTCTGATTCATGCTTTTCATGTGTTGTCCTTAATAGAGAGTAAGACCTATGGGTCTCCTCCAACCTGGCCAATATCCTATTGATTCTATACATGATTAAATTTGTGGATACACCTTCCACTTTTCCTTCTACTTCTCCTTTCAACTTCTACCCAAAGATTAATTATTTTTGCTCTCTTTGGGGCAGGGGCTTCAGGGGAGTCAAGGGAACTTTTCCTAATGTACTTACCCCTTGAACTGCTTGGCTGATATGTGGGCCTCTCTTCTCTAGTAGGTGCCTCAACAATCAATTCATCTCCTTTAGCAAAGAACATTTTGATTCTTTCAATGGGGTTTTGAATCTCAATAAAAGCCCATTGATGTGTAGAGTTAGCATTCTTTTTCCTTTTCTCTGCATCCATTATCAATTTCCACTTATTTCTCAAGAAAAACACTTGTTGCATTGATTCACAGTTTCTGACAGTATCCTCATCAAACAAGACATGGTGCAGGTATGCAGACCTACCGACTTTATGCCTTGTGTCATGAATAAAACCTTTAGGATCAAAGAGTCTTATTTTCTCCATACTCATCCTATAACATTGCAACATGAGACCAATTTGGTCCAAGCCACTCTTATCAATTGTAATAAAATCATGAGGCTTCAAAGATGTTGGGATAAGAGATCCCTTCTTATGCTTTCTAAAGTGTTCCTTGTATGCTTCATTTAGCTGTCTGATGATCTCCATAAATCCTATTCTTCTGGGCACAAATTTGGTAAGGAATAGGGCGGAGCCTCACACCCATAGACTCTAATACAAGTTGTATTTTCACGAAAAAACTAATCTCCCCAATTGTGATTGATCTTCAGATAGGGGGTCCTCTCCATTGGTCTCAGAAAATCCTTAATCTCCTTTGGTATCCTCTCTGTAGTTGGTTCCAGGAATCCCAATACTATCCTCACAAAATGCTCCTCAAAAGTGACATAGCTAGCATTATTGAAATGCATGTCTAGCATGCAGGTCCACATCTAAACTGGCATGGCCTTGCCTTCTGCATCAGTCATTCTCAAATGCAACTCCTTGCCCCAATGGCCAGACAGAGAAAATAGGATCATGTGGCACATTAACGAATACCAAGTGAATTTTACATGGGGACCTAGAGTGTACATATTGTTCTTAATGGCCATCATCTACTCATGCATCCTTTTTGACAAGTAACCTCTACATAATCATATGGCTTCTCAACTCCATAATATTGGATATATGCTGTCATCATCATCAGAGACACCGGCATTCTATCTAATGCATCTCTAGAGCACATGACACAAGCTATGATAGTTTTTAACAAAATATTCCATGAATAGGCTACATCAGAGAGGCTCTTCTTCTGAGTCAGGGATTTTGATCAAAGCTCCATCAACTCCTTTTAATCTATGCTTGGCCAATTTATGAGACCTATATGGATATCTAAGAGTTTTGTATTTTTCCCTAAAAGCATTCAAATCTATGGGTATATCTACAGTAGGGTCAAGGTTGAAGACAATGGTAATATAGGCCTTAGTGAATCTAATAATAACACTACCATTTCCAGACAAGACAAACATGGTCTTAGGGTCATACCTAGTTGCTACAACTCTCATCAAGTCTATGTTTATGAAGACATCATGGCATATTAATTTAGCTAAGTCAAGGGTCTAGGCATGACAGATTGGGGTTCTGTAATCACTTCAATTGTGCCAATGCTCAAACAGACTCCAAGTAGACATAGGGATCCTAGCATCTCGACAATCTATACAAAGATCATATATTTTATCATTTTTACCAACCTCTCCTAAATTTGTCAGAGATCTCTTAGATGATTCGAGGCACTGAATCATGATATCTTCATCCAAGCTACGTTTTGAGGTCAAATCCTGACCCGACTGACTCATTTTGTATTTATGTAGGCAACCTAAGGCTTATGCAATTAACAGTTACCCTAAATATCTCAGAAAATTCTTACAAATAGAGAACTAAGTGCAAAGGAGAGACAATGACTTACTAGTTTTTGATGCCACAGAGGTGCAA